>JBBPDJ010000020.1:9195942-9216253 GCA_037974625.1 Cucumis cinereus
TATATATATTCCATTATTCTAACTTATATTTAAAAAAATAGTATGAACTAATACATATCAGAATATTGTATATATATATACACCAAATAAACAAGGTAATCTATCACATAATATTAATTTATGAGGTTAATTTTTTATTTGTATAAATATTTTCAAATTATTGTCGGTGCAATACATTTTCTCTTTCCAATTAACCAAAAATAAAATCTCAACAAATAAATACATTCTCTTTTCAATTACCCAAAAAAAAAAATCTCAATAAATAAATACATTTTTTTCTTTCCAATTAAGGAAATAATAAAATCTCAATAAATAATTTATTTTTCTCTCCAATTAAATAAATGACTAAAATCTCAATAAATAAATGTATTTCACTAGAGTGTTTCGTAAATATGAAAAATAAAAAAAATTCATTGCCAATTTTTCTCTCCAGCCGCCGCCCACAAGGGGTATTTTTGTAACTTTGTTCGAAATTAATACTATAAACCTTTTTTAAAAATTCGAGATTTATTAAACACATCGCCTTTGATTTGTCATCTAAAATTCTCCTAGTTGCAAATATAGCAATCAAACTCATATATAAGATAGTATGAATAAATTTATAAATATGATGATGATAGACTATATTCTTAATAGTGTATCATTAAAAGATTTTGCTATATTTGCAATTCTTTATAAATATTGTTATACATTTTGATTATTATAACCAAGAGTCGTTTGGTTGGAGGATTTTCTGGAAGGAAATTAATTAATCTATTAAAATTATACAAAAAATAAATACAAACGTAATTGTTGTTTATAAAATTTTGATGACATTTCTCATGCACAACCAGATACAGTCATCCTTGATAGTCAAACATCATATTTCCAGATGTTTGATTCTTTGACATCATTTATTCTTAAACATTTATTTGCCTACATTTATAAGGGATTGTTTGTAGGGCTAGAATATAATCCGGATTACTAAGAATCTAAAAGGTGTTGGAATGCAGAAGAATTGAAAACGAAACTAAAATAGAATCATGAACTGTAAAACGATGGAAAAAAGAGTTGTATTATAAACGGTAAAAACAATAATGAATTTCATATTACAAATCGATCCCAAACAATCAATAAGATTTTGGACTATATTACATTACATTACAATATTATTTTATTACCGACCTCAAACAAGTCCTAAAAGTGCTACACAATGTACTTATCTAACATCATATACCTCATAGTTATTAACACACTTGTATGCTAATTAAACTAGGACGATGGATTAGACCATTTATATTTTCATTAATTATTCAGTAATATCCCAATTTTATTAAGAAACAAACTCCATGTGGCTGTTAAACAAACAAATAAACTATGTTTTCCTTTCAATAATTAAACTAATAAATCATTCCAATATTATGAATAATTTCATAGATTTTTGTTGATTATTTGGACTATTTTAACATCCCTCCTCATTTAATACATACTTTATTTGTTTAATTACTTCCCTTATTAAATTTTTTTATGAATAAAAAAAATCCAAAAAGATACATACAATGCACATATGTTTTAGTTTCCTAATTTTTTTTTTAATATTTCGTGTTATTAGGTACAACTCACGAATATAGATCACGATAGATGATTGCTTGATCGTTTCCATATTTTGAGAGAAATTTTCCATTCTCAACTATTTAACAAATGTATCTTAAGAATTATAGAATTTTAACATATTTCATGCAAAATTTAAGCCAACCCTAAACCATCTCTCTCAAATGCCCTAACGATAAATAATAAGCTCTTTAAAATGAATGAAAACAAACTGTCATCTTACATCATGGTGTACGTAGAAGGTTGTCTCACCAATTGCAGACTTGCAGTCATGTGAAATGATCGTATACCTAATCCGATGGCGGTGCCTATCATGATTTTTTTTTCTCACCCTTTCATTAGTCGACCTCTCGAGCCCCCTCCCACAACAGCATTCAAGCCTAACCAATAAAACTTATCGCAATTTCTGTAGACCATCTATTTACATATCGTGATTTGTAAAAGTAACCGTTTCAGTTAACTCCTTTAGCAACTATGACTAGTGCATTCAACAGTAAATCAAACAAAAGCAAGCCTCGATCAATTGATTTCGAATCCCTAACGGGTTATTCATACTACATATCAATGTAAAAAAGCCTAAGAGTGATGGCTTGCTTAGGTCATAATAAAGAATTAATTTGTTTCATTCCTTAGGGATAGGAACATGCATGTGTACATTATTTTGAAAATATGTGTAGCAACATTAGGTGATTATTTTATTCCCAAACACATTATATCATTAACTATTTAACTACTCAATGCTCGAATTAACTATTTAATATTAAACTTCTAAACTAAAAAATTCAGCCATTCAAATTATCAAAATTTTAAAATTGGACCCTTAAATTTATATAATCAATACACCCCAAACTTGCATAATTGTATAAATTGTACTGATTTTTATCATTTTTTGGTCCAATTTTATTAATTATTGTAATTTAAGAGTTCCAACAGAAGTTTAGAGGTTCCAATTATTATTATTGAAAGTTCAAAAGTGTAATTGCAATTGTTATGCTTTAACGATGATTTTTTGCAATTTTCCTTTTGTTAAATCCAAATATTACAATTATCTCTTAAATCATTGATTTTGAGATGTTTTTTTTTAATGATATTTAGAAGAGTCCTTATTAGATAATTACAATTGTAACATCTTTTTAAGGGTTTTTAATATATCTTTTTTCCTTTTTAAGGTTAAATTGCAATACTTATTTATGTTTGAGATGTTATTTGATATATATATATATATGTGTGTGTTAAAAATATTTTTAAAAAAATAAATAAACGTACGCCATAATAAACATGGATATTGACGTGACCTCTATTATCATTTCTCTATATATATGGGTAAAACTTGGACCACCTCAAGATGCACACATCTTTATGTATTTCATTTTCATCACTCACATCAAATAAATAATTAAAATATTTCATAAAAGAAATTTGTCCGTAAATTTTGATTGGACAATTTAACGGGTGTTAATGTACCTAATTATATATATATATATATATTTGTTTTAAGTATAAAAATAGTGGCAAAGCAAGAGGAAGTTTTGGTCAAAGGTGGGTAGGAGTGGCAGCTTCTTAGAACAATTCATCAATTTCCCAACGAACAACTTCACATCTTTCTCCTTCTTTCTCATGTATCGTAATTCGTAAAGCCATATAGATCTGCTGTCCATTACAATCAAGTTGTCCCTTAAATACAGGTTTTTTTTTTTTTTTGTCAATGGCAGCCTCTGTGAAGCACAAACAACAGCACAGAGAGAGTTGACTTTCCCTGGATTGAATTTGAACCCAAAAAATGGCTCACTGATTCGAATTAACAAACCCCACTAAATCCCCCAAAACTCCCATTTCTTTCTTCTCTCTTCTGAGAGCTGCAGCTTTTGGAGGAGGATTTGAGAGCGATGGCGATGGTTTAGGCGAAATTGGTGAGAAATTTCTTGTTGGGTATTCAAGAGTTGTAGCAATCGGAAGATTTTGAAGGGTCTGGAGAAATGGGGTTGGGTAATGGGTGTCAAGATGGAGTCAATACAAGGCCTCTATTCTTGGTGATCTATGCGACTGTCATTGCCGGGATAGTGTTCTCATCGCTGTATGTATTTTCGGCGGTTTACTCGTCTTCAAATTCTGTTTCTGATTCCAGCTCCTCCTGGTTGTCTCCTTCTTCTGAATTTACCAGTACGTGTTGCCTATTTCTTGTAGTGTAATTACACTTGACTTGATCATGTTCCTCTAATGTCATTGGGATGTATGGTAGATTGTGATTGATGATGTTAGCTGATTTTCTTGCCTTATTTGACGGCATTTAGACGGATTGGTTGACTTTATGTACTGTAAGCTAAGTTGAGTTTGCGCTTGATTGAGGCCAAATCTTGATTCAGTAAATGATTTTGTTCAATTTTTATCTATGAACAATGGTGGGATTGGAAGGTCCTCTGTCTTTGACATTTTTGGTAAAACCCTTCTCAACATAAACCTTCAGATTCTAGTTATTGGGGCTGTTATCCAACATTGTTGCTGTTCCAATCAACTTGTAAGATAAACGTTTGGTTTTTGTTCATTCTTAAACTGGCCCTTCAATGCTTCACTTTGTCCTCTCATGGAATTGTTGCATTGACTAATTTGTTGTATCCAGTAGAATGTTAGCTGAAGTTTGATTTCCATACCCCAAGCCCGGTTCTGGTATATGCTTATGATGGCAAACATATTATTGGGTCTGGATGCAAGTTTTTTTTTTCTTTCCTCTGTGCAACCCCATGTTCTTAATTTTATCACTAATTGGCATTGTCCTGTGTTCGTTTCCGACTTATCCTTCTCTTTCTAGATTCCGATTCAACTCTTATCAAGGATCGAAGATCAGATGTATCACAACCAAGTACAGGTCCCACTCCAGATTTCCCCAGCACAGATGTTCACAACAAGGGGGAAAGGCCAATTTGGGAAGCTCCTAACACAAAAACTATGCCACCGCCAGAGGTTTTTAATCTAAGCAAGGAGCTAGTTCAGAGAAGGGCAAAAGATAACATAATAATAGTGACATTTGGTAACTATGCATTTATGGACTTCATCCTCAGTTGGGTTAAGCATTTGACAGATCTTGGTCTTACTAATCTTCTTGTTGGTAAGCTACTGAATTCTTATTAATATCATTTTTAATGGCAACCTGCTGTTGAACTAATTAGTTTCCTTCCTTAGAATAGGAACATGTTTGTGTACTTCATTAGTTTGAAAATATGTTTAGGAAGCTTGGGTGATTATTTCAGGTGCAATGGACACCAAACTGTTGGAATCCTTGTATTGGAAAGGTATTCCAGTTTTTGACATGGGAAGCCATATGAGCACGGTAGATGTTGGCTGGGGATCGCCTACATTTCATAAGATGGGAAGAGAAAAAGTGATTCTCATCGACTCAATTCTCCCATATGGTGTTGAGTTGTTAATGTGTGATACAGACATGGTGTGGTTAAAGGTAACTTTTGGAATTGTTATTTGGTTGTTCCTTCACCATCAAGCTACCTCTAATTTTTGGTTATACGTTCACTGGTTCACACCAACAACATTGGCAATCTTTTGACTTATTATATTATGCCAAATTTGTTTTACTGAGTACAATCTCCTCTGGCACTTACTGATAAAAACTGACAGATTTCAATACTATAAAAGTGTTCAACGCGTCAAAATTTTTTGGATTTGTTTGGTTTATTAAAGCTTCGATTAGTATTGATAATATGTGGTAGAAAAAAAAAGTTGTTTTATTATTATTATTCAAATATGGGTAGGGAGATCTTAGGGTAGAAGGGAGTTTTTTTTTTCTTTAGATTTTCTACAGCTCAAAGTTCAGTTTATTTATTAAAATCTGTTGTTGGCTCATTCAGATTTCTTTTAGTGCTATTGTTTGAAAAATACTTACCTGATTAGTTGTTTTATGTAACAGAATCCACTCCCATATCTTGCTCGTTATCCTGAAGCAGATGTCTTAACTTCAAGTGATCAGGTTGTACCTACCGTGGTTGATGACAGGTTGGATAAATGGAACGAAGGTGAAGTATTAAATATTCTCTATTCTTCCACGACATTGATTCAACATTACTTAACTTTTCCTAGGCTAAAATAAAAACTATGTACAAGCTTGAATTTTAATACTTTTAGGGCATGCCTCTTTGACCCATGATTGATTATATCACAAGTTTTAAATTTTTTACATCTTGAATCACCATTCAGGAATGGTCGTTTCACAGAATTTTTTACAACAAGGAGTCTACGGTAATAGCTCCTTCTTGGAGCTGGAATATAGTTCTGTTTCAAATTGTTTTCTTCACATGTGTTTCATGCAAGGATTAGAATGCACGTCGATATGTTTTTATATCCTTGATATCTTTTATAAACTCATAAAATATAAAAATATCATATGTTACTCTCAATACGAATATAATTAGATAATACTAATAAAAAGATTTAACCTAGTTTGAAATTAAACACTAGTTAATAATTAATTAATTTTTTGTTTCATTTACAGCGATTTTGATATATCCATGAAATTGAAATGCCGATATCAATATAGATTTCAATATTCATGAATCTTTATGAAATTAAGAGAACATAAGGATATTTCTTATTTGAAAATGTTGAAGTTCATTTGGATACTGCTCATTATTATAAATTTGTAAGTTTTGCCATAATTGAACTGGTTCCATCTTCATGTCTTTAAAGACAGTTCGAACGCTATTATGATATTGTTTTGTAGAGGTTTCAATCTCTTTCTGAAGCACTCTTTTTCTTTTTTTTTTTCTTTCTTTCTTTCTTTCATTTTTTTTTTTTTGGAATTGTTTTTCTTGAAATAATCTTTAGTATTCTCTACTTGAATAATTAGTTTATTCTGCACACTACGAGTCTACGTTAAGTATCATACAGTTTTTGACATATCAATACTAAAGGCGCTAATGCTTTTGAAACAGTTACTGGTGCCTTGAATATTGGAATTTTCCACTGGCGGCCCACAGAAGCATCAAAAAAATTGGCAAAGGAGTGGAAGGAAATGCTCCTAGCCGATGACAAGATTTGGGATCAAAATGGCTTCAACGAACTTGTGCATAAGAAGTATGGACCATCTGTTGATGAAGATAGTGGACTCGCGTATGCTTATGATGGCAATCTCAAGCTAGGAGTTCTGCCAGCAAGTATTTTCTGTAGTGGACACACCTACTTTGTCCAGGTAGGACCTCCACTGTTGTGTTTGGGTCTCGACATCCTATTACTACTATTCTCATCTAAACTTTGTTTTAGAGTATCTAGTAGTATTTGGGTCTTGACATCCTATTAATCATAAGACAAGCCATGTGAATGTATCCTCATCGATCTACTTAATGAGCTCACCATCAAATCACAATGGCAGGCAATGTATCAACAATTTAGATTGGAGCCATATGCTGTTCATACTACATTTCAGTATGCGGGTACTGAAGGAAAGCGCCATAGACTGCGTGAGGCCATGGTTTTCTATGATCCTCCAGAGTACTTTGATGCAACAGGTAAATTTTTGTATGAGATTCGTGGATCATTCTTTTCAACTGCACATCAGTTTCCAAACCGTCTCAAAGGAATTGAAGAATTCAAGCCATTCTTATTTTCTGTCCCTCGCCTTTGAGTACTTTTATGTGCTTTTGTGACTGTTCCTGTGTTACCTCTGTATGGGTCATAACAGAATCTCCTTGGAGTTGGAGTTTCTAGGGAAGATTTTCAAATTTATTTGCGGCCTCATGATCAATTGAATAGCCTTCCTCACTGTCAAAGATATTGTGTGACTTACTAACGCTTTACTTCTTGGGAAATTCTGCAGGAGGTTACCTTTCATTTAAGCCATCAATTCCTAAGAACTTAATACTAGAAGGAGAGCATAACCTTGATACACACTTTACTCTTATTAACTACCAGGTTGTGTGTTCTAACAGTAAACCCAAGTTTTTATTGTATGATGTCCTAAAATGTCCCACTTCTGAGTTTCTATTTGTTTTTTTTTTATCTTCAGATGAAACAAATACGAACTGCTCTCGCTATTGCTTCATTACTGAATCGTACACTGGTAAGAACACTTTCTATAGACACACTTTCATTCAAATACGATGTTATGTAGAAAAGAGAGGAATACGTTTGGGTGAGAACTGATAGGAAAGAAAGAAGGAGACTGAATATTTCTTTCCCTCTATCAAGGCACTTTTACATTATGTTCATGATCAACCTACTAATTTCTAAGGAGATTTTGCACACCCTGATGCTAGTTAAGCCTTTCAAGAGAAAAATTGATTTAGAATTCTGGCGACAATGAAGTCAAAGGGGATGATATGTAATTTAAACATACTCGTAAACTGTGAGAAGTTCCTTTAACATGTCAACTAAGCAAAAAATGTAGGAGGAATGAGTATTTAGTGGAATTATGTGTGTGTATAGTAAATTAAAACCACATGTCTGGATGTTTTTGTCCTTGCAAGCTACTTATGAATTTTTGTCTGTAATTTGTTGATTTTGTCTCACTCGTCAACTCTAGATCATGCCTCCACTGTGGTGCCGGTTAGATAGGCTATGGTTTGGACATCCTGGAGTTCTACAAGGTTCTGTGACTCGACAACCTTTTATTTGCCCATTGGACCATGTTTTCGAGGTACCTCCATAATTTATAATTAATGGAAACAATTAATATTGTTGTGATGAGCTTTCATCATCATGTTAGTCTAATCCCAATTCTAATTGGATAAGTTAAGTAGACTGAGGATTTTGCCTTTTATGAGGCACAGTAAAATTTAGATGAGAATATTCATATTCGACTAATCTATTACGGAACCAAACATTCAACATATGAATTAAATTGAACTTATGCCACAAAGTCCAGGTTTTAACCTTTTGGGTCGAATCCAAATGTGATGCTGAAGCTTTCTTTGTTTTTCTGGAGTTGGTAGGAAACTAGAGACTACTAATGGACCCTCTGAAACCAATATGTAAAAAGTGATCGTATATTTTCTTAACTCATAATATTCTTAACATTAAGAATTACTAAACTCGGTACGTAACGATTTGAGCTTAGGTTGTACAGATATAGGCATATTTTTATTTATAAACATTTTTTCTTCTGGAATCCAACAAATATGGAGATAGAGAATTGAACCTTTATTAGTAAGTATCTTATTCACCAAGCTATGGGAAGATTGACATCCTTTCCCTTTTTCAATACATTCAAGCTCTTTCTCCACCCCTTTTGACCAATGTGATGTCAACTACACCTAGTGGTATCTAAGTTTGCACTCAGTATCATACCAATTCAAGTACATTATCATCACAGGAATGATCAGATTTGGTGCTTTAACATATTTTTTTTCTTTGAATTTTTTGGCACCATGGTAACTTTAAGATGCCCAATTATCGTTTATTCATCTCGACCCATACATCCTAAATGAGGTGGAGAGGTACTCATTATACAGTCCGCCATACATTTTCTGTAACATATGCACTAAAGACATGCGATTTGTTAAACAAAGAATGCACTAATATTTATTTTTATGTTTCTTCTTTCATTTTTGTGCCAAGCAGGTCAATGTGATGTTAAAAGAATTACCAGAGGACGAGTTTGGCCCAGGAATCAACTTTAGAGAGTATTCTTTCTTGGAAAATCCGTTGCTCCCAAAACAGGTACTTATCACTTATTATTAGAAACTGCCAATTTTGCTTAATTAAAAGCATTTACTCAGGAACTGTTAATATGTCTTTAGGTGAAAGAATCATGGCTTGATGTTCAACTTTGTAAACAAGAAAGTGAAGGTTGTAGTGCATCAAATGATACAGTATTACCAGGTGTCCTCAAATTTCCCAAGGGCAGCAATGAAGACACGGTAATTCACTTTTTAAAAATAAATAAATAAATAAATTTGTACAGTCGACCATTTTTACTGCTCAAAGTTCACCCTAATTAAAAAAGATAATTGTAATCTAGTAAAATGAAGTTGTATCACGCAACTCCAATGATACAAATCTTATACTTTCAATCATTTTCTTGGTGTTGTGAATCGATCACTGAGACTGGAAGTTAGAGTACTGTAGGTTTTAACTACTTTTGTAATTACAGAGCAACAGAACAGGAACATGGAGCCTGGATAGATTTCACTTTTTACTGCAGCCTTAGAATAGGTTGTTTGTGTTTGGTTTGGTATATCTTTTGGAAACTTTTGGAGCCAACAATCCCTTGGAAAAGAATACAAAAACTTATCTTTATCAATCAAAAAGGTTTGGATTTGTTAATATTAATCGAAAAGGCATGAATTAGGATGCTGCAATTGTGAATGTTTATCTGTTAAATTCGTTGTTCCGGTTTCTAGGAATCTCCTATTGCTTGTTGTATGTTAGCTATATAAACCTGTAATAAGAACTCCATCTCTCCATTGGACTTACTGTATTAGATTTTATGTTTTTCATGTATAGTTCAAAGCAATATTTTCCACATTCAAGGATGTCAAAGTTATCCAGTTCTCTACAATGCAAGATGCCTTCCCTGGTTTCTCTGATAAGGTAACAAACCCCTTTGATTCATTTGACTAAACAGAGTTCATGTCAAGTCTCAATACACATAAAATTACAATTTGATCAACAGAAAAGGGAAGAGAAGTTCAGGAACCGCGTCAAGCGTTACGTCGGCATATGGTGTTGTGTGGAGAATGCAGCTCCTGGCCACATATATTACGATATGTACTGGGATGAGAAACCCGATTGGAAACCACACCCGCCTCGAACACCCGAGGAAGATCGACCTCCTTTGTAAGGTCAATGGTAGAAGCATTTATTTAAATCTGGAGGAAACGAAGACCATTTCTCAAGGATGTTTTGTTTTATTACTAAGTGAGGAATTCAAAGCACAGGCTTAGTTGGCATTAATGGAGGTCGAAGTCGAGGCTACCTCTTTAATCTGTGTTCTCATGAATCACAGGTTCACAGTAGAGTTAAAGAATACAGATAGATTTAATTTAGTTCCCACTCGTTCTGAGTCATGTAAGATGGAAAAGGTTGTAGCTGTAAGATTACAAAAGACAGATGATACATGCTCTCGGAGTGAGGGGAAGTTTTGAATTTGTACACTCAAATAAAGAGAGACGAAGTAAAATGCACAAAATGGATGAATGTTTTACTTTTATAAATAACTTCAATCAAAGATTTGAACTTCATTTCTCTATTTGTCAACATTTTATTTTTTAAATACTTTTAGTCAACAATTATATGTATTGTGTCAAACAAATTTCATGGGGGCCAACTATTCTTTTTATGTTTTGAGCATATTGCAAAAATGACTGCTGTAATTATTTAATTACAGTTGTATCTTCAAACTTTCTTTTGTAAAAATTGAGCTCTTTTAGGAGGCTTAGAAAACCAACCATTAACTTCTTCCCCATAGATAGACACTAAGATTTCTCCACAAAGCCTGTTTTTCACACATGAATCTCCATAACCATTTGCTAAGGAGGGCAACATTCTTTTGTTGAAGGGTTTAGGGTTTAAACCGTAACCATTGCCTTCTTTCTCTAGTATTTAGAGAGAAGGAAATACTAGACAAGGAAAAAAACTAATGATATTAATGGGAAAATATTTTCCTATTCTTAACACTCCCCTTCAAACTAGATTGTATATGTTAATTAAATCCAACTTGGTCTTTAATATATGAAAAACGTTCTTGAATAGAGCCTTGGTGACTATGTTAGCAATTTGGATCTCGGTAGGTGCACAGTTAAGGTTCTAGAAACTTCTAAGAGGTGTCTATCGATTCCATTTTGTTGGGGAGTGTCAAGGTATGTACTTAAGTGAACAATACCTTTTTATTTAGAAATGTTTCTAAAGACATGTTAAAGTAATCCCTAGCATTATTAGAGTGAAGAATTTGAATTTTACTGTTGAAGAGATGAGTATTGTGGCATACAAAATTTGAAATATGACAATAACCTTATATTTTTCTTTCATTAAAAACACCCAAGTACTAGTAAGTCTAGTACGACTATTAGTGAAGGACACAAGCCATTTAGCCCTTGTTAGGCTTTTTGGTACTTGCACCTCAAACATCACTATGCATCTTAGGAAAAGGATTAGAGGGTTTGTAGTTGCTTATCAGATGTGAAGCTTGAGTTTTCTTAGCCACATGACTCACGATGAAGAACCTGTGAACTTTTACTAAATATCTGGAAACATGAGTTTCAAATACATAAAATTGGGATGACCTAAACGATTATGCCACAATATTATTCTACTATCATAATTGTTTCTAAAAATTTGTTCATACCTAACTCCTTAACTTGGGACTTGGGAAGATTCAGGACGTTGTCCTGGGGATTCTTTAGCATTGTGAATTGTTGTCCGCGAATTCAAATCCTGAAAAGTACGATTGTGTGAGTGAAATGTTGTTGCAATACAATTTTTAACTAGTGTAAATTTTCTTATGGAAGAAGTATTGCATTTAAGGTTTGGAACATGCTAAACGGTTTGTAAGATGAGATCTTTAGAGATAAAGACATTGCCAGTTCCCACTATTTTAGAGTAAGTCACATCAACAATCTTCACATAAGGTTGGTCACTACAATGGGAGTAATTCGTTAAAAGAGAGACATCACGTATGATCTAAGACTCCGTAATCAACAATCCAAATACTAAAATTGGTAGTTGCCTTAAGAGCACAAAAAGATGTACCTGATTAACCCACTGATGCTACACTCGCTTCAGATGGCTTTTGCGTAAGTTTGGGTTGTACAAAAAGTTTTTGAAGTAAATACATTATTTTCTGAAGTAACATTACTTTTCAACGATGTACTTGGTTTATATGCCCTACCTCGTTTGTCTCCAATTCCTTTGTTTGACTTACAATCTGGAGGTTAACCATGAATATCCCAATGACTTCTTTGTTATATTCTGATCTTTTGCAATGATCACGCCATGACCTAGGTTTTCATTGTTGGTTCTCATTTCCATTGTAGTTCTGATTTTGATTATCATGGTTATCATGAGTATTTATATTTGGAGTGCGTACCTTATTACCATGATTTCAAATAAGGAGGGCAAATCCATCTGGTTCAAAATTTGTTATTACTCCCATCGTTAGGTTTTTTTTTTTTTTTCTTTTCTTTTATGCTTTTTTCTATTCTCACTTCTGCAAAAAACTTCTCTAATTTTAGATAAGGGTTTGATTCCTTAACACGTCAGCTATAAAGCATGAATGGACACTTCAATTTGGCAAGGTATCTTTGTATGCCACAAACCTTGCTAAAGTAAAAACAAATCGTTATGACAATTCTATTTCCTGTTCATTCTTAGCTAATTGTAGTCTTCTTCTTGTGTGAGATGAAAAATTGGAGTTGTATAAGTCCAGCGCAACTCTTGGAATACTCATTTTCAGTCAGAATAAATGTATTTCTTGTGTTTCCTGGCAGGCCTGGAATGCTCTTTCAAATTTCCAGATTTCTTGTAGACACTATGCCAAACCTGGAAACACTAGACAAGTTAAGGATGTTTTTTCTGACCGTCCTCCTGATACCGGAAGAATTACATCAAATAGTTTGTCTGAGGCCAACGCTGGTTCTCAACATAAGAAAATACATAGAAATTTTAGTGAATACAGTGTTGATACAACTAAACCTTCAAGTTTCCTATCAAATCTTTCTGTATCAAGTAATATTAAAGTTGTGGAGGGCCAAAATGATGTAGATGTGAATAGTATGGCCAGACTGCGGACGATCAATCATTCTCATTTTCAGAGGGTGGATGGCTCAGTCAATTTTGCAACTAACCAGAGAAATATATGTTCCTCTTTTTTGGAGGATGAGGATGATGAGTTAATAGAGGTAATCTTGATCCACATTTATTATTTTCTGTTTATATAAAGCAAATTTAGACTCACTTTGTTTTATGGGATGACTTCTAGCTATATTTCTCTTTGCAAACTTCCACATTTATCTGTAATCTGAAATGACCTTTTATTTCTGAAATCAGCTCAATTCTAATCTCTATCGTATAGAAAATAACGAACAGTTAGTTTATGGGTGGGATAATACACACAGACATATATTTTTGTCCGGTGGATCCCAATTTGAAATTTTTTGAATTGGGTACTCTTGGTTACAGAATATTGACGTGGACCAAATTGTTGAACAATACCAATCACAATCAGCCTGCACACCTCAACCTTCAGTTTCTAAGCTTCCACCAATTACTCCAATAATTGAGAAAGATAATGTTGGCAGACAAGAGGAATCTAATCATCCAGATGAGTCGTGCACGAATTGCAGTCATGGTTTCAAGGTGTAGAACATTGTATTATATCTTTATCCAATGTTTTATCTGCTATTATATTTTGTTCAGCGATTCATTGTTACCAACTTACGTTACAGATAGAACTATGCCCAGAAGCTTCAGGCCACTTGCAGGAGTTGAAAGATAGGCTAATCTCTATATCAAATGATCTACTTGATAATGTTAATAACCTGAGCCCAGTGCAGATCGATAAGCTTCGGCAAGAAAGGTTTGCTATCCAGTATCCAATCCATTTTATAAATATAAGTTTATGTAAAATGTTAAACTTGCATGCACACATGTATATAAACAAGGACTGAAAGAACATAACAGAATGAATTTTTGTTGGGTCTATTTGTAGTATAAATTTATTTGCCTTTTATATTGTAGTTCGGTTGTCTGTTGCTTATCTATATTCATAATACATAAGAAATTGGAGCTTGAATTATCGTATCCATTCATTTGCAGGGTACATCTAAATAAACAAATTCAGCTGCTAGAAAGGCATGTTTCTTTCGATGCAGTTAATGAGGGAAGGCGCAGGTCTCATCTTTTTGCAACAACAGTTACTCCGAAGACTTTTCATTTTGAAACACCTCAAGGAGTTGAATTCAGGACCGATGCAAAACTAAATACTTCTTACGTTCACAAAGACTTTGAGCCTAGAAGGATTGAGCCATGGAATTCAATGGGTTCATCCTATGCAGATGAAAGATTTGGAATGTCATCTGGTCCAGTGGAGAGAGAACCATACATCCCAAAGGTGATTGATGTCAACTACATTGAAGGTTCCAATGATAAAAAGTGGAGCAGCCGGAATTTTTCTTGGACAAAAGAGTTGGAGGTGATACTCTAAGGCTATTAAGCTTCTGACTTTTTCTATGCCCATTGCCTTTTATCTTATATTTGGTTTTTTATGCTTTAAGGCTAATAACAAAAAAGTGTTCGGTAATCACTCATTTCGTCCAAATCAAAGAGAGGTCATTAATGCTACAATGAGTGGGTATGACGTCTTTGTTTTGATGCCCACTGGAGGCGGAAAGAGCCTAACCTACCAGGTAAATGAACATGTCTCAAAACCTCAAACACTTACTTTTAGGTTTCCCGTTCAGACATTCAAGCTGGTCTACCATTTATATCTCTATTAACCTTCAATTTTGATGTTGGAGCTCTTTGTGCCTGCTATCATACAAGTTTTTCCAGTGCTATGAATATTTTCTCATTGATTGATAGGAATTTGGCAATTTTGTTACATGATTCAAATTATTACTCATTATTTGGTTTCTCTGCAGCTCCCTGCTTTGATTTGTCCCGGTGTAACATTGGTGATATCTCCACTTGTCTCTCTTATTCAAGATCAGATCATGCATCTAATACAGGCAAGTTTAACCTATGATGATTTTCTCAATCTGGTATTTTCCTTCTGTAACTAATTATATCACACCATAGGCAAACATATCGGCTGCTTATTTAAGTGCCAATATGGAGTGGAGTGAGCAACAAGAGATTTTTAGAGACTTGAGTTCTGATTGCTCCAAATACAAGCTTCTGTATGTCACGCCAGAAAAAGTTGCTAAGTAAGTATTACCTTTTGTTCTCTTAGCATAATAACTTAATTCATTATTTTTACCTTCTGGAACATGATCTTTGCTAGTGAATTACGTTAAGGTGATATAAGGCAGAATAAACTATTTAGTTATTTTAAACTGACGAGATCAAGTTGATGCTTCCAGGACATAAAACTCTTAAATAGCACTAATAATGTCTACGCCCTTTCGTTTCTTTTTGCATGTTTATCACTGGCATATAGACAAACTCGAAGATGAAAATCTCTAATTTCATGTCAATCACTGACAGTGTTTCGTCTGGTTATTGGTTTCTTTGCATTAGCGTAGCTCCATTGCCTCTCCTTCTCTTTGATGTCCCACCCCATCGAGGACCACCCTGCCAGTGTTTCCTCTGGTTTCTTGCGTTAGCGTAGCTCCACTGCCTCTCCTTTTCTTTGACCACTTGCCCCTACCAGCACAGCATTTCCCCACAATCATTTTGCTATGCAACCAACCCTTCCTCTTTGTGCCAAATGGTCTCCCTTTTTTGCAACTAAGTTCATCTTGTGTTTTAATCATCTGTAGAATTATTCACAAATTGTTCTAGCACCTTGTATCTTTGACATTCAGTACTCACAATCTTTTGTTTTATAGTGTTAAGTCTTGATTCCATTTCAAAATCGGTTCCGTTTCAGAAATGCAACTATTCTGATTTTTGTGTCACCTTTCTCTCTCTACATCAGACTTACAACGACCAAAACCCTTTTGTTTTTTCTACACAAGAGTTTCCAACATAATCTTTATATATGCTCTCTTTTCGTCGATAACATAGTCACAAGAAGCCCCACCATTATCACATTACATGGTGATTTAGTTCCCCGTTCACGTTTTCTTCTGTGTGCATTAATATTTAGAAGCTTATGAAAAAGTTCAAAGAAAAAGAACGAGATTTGATGATTCACATTTTTTACGTGTAGTCTCTCTTGTCATAAGACCTTGAAACAAGCCATAATACTTAAAGAAAGAATAACATAAGATGCAATGGTTAAGATCACAAATGGTTTATTAATCAAAACTGAATTAAATGAAACTGATGTAGATTTAGAATGGAGGTTGATGAAACTTATAGAATAAGCTTAATTGTGGTAAACCCAATAATGAATAAACTAATATGTTGGTCCAATACAAAAATAGTATAACTGAGGGTTGGTGATCAAAGATCGAAGAATAAACTAGAATAGCCAATCATATACTATGTAGCAAACCTACACTACATAGTTCATACCATATGACTGAGCTTGTTATTTTTTGTGCTTCGTGTATCCTTTCATTTTGTCTCAATGAAAGTTGTTCCTTTTATTAAAAACAAATATGGTATGTAGTGAACCTAAAGAACTAGAAAGTCCTGATGGATTTTCTATCATCGAAATGCCTTTACAACAGTCGGTCAAGGGCCAAAGGAAAAAAAATATATCAGTGGCTCACAACTGAAGGAGCAGCAATAAGTTTTTAATTGATACCAAAAAATCTATTGGTGCCTACTTAAGACTGTTGGCATTTCAACTAATTGCCAAAGCAGTTGTTAATGAAATACTGAAACAAACACTATAGGCTTGGTGCATTTTGCACAAAAAAAGTACAGGAAAAACACAGCACTATGTTCACCACCAAGCAGCAGCAGCCATAAATTAAGTACGCCTTAGAGATGTCCTCTTTTACGCATGTTAGTCATGCAGTGGGAGTGCTAATACCAGGAAAGATCTTGTTTTACACACTATTTGCATCAGAGGGCTAATATTATGATTATGTAAAAAATGGTCAAGTTCTAATATATTTTAGGTTTGATCTAAGAGTATGCCCTTTCCTTTTTCCTGCAATTGTTCTTAATAATTCTAAAGTGTAGTTAAATATCAAATTTAATAAACGAATTAAAATAAAACTCAAGTAAAATTCCATGAAGGGGGTGGTAGTGATATGAAAATCATCATCAATCATGGTGCTTATAAAATGATAATAGTCAGTCTATAAAATAATAATAAGTATCAAATCAACGGTGTCTGTTTTGGTGTTTGTGTTCTTGCCTGAAAGGATAGGGAGAGTTTGGGGAGGGTTGGTGTTTGATGTAGCTTGTTGTCTTTTCTTTTTAGGTCAACCTTTCCTCCCACCTCGTTTTGGTTGCTTAGTTATTTGGGTATGCATGAAGTTTATTTCTTGACTGCATTCCTCCCCAGTTAGTAAAATACTGTTTACATTTTTTGTTTTGACAGACTTATTTTTATAATGGTATAATTTATGTAATTGATATTGAGATTGGTTCTTCTCCTTTCCTTTTCAATTAATTGTTTTGTACAGAAGCGATGTTCTTTTAAGACATTTGGAGAGTTTGAATGCTCGTCACTTGCTTGCCAGAATTGTTATTGATGAAGCACATTGCGTCAGTCAGTGGGGGCATGATTTTAGACCAGATTATCAGGTTTATCCTCAAAAGCTTTTGACTTGTCTTTCCCACTATCTAAAACAGGCACAAAACCTGAGTAAGTGTGAAGCTTCGATCTCACCCTCAACCATTTAGGCGGGGAGGTGTGATTTGTCATGACAAAGTTCCATTTGCCGGCATTTCTTTCTTTTGGGTTTTATTAAGAACTCCTTTACATCTTCAGGGCCTTGGTATCTTGAAACAAAAATTCCCTAAAATTCCCGTATTGGCTCTAACAGCCACTGCAACAGCGAGTGTAAAAGAGGATGTTGTGCAAGCTCTTGGACTTATTAACTGCATAATTTTCCGTCAAAGTTTCAATCGGCCAAATTTATGGTAAGTAATGATTAAATGTATGCTCATGTTAGGCTCCTTTGATTTTTTTATTAATTCTTTTATCCGTAGCACTGTAAATGAAAATAATATTTCTTGAATGACTTATTAAGTACCTGAAGATCAGTCCATTAAGTAGAAAGGGTTTCTCATGCAGAAACTTTAGATTATTATTTCTTTTTGTAAGAAATTAATTTAATTGAAGAGGGGGAGGAAAACAAACTAGCTAAGAACTAACATTACAGGATTGTGGAAAAAAATTTCAGTGGTACAATTTCTTTATTATTAGACACTATCAAAATGACAAAATAGAACGCAACATGCAACTTAAATCCAACGGACGGGGGGATTGGATTAAGGGGAATTATTTAGGTTATTAAAATAACTTTGAAATATTAATTTTTTAGGCAATTTCAATTCAACTTGGGAAAACTATAGTAACAGGATTGCTTCTTCTGTAGGAGCCAATACATGGATGCCGTTAGAATTTCTATTATTCAGGAATATATGTGTTAATATTTATTGTTAATATTTTTCTTTGTAATTGGTATTCTTTTTTCTTATTTGTAATGGTTTCTCTTCTATGTAAGAAGACCTATATTGCACATATCAATATTCAATTGTGTAACTGTATCCTTAAAATTCTATATGGTATCAGGATAGGAGTCTTGTGACAAGCTCCTATAATGTCTCCCCCAATTAATATTGATTTTCATTGGTTGGGTCTTTTACAAATTTTCAAACTTACAATTGAGGGGGAGTGTGAACACGTTGATATAATTAAATTTACGATAATCCATAAGCTTTAGTTTGGGTCAATCAACGATTTACATATGCTTTTCATGCTATTTACATTGATCACTGATCTTGCAGGTACTCTGTGATTCCAAAGACTAAGAAATGCGTGGATGATATTGATAAATTCATCAAAGAAAACCACTTTGATGAATGTGGGATTGTTTACTGTCTTTCAAGAATGGACTGTGAAAAGGTTGCTGAAAGGTTACAGGTTGGTTTTCTCAGTCTGTTTATATATCTGAATTTTTACAGCTGGATGTTATCAATGATAACATGAATATGCAGATTGAAAAAAACAAGAATCAACTCTCTAGAACCGATGCCCTTGGCTCCCCATTTCCAAACCCTTTTTATTCTAACGGAAACATAAGATTAGAAATTACATAGATAAATTTATCCATTCACATAAAAGTAAAATGTCTCAAAAAAGGCAATCTATATAGTTGTGTTGGATATAACTAAATTTACCTTCTTCCATCAGCTTAAGCTTTTGGATCAATTGATGATTTAAGATGGTATCAGAACAGGTGGTACAGTGAGCTCCTGTGTTCAGGCCCCTACAATGTTATTTTAACCTTAAATTTTATTTCCAGTTGTTGGGCCATTCAAATATTTCATGTCCACAAGTGACGGGAAACGTTAGTAATATATAATTAAATTTACCTTCACCAATAAGCTTAAGCATTTAGGTCAATTGGTGATTTAAGAAGTTGGAAAAATGAATTTAACTTTGAAGATAAAAGGTGCTCGTGGATAGATTTGTTTTGATCCAGCTCATATTAAAGCTTTTTGTTGGTGCTCTTTCAAATAGTTTTATGGTTTTTCTTTGTATGGTGTTGATTTGATTTGAAATGCTTTTATTTTTACTTTGTAATTTTCATTTCTTTTCACTCTTTTTGGTGGCTGTATCTTTTGAGCACAAGTCTCTTTAATGAAAATTGTTGTTTCTTATTTAGTGCATGTTTGAGAGTGAATTTGAAATGGTTACAATCACTTTTGTCATGTTCAAAATTATCCCGAAACAAGTCTATAGTCACTCAAAATTAATTTAATATTTAATTTACCTTTTAAATGCAATTTTCATACCATCAAAATTGGTTTTGAATGATTAAAAACATATTTCAGGGTGACTTTGAAAATGACAACAATGATTTTAATCATTTTAGAGTCATTCCCAAAAACATGACATTATATTATTATTATTATTGTTGAGAATAATTGTACTAAGGGTATTTGTGTAATTGTTATACCCTTATTTATTTCCTTTTTTGTCAAGGCCCAT
>JBBPDJ010000020.1:9216573-9236511 GCA_037974625.1 Cucumis cinereus
TGGCCTATATATATGTCCTCCCTTGTAGTCTTTTAATTCATTACAGAGATATACAAAATATTCATATCGTGGTTTTTACTCCCTGAACTAGGGTTTTCCACGTATACCCGGTGTTATTTTTCTTCTCTTCTATTAGTATTTTTATAATTATTACTATTTTTATTTTTTAAAAAAAGCATGGAGGGAAATGTTAAAATGCACTGAATCTCAAACATCTTCCTTCAAACTCTCTTCCGAAGAATATTTCAAATAAACCATAGAACTACAAAGCAACCCCTTCCAACATGTCATGGATACCTGATTTTTACTCATAGGTTAAATCAAAAGCTTGCAAAAGACACCTCTATGCAACCACAAAAATGACCTGGATTCTCAGCGTCGCTTCTATTGTGTGTGCTTTTTGATGTTGACAACAGTGACTAAAATATGTACGTCCAACTTCAATCAATTGCTTTTCAGGAATGTGGACATAAAGCAGCCTTTTATCATGGTAGCATGGATCCTGCCCAACGCTCCTTCATTCAGAAGCAATGGAGCAAAGATGAAATTAATATAATTTGCGCTACAGTGGCTTTTGGAATGGGTATAGCTGATTATTGCTCGTCAAAGTATGGATTTGTATCGAAATAACAATCAACTATGCACTTATTTGGTTATTTCAGGTATCAACAAGCCAGATGTTCGGTTTGTCATTCACCATTCTCTTCCAAAGTCGATTGAAGGGTACCATCAGGTAATTAATTGTATATTGCTTCATTCAGTTGGCATTGTCCATGTTAATAGTCTTGATTTAAAATATTTTTAATTCATCTTGAGAACATAAAAACACAATTGGCCTTTGTTGTATTCTCTCCCCCCCCCCCCCCCAATTTGTCTTTTACCATAATAAACAGTTCTTTATAGAGCTGCTGGGTTATTGATAATATTGTTTCCTATGTATAATGTCGTTGGCTTACTGTGTGTTTCTAATGTTTTAGGAGTGTGGACGTGCAGGCAGAGATGGTCTGCGTTCATCCTGTGTGTTATATTATAGTTACAGTGATTATGTAAGTTGTGATCACGAACTAATGTCTTACTTTATCTGGCTGTAAAGGGTATATATTACATTCTTCAAGTTCTTGAAAAGTGGTTTGCATTCTAGTATCCATTGCTTATTGCATACCTACTCTTAAGCTGATGGGTGAAGTCAAACTTGATATAATATCTAACACTTGCATTTGTCAAAACTTCTTGAACATGTATGCAGATACGAGTCAAGCATATGATTAGCCAAGGAGCCACTGAGCAAAGTCCCCTTGTATCTGGATATAATCGTACAAATCTGGGTAGCTCTGGAAGGATACTAGAGACCAACACTGAGAATCTTTTGCGAATGGTATGTCAATTCTACCATTCTTTTTTTCCTTTTTTTAAAGATATTATTAGAATATCAAATCTTAATCGAATTATTCCTTATTTTAGGTCAGTTACTGTGAAAATGATGTTGATTGCCGACGTTTGCTGCAACTTGTCCATTTTGGGGAGAAGTTTGATCCTGGAAATTGC
Organism: Cucumis cinereus; assembly: GCA_037974625.1. NCBI lineage: Eukaryota > Viridiplantae > Streptophyta > Magnoliopsida > Cucurbitales > Cucurbitaceae > Cucumis > Cucumis cinereus. The sequence continues at coordinate 9,218,119 of JBBPDJ010000020.1, forward strand.
AAGAAAACATGTGATAATTGTTTGAAGTCCACGAATCTTATAGAAAAGGATGTCACTGATATTGCTAAGCAACTGGTCTGTGCAAAATTTTGCCTGTGTTTTAAAGTGTTCCGTTAAACTTGCTTTATTATACGTCGTTAGTTTAATTCAAAAAATGATTTGTATGGTTAAATTTTGTTTATTTTGAAGGTTGAATTGGTGAGGTCCATGGGGCAGCAATTTTCATCCGCTCACATACTTGAAGTCTACAGGGGTTCCTTGAGCCAATTTGTGGGTCATGATATAAACTTGTGTTTTTTCTGTTAGCTTCAAGTTGGGTATGTATTCTAATTGTCTTTTATTGACAAATCTAGGTGAAAAAACACAGACATGAAAAATTGAGTCTGCATGGTGCTGGAAAACATCTTTTGAAAAGTGAAGCTTCTCGCATATTGCACCATCTTGTTATTGAGGATATCCTCGTGGAAGAAGTGAGGAAAAGTGATGTTTATGGATCTGTTTCATCCCTACTGAAGGTGCTAAACCAATTGCCTCGTTCTTAATGCTAAATAGAAAAAATGATTCTAAGCTTGTTATCTTCTTTCTTTTGGCTTTTTCTAATTCTTAGTTATATGCATACACACACACATGTATGTATGTATGTATGTATCCATACATGTGTATATATTATATATATATATAGATAGATATGTATGTATGTATTTATGTATGCATACACACACACACATACATATAGACGTACACACACACACATATATATATATGTTCTCCTGCTGTCTTTTCTTTTCTAGATGTCAATATTAAAATGTATATGATATTTCAATTTGTCCTCAGGTGAATGAAACCAAGGTTCGAAGTCTTTTAAATGGAGGGCAGCGAATTATATTAAGGTTAAGCATTTTCTTCCTCCTAACAGTTATTGTTGGTGTGCAATTTCTTTGACAAGTTACAAGTCATAAGTGAATGCAGTATTCATATTTATGGGATATGTATTGGCTTTGAATTGATGTGTGATCTAGCTGTCATACCCTTTTCCTTTTTAAAAAAATCTGAAACATTTCTTCATAAAAGAAATTGCAAAAGGAGAGGATGACAAGGTCCTGATCCACTCGATAAGTTATATAGGAGATCAGGAAAAGGCTTTCTCAATTGATCTTTCACATGTAAAAGAAAAAAGTCAGCTCTTTAGCGAGAGTCCTTATAACCTATTTTTCACTGAATGTGGGAAAATAATTGAATTTTATGCATAGAAAAAGCAAAAGAACCATTGAAGTATACACTGATGCTGGATGGGTTCTGGCATAATGCACTTTCTAATGTTAAGTTTGTGGCCAAGTCTTCATTGAATAAGAACGTGAATTATAGTGACTAGTAAGTTTAGTAAGAGCAATCAATTGTTGGGAATAACTGGTTAGGGAAATAAAGGAGAATTTTCAAGGGTGTAAGGGGTCTTGGGAGGAGGTCTTAAGTCTGTAACAGTTAACACTAAATACTTCCCTCAGAGTTGTTTTAAACTAAGTTTGTAACTTTGTGGGTGTGTGTGTGTGTATTTTTTTTGGTTTACTTATTTATTTATTTAATTTTGATTTTTATAATTATTATAAAAAGACCAAAATCGCTTATTTTGTTTTCCTTGTAAGGCTCCTCTTGTTTAGTTTTCAGTTGTTCTTTGAGTGTCATTCACTTTTATATTTCCTTTCCTCTTAGTAAACGTTAATTTCCCAGTATAGTGGTTATGTCTCTTGTCTTGTATTTGAACTTTTCTTTGTTTTTTTTTTTCTTTGTAACTTGAGTAATAGTTTCTTTTCGTTATTTTTGTGAAAAACTTCATTTCCTTTTCAAAAAAGAAAAAAAAGTTAATTTATTGGTTCTTTAACAAATCTTGCATCGTCTCATGATTTATAAAATTATTCTGTAGCCATGCTGGGATTTAGCCTTGCAGTTAGGATGAGGTGATGCTCGCTATATTAGAAAAATATGTCACCATAATTACCAGATGAACAAGAAATGCATGTTTTTTCATTTTCTTGTACAGCTGTAATGTTCAAATTTGATATTTTCAGTTGTTTCATACATGTAAATTCATTTATTAAATCATTAGGAACAGCAAAAAACATTGTTTATTTATTGATTTATTTTTTTGTGAGTCATTAGCAACTACTATGCTGTGAACACATGTTTGCTACAGAATGGATGGTTAAAATGCTTATGAGAACACAAAATAATGTGTTTGGCAGACCGTTGGGAATGATCCATACTAACCCTTTGCTGTTGTGTTGAAGTCATACTATTGGTCCGAACTAATTCCAAAAGCAAAAATGGAAAGGCTTGTCCTGCTGCCGCTCTTTCCTGTTCTCTTTATTGATTGTCTTTTAACTCATCTATAAGCTGTATGGTTCTTGCACTACATCTTTGCTTAGCACTTGAGACTTGACATCTAATTTGTTTTCTCTGGTACATGACACACTTGCCAGGTTTCCATCAATTACAAAAACAAATAAACTGAGCAAATCTGAAATGACTCCAGCTAAAGGTTCTTTGGTATCTGGAAAATTGTATCCCAATATCGACACTCCTGCACAGCCTCAATCTGAAGTTGATGTGGTAATTTATAAATCCTTTGCATAGCTTTAAGCAACATGACTTTTTCTTGATGTTTGTGCTGCAGTTCGTTACTTGGTTTGTTCCTGAGCGGGAAAATGATTTTGTTTTCTTACTGCAGCAACTCTCAGCAAAATTATATTCCTCTTTGCGGATGCTTCGAACTAATCTCGTTAAAGAGGCTGCAGATGGTGTTATGGCGTATCATATATTTGGGTACGGTTTTTTTCGCTTGTTATCTCCTTTAAAGATCTCTCTCTCTCTCTCTCTCTCCCCTTCATTTTTCTAAAAGGAAATTTCGGTGACTATAGCCTAAAAGTAATAGCAAGAGAAAGTTGGACAAGATTTCCAATCCTGGTTATTGGAGACTACAGAAAGGTTCTCTAATTTTGTTATGTTTCAGGATAGAACTAAAGAGATCTTCTTTGATGTCCAAAAACAAACCATAGAAAATTATTTGACGTCATACACTTGGGACACTTAAAATATTACTAGGATTCTTCTATTTCTCTTCTCAAATGTCCCTAACACTTTTTTACTCTCAAGTCAATGGTTAATGAGGTCCCTTCATATGGATGAAGTAATGAGATAGATGCTGAAGGTGGCCTGTATCTTCCTTTGCCACCTCGCACAAATCATATCTCAAGGACATTAATGTGCGTTTCTGTATGTTCTGACTAATTATCTGTCACTTTTGCTTTTATTCACCATTTCTTAGATGAGGTTGGATCTATTGTCGATATTTAGGTATATAAGTGGGTGAAGATTATTTTCGTGTGTAGTGATCATTGTTTGGTGCTTCTGGAAGTAGCATCAAACTTCTTGTAGGAGAAGTGCAAGAAAAGATCTGTGTTTACTTGGGAAGACCCAACTCATATCGTGAGTTTGTTGGTCTGTAGCACTGACTTGTATGGTTAATTGGCCGGTAGTTGCAGGGAAGGAGAACAAGAAGAGAAGAGTAGGTAAGCAAATGGAAGAGGGCATGGAGGATGAGAAAGATATAAGATGACTCATCACTCAGAATACAGATGTTAAACGGAAAGCACAGGCAAGCATTGTAATTGCAAAACACTAATAACAAGAAGGCAAGTAAAGGCACACGGATGTTGGTAACCCAGTTCAGTGAATCCACTTACGTCTGGAGTGCAGTGTGCCTAGACAAGATAATCCAATAATATTAAAGAGTCAAACAATTACAATGTAGTATTTATCTGCAATACGACGACTACTACAACGACTCACGTGGAGCCCAACTAACAGATCGCCTAGGCTCCCCCTAGATGTGAGATTTTTCATCAATGAAACTTAGGCTTTCCCTAAGTACACGAATATTAGTGAATGATCATTTATACTTCCCTTAAGTGTGAGACGCCCTCTCACCAAGAGTATTATCTTTCCTCCTTCAAATGAAGACCACTACACTTGATGAACTTAGGTTCCCCTTGAGTTTGATAAACCCTTCTCAAGTTGATGAAGAACAAATCAACAAGATCTAGAGAAACACTCAAGATCGACAATGACAAAACTTTACTATCTCATGAATTGACACACTTGTGTTCTTCGGCACTACACAACAAAATGGCAAGAATATTCTTAAAAAACTACCGACCCTAAAATTGAACAAGACACTATCTATATATGTGTGTATATATACATGAGTAGCTTTGAGAATATCTTTTTGGGAAGAATAAATCAACTTTGTAAGGACAAATACAACATATCACGAAATCTAGAAAATATTACTGACAGAAGGAAAAAAAATCTTTTGCGGAATCTGCTGACTTTCACGTTACTGATGTCATAGAAAAAGTTATAATATCTTGTGAGACATGTTACAGAAACATGTTCAAGTATTGCCTGTAATAAATAAGCCAATCAGACTGCTATAACAAACACCCTAACAGAAGACATCGTAGTAGAGTAGGGGCGTGTTTGGGAGCAATTTTAGAATGACTAAAATCACTTTGGACGTGTTGAAAATCTTTTTTTTTGTCTAAAGGTTTTTAACTCTCTAGTTTTTTTCCTCTCAAGTAATTTTTTACTCTTTCTCATGTTTTGCTCTTGATTTTTTTCCCTCACTCTTAAGTTTTTCTCTCTTTAAAGTTATTCTCCATATTTTTTCTATCTTTCTAGCTTTATTTTACAATCTTTGAATTTTTATCGTCTCTACTAAATTTCTTGTCAGACTTACATTTATTATTATTATTATTATTATTATTATTATTCTTTTTGAAAAATTTCTATAGCTCTCTATTTTGTCTCTTTAAACTTTCATATTTCTCTACATAAAATTTTCTCTACCTCTAATTTTTAGTGATTTGATGATTCTAAAACTACCTTTGGAAACAAATATTAATCACTTAAAAGTATTTTAAATTAAATTTAAATCATTTCTGAAGATCATGATAGCCGAGTTTGGTCTTTAACGGGCAGTGGGAAGTTTACTGTAAAATCCCTTACCTACCTCTTATCCCCTTCCTCTCCTTTGGACAAATCTCTCTATAAAGCCATTTGGAAATCTAGCAACCCGCAGAGGGTGAATATCCTCATTTGGATCATATTGGTGGGAAATTTGAACGTATCATTAGTTATGCAACATTAACTGCCCAACAGCTGCCTCCCTCCCTCCATTTGTCCGCTGTGTTTACAGAATCAAGAAGAGCCCCAACACTTATTCATATTCTCTAAATATTCGGCTAAATGTTGGGAAAAATTGTTTAAAGAGTTTAATCTATCTTGGATATTTGAAGTAGACTTTAGAGAAAATGTGAAGACTTTAATAAAATGGTTAAGTTTCTATAAAAAAGCTATTGATCCCAAACTTTTGTAACTCTCATATAACCCTCTTGTATGTTAGACTTATTGTCTCTTTTTCTCTATTAATAAAGAGATCTGTATCCTTTTCAAACAAGAAAAATTTAAATTATATGTATGGAACTTTAACATGATTTTTCACACTTTTACAAAACTAATTATAATTAAATTATTTAGCTCAAAACATGGAATCTAAAAGTTAAATCTCAAACATCCCCTTCAAGTCATTGTAAATCTTTTGCAAAAAAAAAAAAGAAAAAAAAAACATTAAAATCACTCTTAAAAAGCTTAGATCAAACATTAAAATGTTTATAAGAAAATCACTTGTTAATAAATAAAATTTATTAAGTGTTGTAGGGTCAGACGGGTTGACCCGTGAGATTAGTCGAGGTGTGCGTAAACTGGCTCCGACACTCACGGATATCAAAAAAAAAAAAAGTTAAAATCACTATTTCTAAAAATACTCCTAAGTATGTCTTAAAAGTCCTACAATTTGTAAATAAATACACTCGTTTTAGAGTTGGTGATCTATGTTAATACATTTTATTTATGAAATTGGATGATGTTGCGTATGACATTTTTTAAAATTGCTGTCCTATAATTTTGTAATTTCTTTTTGATCTGATATATTCTTCTTTCGTTTTGAAATGCAGTTAGGCGGCTTCATGGTTTTGTTATGATATTGTTTTTTTCTTTTTAATTTCTATTTACGTTCAAATTTCTTTGTGACGTGCTTGATTAGTTGATTACATTTCTTCTCCCGCCACAGAAATGCCACATTGCAGCAGATAAGCCGAAGAGTTCCGAGATCGAAAGAAGAATTACTTGATATCAACGGCATTGGCAAGTAAGTTTTCAGGCTTGTCTTAAAAAATTTAATTTACACTATAGTACAAAACATTTGACAAAAAAATCTCCTCAATTTAGGGCTAAGGTAAGCAAGTATGGTGACTGTATTTTGGAAACTATAGAATCTACCATCAAGGAATTCTATGGAGCAGAGAAAAATGGAAGCAACAGTAATGACAGTAATGATTCTGGAAAGAGAAGAAGAGGTGGAAAAGATGAAGATGAATATTTAGATGAAAACGATGCCACTAAAAGCTTTGATAGATCAAAGAAAAGGGCAACAAAAATTCAGAACAAAGATCCTAAAGTCCATAATTCTTCTAGGCCGGAACATCCAGATCAAGTTTTTGACAGTGAGCTGGATTTTGATGACAGTCATTACGAAATTCGTGACTTGGAGCTAAACAATAACCTGGATCATGGTAATGATGGAAGAGTGTTACCTTCATGGTCATAACAGAAAATCTGGTTGGTATCTATATAGTTTGAGATGGAAAATTTATCATTGCTCAGGTTGTTTTGAATGGTATATAACTGAAGGTGAAGCCATCCTGGGGGGAGGTGAAGGGAGTTTTGATTTATACAAATGGTGCTTGAAACTTGGAACAGAGCAATGAAATTGAAATGGAAACCAACCTTTCACTGCTACAAATACATAGAAAAATGTATGAAGCTTCAACTGCAAGGTTGCAACTTGAGAATCAATGGCAAAAAATTCACATCTCAAAGTTGAAGATGAAAGGATTGGTGGTAAAAGTTCAAGAGCCTAAAAAATGTCCCGGAAATTGTGGAATCATTTTCTAGGTGATTGATGCTAATTAATGTGTGTTAGAATTAGTATGGCTCACGTGCTAATGGTAAATATTGATTCAAGGATTAGTGTATAATTGTTAGTTTATATTTGATTAATAGATGAAGAGCCGACTCTTCGACTCTTCAAAAGAATGTTTAAAAAGTACACATTTGACATTCTGAGAAAAGGACCATTAAGGACATCTTTTATATTTATTAAATCTTAGCTTTATGTACTTTGGTGACGACACTAATCCCAAAGATGTAAATATCCATTGACAACCAATCCACTATTTCTTGTATTGTACGAAATTGGTTGTGATATTATTGTTCTGATTATCATATAATATGTGTTCCATTGTATTAGCCATTTGTATAACATTGTTCTTGGATGTGTATGGTGTGGTGAGATGTACTTTGCTTGAAATTAATTTATATTTGTGATTAATTTTGAACTAAGTCAAGTCTAAACCTTTAAAGTTACGTTTGATACATATATGTTGTTTGAGGGTTTTAACACTTTTTGGATCAAATCTTCTATTTTAACCACTCAAGTATATCACGTTTGCTAACTTAATATATACATCTTCGTCTTACTCTTGTGCCAATGTGATTATGGTTAGTAATTATTGACATAAATTTATTTTTCAAAGTTTTTTTTCTTTACTTCAATTAGAGTTAGGAGATTTGACCTATAGATTTCGTAATCACTAATACACTCCTCATTCAAATTAAAATTAAGTTATGTCTAATTTAACCTTTTTGAATATTGAAAATTAAGTTAAACGTTTGAATCTTGATGTTGGTGTGAATATAGTTTTTTAATAAGATACTGAAATTACAAATTTTATGGTTATTAATGGATTCATATGCCGATGTGTATATATGTGTGTTAAGCAATTAGTGACGTAAATATGTGTGTGTGGATCCCATGTCCCACCCCACTGTGTGAACTTAAAAATTAGAAAGGTAATGATTAAATATTAAAATCAAATATATATTTATATATAAATATTTTTTTTGGATAATATTAAAATAAAATATTTTAAAAAAAGAAAATTCAAAATTCAAATAAGTACAAAAGTTATGGATATAAAAAATTAATTAAGTTTAAACCATATCGAACTATAGAGTCCCTATTTGTTTGTTAGTAATATACTTTTAACATACCAATTCGATAATAATAAATAATATAAATAAAACTTAAAAAAAAAAAAAAAGATTGTGTCCAGGTTCATTCGTTCCTCCACGGCCGAAATTAGAATCAACCTGTCCTCGTCCATCCTACGCTCGCCTTCTCCCTCTCCGGACCTCCATTTCTACACCAATTTTTTTTTACTTTCACTAATTTTTTGTTGTTTCTCCGATCTCCCATGGAAGTTTCATTAACTTCAATCCTACCAACATTCAGCCTCCCCATATCTACTCACTTCAATTTACTCTGCTGCTCTTATTGTTGTTCTTATTGCTCTTGTTGTTCCTGATTCGGAACTTCTATTGTGTTGGGGTTTGGGTTAGTTCAATTTTGGTTTCTATTTGATTCTGTTTGTGTTACGGGTGGTTTGTCTTTTTGGGGTTTGGAATTCATTTGCTAGGGTTGTTGTTTTTGTTTGTAGTTAATGGATTTATCTAATGCTCAGTCCAATCTTTCTCGTGGACGTGTTTCACCGCCCCACCGTACTCAGATTGCTGATGATTCTATACTGCTTCATCTTGATTCTTCTAGACGGGGGCCCACGTATGCGTCACCCCCAGTTCCTCTTCAGTTGATGGAACCGCAGACGGAGAATCATAGAGATGAGAATGGAGATGCCAAGAGAGATGGTGATGAATACGAGGATAGAGATGTAGAGGAGTTTCGTATTCTGGGTCATTCTATGTGCTTGAAGCGGCGAAGAGATGGTGAATCTTCGTCTTTATCGGGTTCTACAAAGAGAGTTTCGTGTGAATTTGATATGGAGACACGAAGGAGTTCTGTACGCTCGTGGGGTAATCAGACCCTTAGAGCTGCGGATCCTAAGTTATTTGGGATTATGGAGAAAGAGAAACAGAGGCAAATCAATGGCATTGAATTGATTGCTTCTGAAAATTATGTGTGTCGAGCTGTAATGGAAGCACTTGGAAGCCACTTGACTAATAAGTACTCAGAAGGTATGCCTGGTGCGAGGTATTACGGTGGAAATCAATATATAGATGAGATTGAAATCCTTTGTCGTGAGCGCGCATTGGCGGCGTTTGATCTTAATCCTCATTCGTGGGGAGTTAACGTTCAACCTTATTCATGCACGTCTGCAAATTTTGCCGTCTATACTGGTTTGTTACTGCCAGGGGATCGGATCATGGCATTGGATTCTCCTTCTGGTGGCAATCCTAGTCATGGTTATTGTACCCGAAATGGGAAAAAAGTTGCTGGGGCCTCAATTTTCTTTGAGAGTTTTCCATATAAGGTGAATCCGCAAACTGGTTATATAGATTATGATAAGCTTGAGGAGAGGGCACTTGACTTTCGCCCCAAACTACTTATTTGTGGAGGGAGCGCGTATCCTCGTGAATTGGATTATGCAAGGTTTAGGCAGATTGCGGATAAGTGTGGAGCAGTTCTGATGTGTGATATGGCTCAAATTAGTGGCCTTGTTGCTGCGAAGGTGTGAATTTTTCCTCATCTTTAGCGATGAACTAGCCCTTGAATGTCTGTGTATAAAGTTTTTTGGTTCGGGTCTACGAAGTTCTTGGTTTTCTTATCATATGTTCTAACTACTATCACGTTCTCATTCTCTTGGCTTGCAATTTAGCTGGTTGTTAATGTATTCACAATATTTGAATTGTTCTACCTGACACTCGGAAAAGGCTGCAAAGGTGGTTGTGTGGAAAGTCATTGTAGGTTTTAGCATTTAGGTTATGAATGGCTATGAAACTTGGTGAGAGGAGAATGTAACTTATCAAGAGATTATGGTAGACTGATTTTAGGTTTTAACCCTAGTTGAGAAGTGTGTTGGACCAAGATGTCAACCCCATGGATATTTTTGTTGGACCAAAACGTTTTGGTATTTATTCTTTCATGGTGGATATGTATTTATCAGAAAAACTGAAAGCTTGATCGACATCTATTATTTAGCTACAGCTTTATTATGCCAGCGAGAACTGAAATCTTTGAGAAACACTTGTGAATGCTTTCAAATCTCTAGGCTTATGAATTATGGAATTGCTTTTCCTTTTTTTACTTTTTATTGAAAGTTTTTTTTTCCCTTTTCTACTTGGTTCTAATATGCAGTTCCATTCAACTGTGTGCTTATGCAATTCTCAGTATAATTCTTTTACATCTGTACTTGTTTTTTCACTTACATTGTTTGGTCCAGTTCATCAGTACTTCATACATGTAGTCTTGTAATTTTGGATGAAGAATTTTCTCCATTCTATTTATATTTTGATTGTGGTAAATTTTTGTTACAGGAATGTGTCAGTCCTTTTGAGTACTGTGATGTTGTGACTTCAACTACTCATAAGAGCCTTCGAGGTCCAAGGGGAGGGATAATTTTTTATAAGAAGGGTTATAAGCCAAGGGGGAGAGCAATTGTTCTGTATCAGGGAAATGACGTCAAGGAATATGACTTTGAGGAGAGGATAAACTTTGCTGTTTTTCCATCCTTACAAGGTGGACCGCACAATAACCATATTGCAGCTCTTGCTGTGGCCCTAAAACAAGTGGCTACTCCAGAGTACAAGGCATATATGCAGCAGGTGAAAAAGAATGCTCAAGCCTTGGCTTCTGCTTTACTTCGAAGGAACTACAAGCTTGTAACTGGGGGCACTGATAATCACATGGTACTCTGGGATCTAAGGTCTTTGGGATTGTCAGGTGATAATTTTGATTTGAATTTTGCTAATTGATGTGGACATGATACAGTTTAGGTGCACATATAGCTTTTTGTTTGTTTTGGGGAACAAGACGCACCAAGACATTGCTCATGCAAAACGAGGGTAGATTACATTATGCATTGTGGGTTGTGATTAGAGGAAATTGTATATTGTTATATAACAAGAGTTAGGTAATTTGGAATAATATATCTTTTATATCCACTGTATAACCATACAAAACAGGATACTACATTTACTACCTACGCTTAAAAGGTACTTGCTTAGGCAGAAAAATGTTCTTCCAACATTCTTTGCTACTTTTTTTTCCCATTAATGCATCTTGTTTTTCCACTTCGACAAGAGTACTTACAAAAAATCTTTGAAATCGAAGCCCAAAAGGAGACATAAAGCTTTATTAGGGACCCACACTTCACTGAGGTCCCTCTCCGCCCCTTTAAACACTATGCTATTTCTCTCTCCCCATAAAACCCACAACAAAGCGCACACCCCAGCTTTTTGAAGAGAACCCTTCTCACTAAACGGTAGATAGAGGAGGAACTCCTCGATCGAGCTACTGATACTCCTATGAGAAGCTGACAAGAAACCAAACTTCTAAAAAAGACAGTTCCAATTCAACCTCACCCACGCACAAACTCCAAAGGAGATTATCTAGGTCTTTCTCTGCGTTCCAACAAAGAATACAACAGAAGGGATCAAGTTCACACGACCAAGTAAAACTAACCAAGAATAGAATTAACTTTCATTGGAATCTTAGTTCTCTGCAAGGCATCAAAGTTAGACTTACTAACATGAGAGGGATTTAACAAATACTGAAAGAACGATTTACCAGAAAAAAACCCTCTAGTGGGTTGAGACTCTAAACACATTCCTTTTCCCAGGCCCAATACCAAACTCTGCAGTCAAAGACAGGAGGCGATAACATTCGTCATTCCCTATTAGTCAATGACCGATCAAAGCCAAACGAGAAAGTAATAGAGCTCTCGATCAAACAAGAAAGTCAGATGTAAAACAATGCCTAAGGGAAGACAAATGATAAAGGCAGGAAACAGAGATTAGAGAGGTCTATTCCACTAATCTTCCCAAAAAATACGTTTCTCCCCTACCTCATAGGGAACAAGGTGGGAGAACAAAGGAAGCTCAGAAGAAATGCCCTTCCAAAGGTTTCAGAAAGTGCCTCTAACCCCACTCGAGGGCCATGCTCGCTAACAATAACCATATGCCATGAGGAATTGGACATGAAGACACCACAATCACTTAGCCAACAAGGTTTTGTTGTGAATCCCTAAATTATCAATTTCAAGACCCCACTACCCCCACTCATCTTCCTAATGAACGCCTAGTTGACCAAATGTGAGTCTTTTCCTTCATTGACCCATTCCCACAAAAATCACGCATGAGCTTCTTAGTACTTTTACAAGTTGACAAGAATGGTGAAACAAAGGAAATACATTAGAGAAATCAAAAACTTGGAGTATTTTTTTCGATGAGAAACATTCAATCATAATTTCATTGATAATGTGAAATTACAAAAGGGCAAACATGCCAAAGAGATCACATGATGCTATTCATTTGTGTAATAAGGGATGTAAGATTGTAATCACAAAAAATATGGGTAGATTTACACCAAGATAGAGAGGTGTACAATAGATGGTCAAAGAATTGTGTAAATTCAGCTTCTCTGTCCTTGGTGATTTAACTCGTTCCTTCTTGAATGGATGGCCAAGAAGAATCATATTCTACAAAGTTAGAGGGTCTTTAGGGAAGGCCACATGGTAATTGGTCTTTAACATCCTCCTCCTCGGCTCCTCCTAAACGAGCAAAATCACAATGAGCCAAAAAGTGAATAATTGTTTCAGCATTTGCACGACAAAGGATGCACCAGCTTAGAGCGGAAACAATTCAAGGAACCTTTTTCATGAGGGTATCGACAGTGTTGATGCTGCTATGGCTCACCTCTCACAGGAAAAATGAATTTCTTGGGTATAGGAGCCTCTCATTATCATAAAGGCGAGCATTTTGATCATTGCCATTGGAAGCAAGTTGTTGGGTGAGAGATTTGGTGGTAAAATGGTCTGATTTGTCCAAATTCCACCTCCATGTCTTTGCTTGGAGAGGGTTCCCTATCAGCTTGATCTCATAAAGTTCTTTGCTCTCCCTATCATTGTGGTTATTTTTTCCCATATCAGTTTCTTTTGTTTTTGGTCTGTTGGTTTGATAGTGGGTGCTTTTGGTTTGACTTTTCTTTGTTTATAGGGTGCCTCGGTTTGATGACCTTGGATTGTTGTTTTGTTCGGTTTTACCCTTGTATTGAGGGCATCTTACATTGTCAATCCATCATACATCGTTCTTTTTATATTGCTATGGGTTTCGTTTGGTTCTTCATGTATCTCTTTACGAGGCTTATTTGTTGTACTCTTTGGATATTTCATTTATCAATGAAATGGTTTCTTATTTTAAGCACTACTTTTGCAAAAAACTAGGGGCTAAAAATGAGAGAAGTAATAAATAGGAACGCTACTCAACACCGAAGATAAGGCTTCTTTTTGGTGGGATCACTCTAAAATCATGCAGATTACAGTTTCTTATAGGCGTTCTTCTTTGTCAATATCTTGTTCAGGATACACTTCACAAGCTATTTGCAACAATTGGGAAGCTTCCATGTAGCTCAATCGGTTTAGGGTTCTTTTTCTGTGGTTTTCTGCAGGTTTTTTCTTTAGTTAGCTTGTTTTAGCTTGTTTCTTGTCTTTTGTTTGCACTTGTCCTGTAAACTCAACTTTCATTGTTACAAAAAGTACAAAAGGAAGGTGAGATGATGTATTCCCACACGACAAATTACAAAAAAGAAGCTCAACTAGTATAAATTTGGGCTAGGCTATAATTGCAAGAGAATTAAGAAGAAGAGGACCACATAGAAGCTATTGAGTAACCAAACTTCGAAAAAAATCACTACTAATATCTTGATCAGGAAAGATTTTGGAGTTTCTTTCAAACCACAACCTTCGAAGGAGGGTGAAAATCCCTTTGGACCAAAGGATTTTCCCCAAAGTATTTAACTGAGAAACTTCAACGAATTGTAAAAGGGCATATGAGCATTTACCAAATATAATATTTGGCTTGTTGGTCAACGACACGTATGAAATTATGTTGAGAAATATTGAAAAGAAGAAGACAAGGTATATGTGGAAAACCCTAATATAGGGAGAAAAAACCACGATAGAAACCGCTCTTATTATTTTCTAATGATCAAAAGAGTACAGGAGGGAAGAGTATATATAGACTATAATAAGTCCTAACAAAAAAAGGAAATAAAGTTAAGGTACAATAAATTACACAAATACCCTTGAGGCTATAAACACTCCATTAGCCCCTAATTTCCAACACTCCCTCTCAAGTTGGAGCGTAGATATCAATTAGACACAAGTTGCTAACACAATAGTTAAAGCTCTTCTTAAGTAACCCTTTGGTGAGGACATCAACAATTTGTTGACTAGAAGGAATGTACAGGATACACATATTGCCATTGTCAAGTTTCTCCTTTATAAAATGTCTGTCTATCTCCACATGTTTCGTTCTGTCATGTTGAACTGGGTTATTGGCTATGCTTGTAGCAACTTTATTGTCACAGAAGATCTTCATAGGTAACTCACAGTCTTGGTGGAGATTAGACAAAACTTTTTGCAGCCAAATCTCTTCACAGATTCCCAAACTCATAACTCTGTATTCGGCTTCAGCACTGCTCCTAGCGACCACCTTGCTTTTTACTTCTCCAAGTAACAAGATTACCCCACACAAAGGTACAGTGTTCTGAAGTGGACTTTCTGTTAGTAGTTGATCTTGCTCGATCAGAGTTGGTATAATCCTCAGTACATTTTCTGTCAATTTTCTGGAACATCAGACCTTTACCTCGAGTAGTTTTCAAGTATCTCAGGATGCGATTCACAACTTCCATGTGTTCTTCGTGGGGTGCTTGCATAAACTGACTAACAGTGCTAACTGCATAAAAGATATCTGGTCTTATGTGGGATATATAAATTAACTTTCCCGCTAAACGTTGATACTTCTCTTTGTCAACTGGAACTTTGTCACTAGGATTTCCCAATTTTGCATTGAATTCCATAGGGTTATCAGCAGGTCTGCCTCCGGTCATGCATGTTTCCTTTAACAAGTCAAGAGTGTACTTCCTTTGTGAAACAAAGTTCTCTTCCCTCGATCGTGCCACCTCCATCCTAAGGAAGTACTTCAGATTTCCTAGGTCTTTGATTTCAAACTCGTCACCCATCTTCTTTTTCAGCCTGGTAATCTCAACAGTATCATCTCCTGACAAGATAATATCATCGACATACACAATCAACACACCTATTTTCCCAAATTCAAACCTTTTTGTAGACAGTGTGATGAGAATGTCCAACACAACTTCTAGAAAATTAATACTAGAATTACAGAGAAATTGAAACTCACATTCGTTGTCGACTATGTATCTACAAATCACCAAATTGTAAGTCACCACCACTTGGAACCTTCCCTATCCTATGAGTAATTGAGGTTTTAGCTCGTGGGAACCAAATAAATTCGAAATATTTTGGAAAAAAATACAGAGAGTAAAAATTAGAGAGAAATTTTTCTGTGTATTTAAACGTTCTACAGAAAATTGTACTGCCTGTTCCTACTATCATTCGTTTTAACTACTCAATAATAAAGAAAATTCACATGGTATAAAGGGATGCCACTTAAGCAAAAGTGTAGACTTTGCAGAAAAGAGAAGGGCTATCGTTAAGCAAACATGAACTCATCTAGCACAGTTCGATTTTTCTAGAAGGATCAGTGTTAGGATAGACTACTTTTTGGATTTTGAACCATCTCTGCCATGAGCTGTAACAGGTAGAAGAGACGAAACAGATGATTTCTCTCTGTGTAATATCAGACGTATTGGTGCCCCTTGTAACTAGGTTCCATGGAAGTATCGTCTTCTTCAGACTTCCTTTCAGCCACATGGCTTCAGAAACCTCTTGTTAAGAATGGTGGATCTTCCTAATGAAAAACAATGGATTTGATTTTCATTTTGGTGTTAGTTCATGGTTCATCTCTAGAACTACATCTCATATAGATAAGGGTTGCAGGTCCTATCACGAAAGATTTGGCTTGTAGTAAATAACTTCATAATGTTGTTCTATTTGCATCGAGTTTTGTCTTTCATGGTTGGTCTCCTCCACATCCTCCTGCTATCAAGCCTGACACTGAGATCATAAGTATAAGTTTGACATTATGAAATAGTTTTTCTAGAAATGAACTCGTATGACTTTTCAACTGGATTCATGACATCGTTTCGCTGTGAGAAAAAAATCTTACTGTCACACGTGTAAATTTGTAATGTAGCGAACTGTAAAAAGACCCCTTTTCCTGCGGAAGTGCTTAATCTATTACAACTCATCTTTGATATCCATATTTGTATGCATCTCTTTCTTCTAAGTTCTAGTTTGGATGGTACACGTGGTTGCTTGTTCTATTATTCCCCATTTATTATATATTGTGTATTCTTTTTGAAACCTTGGTAATTGTAGGTAAAAACTTGGAGCAACTTTGTGAGATGTGCCACATTACTCTCAACAAAATTATAATATTTAGTGATAACGGGGTTATTACTACTGGAGGAGTAAGGATCGGTGAGTTACCCTCATGTTCTGGGGTATCCTAAGACTGTACCTCTTGGCATGCTTTGATTAAAAGTATGAATTTGCTGTCTGTTATCCCTGCAGGCACCCCAGCCATGACATCAAGAGGCTGTCTGGAATCTGATTTTGAGTTAATTGTTGAATTTCTTCATACAGCCGCTCAAATTGCAATTTGTATTCAGCGAGAGTATGGAAAAATGCCAAATGCTTTTCTTACGGGCCTTCAAAGTAATAAGGAAGTTGTTGAGCTCGGAAACCGCGTTGAAAATTTTTCAGCTAAATTTGCCATGCCAGGCGTTGAAACTTGAATGGTAGTTGAATTTGCATTTGAAAATGGATGACCATTCGTAGTTCCTAAAAAACCATATTTGCTGCTCATCATACCTTCCATATTTAGAATCTATGAAGCGTTTTCCTCACCTGGGGTTGCTGTCTTCAAAATGGTTTGGTTCCTTTTTGGTCAGTTGCCAGCATTTACATATGTTCGTATGGTTTTGAGGAGAGTCCTTGCTATATCAGATTTCAGACGAGCATTTGGTAGTACCAAGCTTTTCTTCTGTAAGGTAGTAACGGTATACAATGGATAGAGGCGGCATGAGCAGCTTTTTGGCAGTTTCATTTTTGGGATCAAATCAACTGAAGAATTGGTTGTTACGGGGGATATAATTAAAAATCTAGTACTCTAAATTATCAGAGTTCTGGATGACTTTTTTGGATCCGATTGTTTATGGCTCTGGCTGAAGAATCATTTTGCCAGCTTGCTGTGTGATAAAGTGGTAGGAAGTAGGCACAATACTGATCAATTTCCCTTGATCAGTTTCCATTGTGTAAGTTCTTGCTACTTTTCCTTCATCATAAATTATGTCAAGTACGTTCATTATAATATTATGCAAGTGTCCATTCATATATGTAGTTAAATTCTCATAAATTCTTATTTGTCCATGATTGTTAATAGAAATTGCTGCCATGGTTCTTGCACTTTTTCATTTCTTTGATGCATGATCATCTTTTTGCAGAAGCTGATGTAGATGTGCTAGATAAATTGATAAGATGTGATATTTCCATTTGAGTTAGTACGTTAGTAATCGTTGAGTTCCTCAGTTCCCAACCAAACTGTGATCATCTTTTAGACACGATTGACTCCCATTTTTCGGTATTGTGGGGGATATATTGTTTGAGAGACAAAAACAGTGTAGTCTTTTTTCTATTTGTATTATGAAAGTTGTGTGCTGATTTTTACTTTTACATGTTCAGAAGGAAACACAACCGTGTTTGCTTTTTTCCATGTTGATTCTGAAGTTCTGTTATAGACTGTCTTGATGTCATAGGGGGAAAAAAGAAAAAGAAAAGAAAACTCTCCAAAAAAGGGGATGTGACATGAAAACATCAGAATCAGCTAGGCTACAGGAGTATATTTATTTGAGCTTAATCTGCAGAACTGTTGAATAATAGTTGCTTGGAAATAGACTTGGAAATTACCTCCACTACCAAAAAGCTAAAGTTGGATGGAGGAGAACCTTGTATATGCTTTTAACTTTTGACCTTCAGTTCCCCACATTCCTTTTTCAAATACAGGCACAGGGGCCATGGCTCTGCTTCCACTGCTTCAGTTCTTTGGAGACTTAATTGAAATTATGCTTTCATCTCATTGATGGGAATTCATGTGTATGCATTACATGCATTTCTTTTGTGCACAGTGCCACGGGTATATTAGATTTTTCTTTTTTTGGTGTGGGTAGGGGGGGGGGGGGGGGGGGGGGGTGGGGGCAAGTGGGGGAAAAAAAGTTCCCAA
>JBBPDJ010000020.1:9269863-9303355 GCA_037974625.1 Cucumis cinereus
TTAAAATGGTTTTAATGATTTTTACTTAAGTAACGACCTTGGGTTAAGGTTGAAAATCTGGGGCGTTACAAAAAATCCCATAAACCACATTCATAATGTTATGCAAGTCGAATATGCTTCTCTTTTTAGTTTTCGAGCAAAGTTATAAAAGAGTGTTGGTTTTTCGATAGGTTCCGGTGCATCTTCGATCGAGTGTTTTTTACTGTTTTATCCTAGGAACAACGTGACAGATCAAGAACTGTTCGCACTCCGAGCAAAGCCACGAAACGTTTTAAAGAGTGCGTGATTCGTGACGCAACCTTCATATAACAAGTTTCTGTTTAGCAGCTAGGTCTTCAGTCCAAGCATTCTGTCTAGGCATCCACCAGTCTAGACGTTCGTCTAGGCAGCTACTATCCAGGAGACCAGCTAACCAGACAACCAAGTTTTAGACGTTTTCTGATCTAGGCGTCCAGACATTCAGACGCCTAATTGTTGCTTCCAGTACTTACTCCAACAAAGATTATTCAAAATATTTATAAACATATCAAAATATCATAATCTATCAGTTTCTATCAACCTCTAATAGTGATATTTTGCTATATTTGTAAATATTTTGGTTCATTTTTCCATATTTGAAAACAACTCTTTTGTTTTTGTCCAACATGGTAAAATTTACAAGTATTTCAGAGTATTTTATACCAAAATCCGACTTTATCGACCGTATGTTAGACTAACAGTTTTGGATAATTGTGCCTCATTTATATACATATATAGTTGGCCAAAATAGGAAAAATATATATTTTCTTTTAAATGATAATTCAAATTAATTCCTCCACGATTTTGTAGATCTTGAAACGTTATACTCTCCAACCTATGCATCTTGGATCAATGATCATGGCAAAATTATTTTCAAGACATTGATTTTTTTCTCAAGATACAACAAACTCGTTTGAATTCGATCTTCACATATTAATTACCCCTAAGTTAAATTTTAGCGACATAAACACAACCGACACTTATTCAAATAATAATAACAACAATAATGTAACCTAAGAACTATTATATAATATAATTAATATTGAATCAACCACTCATCAAAAATTAATTATACGTGTTCAAACAAACCACCTCATAAGAGCTTTTGTCTGGCTCACATTCCCTTGAGGAATTCAAACTTATATTTTTTAAGACAAGTTTTATTTTTGTTGGATCAAAAATGCTTTTAGCATCTAATTGAAAAACGACGAAATAAAAGTTGAGACAAAAGAGCTTTCCAATATACGTTGAAATAAAAATAACAAAATATAATTTTTTTTGAGTAAATTACAAAAATCGCCTCTTGAAACATAGTGTAGTTGCAACTATATCCTCAGACTTTCGATTGTAAGAATTTAATCCTCAAACTTAAACAATAGTTATAGAAATCGAAATTTTAAATGATAAAAATTGAAGACTTAAACTCATACCATCGTTACAATTTTTAACCAGAGCTTTTAAATTTACCTATTAAGTTTCTTTTTTAACCATCCTTTTCAACATATTTGGTCCACAATTGAAACAAAAACATGACTTTTGACCTTGTAAAAGGAAAACAGCAAACATGTGGCCCTAATTGAATGAATGTATGGACCAATTAGCAATGCATGCTTTAAAGCAATTCATTTGGCATTTACTAGTGATGGGAGCAACCAACAATGTCTACACCCACAAGAGTCTCTTTCAATATTGTTCAAAAGGAATCTTAGCTTAGCCTTAGGGTTGTTTTAAAAAAAAAGGTTGAAATATAATTTCGTCCCAAATTTTAAATTTAGAAATATATTCACGTATTATATTTTATTGTAGGAAATTATTAGGATTATTCAACCAATTTGTTATCAAGAAATTATAAATAGCTAGAGAGACTAAAAGTTCAACATTTGAAAGTAACATTGACTACAATTTAACAAACCGAAATGATATTTAAATTAAAAAAAAATATTCTCTTTTATTTTTAAATGGTATTTTATTTCATAAATGGGTGAAAGACATTTTTTGAAGGGACTAATAATTGTTTCAAAATTCTAAATGAATTTAGTTTTATAAGAATAAAAACAAAATACAAGTATTGCAAGGCAAAGCCAAGTAAACCACTAATGGTAAGAAGAGTTGAAGATGATATGAGTCCCATGACTTCTGGTTTCTCCAATGCTTTATTCGCAATGATATGCACCAGAACATTGGGAGAACGATGAGGGTGAGAGATATCAATGATCCTCGCCTCTAGACCTCTTTCTTTGATCTCATCAATTAAAAAACAAAGACTCGAGAGATTATCAACTTTACCGTTATTCAACAATTTCACAATTTCTAACTAGTTAAATTCAACAATCAAGTTTAAGATGTTAGAATTGGTTAAATACTCAAGTTCTTGACAAATTGCCTTTGCATTGAGAACCTTTGTATC
Organism: Cucumis cinereus; assembly: GCA_037974625.1. Classification (NCBI taxonomy): domain Eukaryota; kingdom Viridiplantae; phylum Streptophyta; class Magnoliopsida; order Cucurbitales; family Cucurbitaceae; genus Cucumis; species Cucumis cinereus. The sequence continues at coordinate 9,272,289 of JBBPDJ010000020.1, forward strand.
ACGACGACAACCAGAAATATACATAGACTGTACGAGAAATAATTTAAGACAAAAAGAAAACTATTATTTAATTCAACTAACCTAAACTCGTAGTTGAAATTAAATGATTGTTTAATATTATCGACAATAAATCAGAAGTTCAAATTCATACTTGTACTCATATGTGTTATTATGATAAAATATAAATAAAAACTAAAATGATATTTGTTTTGAAAGGAAAAAAAATCGATTTAAAATAGTATTATGTTTCTGTCGAAATAAAATGTCTACATCACGTAAGTATTTATGTAAAATCAACGAAAATTACTTGTTGATATGTCACTTTCCAATTAGTCTCGCCATGTATTTACAAAATTTACAAGAAAAATACTTGGTTGCATTATGAGCTGTCCCATCCTTGTGTGATCCATCTAGTTGTCCAATTAAATTTTACCACGTGACAAATATTTTTTTAAAAAAATTGAATTTTTATTTCTGACAATGTAAAAAATAGAATTGTAAAGAGTCGGGTGAAACTTAGTAAATTAGTGGATGCCTTGTCAATCAATGGCGAATCTATATTTTTCGATATATAGTCTAGTTTCTACTCTATATTTCAATATATGCACATAGACATATATTATTATTATTATTGTTTTGTTTATATATTCTTGTTAACAATTCTATAAAAGTTTATTTTCTCTAGATATGAAATAAAGTATATTAGAGCATTTAAAATTACATATTTATATTATAGTTAAATTACACTTTTAATTTAGAAAACTGTAACTGATAAATCTCAAAACTTTTTATTGTAACTCTAATGAATCATTAAAAATGTCCAATACATCTAAAAAAATTTTATTTTAAATTTAATAAATCTCAAATATGTTAAAATTAAAAATTAATTACTTCATTAAAAATATATATAGTTTGATCTCTAATTCAACCTTAAATTCTCAAATTTGTAGTCAATAAATACATTTATTTATCTACTTTTTTTTTTTTGAGATCCTTCCGGGAGATACATTATTTTTCTAAAAAAAATCCAATAATATTTATTATAATATTTAGGTTTTAAAATTATTTTGAATATACAAGAGACTTGTTGAATGCGAAATTAATATTTTGAGAATCTATTGGACAAAAAATCAAGAATTCATAGATCTATTATAATTTTTTTTAAAGTTTAAGAACTATATATAAACATAAATCTAAAAGTTCATATACAAATTTATGCCCCGTGACATTAATTCCTGGATTCGCCACTATATTAAATATTATTGCAGTTAGGCAAGAATAATAAGTTAACACATTCAGCTTCATGCATCTATTTCAATTCCAAAGAGAAAATACATTATTCTATCATTTCATTAAAAAGAAAAGTTTTTCATGTGACTGCTTGAAATGACACACTTAAGCATGTGCACGAGACAAGTCGCACAAAAATATGTGCAACCTGATAAACATTTATTTTTACATTGGTATTAAATAACTTAACTTCAATAGTAACCACTATTGAAATCTATACGTTTATCGAGAAACTCTATCTTTTCATCTCTCCATTTTACACATTTATCGATAAATTAATTCCATAAAAAGAAAGTTCCTAACTTCATACTTTAAGATTTTTACACATTTACACATTTATCTTTTCATCTATTAATATAATTTTGCAATTTCTAAAGAAACTACTAATATATACTAATTTTAACATTTATCGAAAGTATATGGACCAAATTTAAACATTTAGGAACGTTTGGACCAAGTATTTGAGGAGTAGAAGTTTAGAAATATAGAGTTGCTAACTCCAATCCTTATTCGACACAATAAATCTGTGGATCTCCCTACTAAAAAACAATTTGTTATACTTTATAACTTCTGAACTCTAGGAGTAAACATCTCCTTAGAGTTCACTATTTTATCGTTCGGTTCATACACTCTCTAAAAAATATGATATAAACCAAAATATAAATAGAACAAACGTCAATATATGATATCAAAATGATATTTTCATCGTTTCATTATTTCATTTGGTGTAATGTTTATGCATAGCTATTTATACTCTTTGTCTCGCTTGTCTTCTCCCATAGGTTTTGTAGGATCCCTCTATTTTTATTTTTATTAAGTTATAACTTTCCAAGTTTTGTCATTATATAATTTAATTATAATTTGACAGAAATGACAATAATTACAATTTTAAGTTGAAAAAAATGGGCAAAACTTATTGATTATTATATGAATCTTTTACCATACTATTTATTCATTGACAGTTTCCCCATTATTGGCTTTGAATAAATGAAACAAAAAACTTAACAATCATTTTTCGAAAAAAAAAAAGGAAAAATAAGAAAAAATGCCTATTATTTTGGGTTTATTTGAAACATTGAAACAAAAGCCTAGCTGACATTTATAATAAGAAAAAAAAGAGAAGAAAATATATAATTTTGAATATATATAAATTCAAACTAATTAATATCCTTTAGAACTAAGAAAGCCCGGTTTTAAATTCAATTGAAATTTAAAAAATCGTCAAAATCACTTTTGTTGTTTTTAAATTAGGATTTTTTGTACGGATGACCCATTTTCAGGGATCCATTTGAAATTTGGCCCAAAAAACGAGAAGTGAATGAAAAATAGCCTTCTGATTACGTCAACACCCTGTGATTTTACCGTTTTGTCACTAATTTTAGTACGTGCGTCGCAGGGCTACTCGATGCATGTTACACGTTTGCTCGATGCACGCTGCTCGTCTACTCGATTACTCCATCCAAAAGTTAACCAATAAACTCACGTTTGACTACTCCATACATATTGCACGCCATACACGTTACACGTTACATGCTATACTCGATGCACATTACCCCCAATTTTAAAAAATTACATACTTACGCTTAAAGTAACAATTTCCAGATGTTTCTTCTACTCTCACTCTTTTCAACTTCCTGTGCTTTCTTTCTTTGGTCTCTAGCTTTGATTAACCTTCTGCTAGCGTTTCACACTGCCCGACGTGCTCTCTACTTTGAAAAGGTAACAATCATCCATTAATCGATTCATGCATTCATCTTCTCCTTGTAGCGTTTTGTTTTGGGTTTAGCGCAAGCATTGTCTTGTTTTGCATTTTGTCGATGTTGTGAAGTTCGAATTAGGATATTGCATTTGGGTTTAGTATTTTCGTCATCTTCTCTTTCATCGTTAGTATGAAAATGTAGGGTTTATCGCAACGATCGAGACGATCACCGAACTGAACCTAGCATCGAGTGTATTGAGTGTATCGTGTTCAAGTTGTTTGCATTGTGAAATTGGAGTCATTCGAGTGTCGAGGGTAGTGTGAATCGAGCAACGTATAAACCTTGCTACGTGTAGCGTGTAATATTTAGCTTGTATGTCGAGTAACGTGTAGCGTGTATGTCGAGTAACGTGCATCGAGTATTTTACAGAGGCTATTTCTAATTTTTTTTGTAATTGTTTCCTTTGCAGGATGGCTACCCATTTTAAGATTTATGTGAAGGATTGATTTTTCCGCCAAGCTACCAATTTGTCTTCCCACGTCTCTGTTGCCAACAAGATAGTGAAGGAGAAGCTTACACCTACACAATTTTGTAAAATACACGCTACACGTTGCACGCCATACACGTTACACGTTACACTCGATGCACGCTGAAAGATTCTCGACGAATGTATTTTGCTGCTTCATTATACCTTCTGATAATACATTTGCCACCAGATTTTCTTTAGATGACATGAAAACAAAGTTACCATGTAATAACTACTGAGCCTTGAATGCAAAACCCTAAACTTGTTCTACTATATTTGACTCATACATAAACTGATTATTATATAAGCTGGTAAGTATCCAAAACTAAAGTTTAAGTGCAGCTTACGTGATTAACTTGAACAAAGAAAATCGGTTGTGAGATGCTATGAGTTTTGTTTTTTTCTTTGTTAGATTTTTTTAGGAGGAAAAATATAATTTTTGAAGTATTAGAAACAAAAAGACAGTTTATTATGCACAATGACTTTTCATTAAATGGATTGTACCCATTGTCAGAATTTTAGCCAAAATTGCGGCTTAACGTCAACTTGCAGAACGGACTTCTAGGAAATGTGTATCGAGTATAGTGTACAACGTGTATGACGTGCAATGTGCATCGAGTAGTCAAATGTGAGTTTATTGGTTGACTTTTGGATCGAGCAATCGAGTAGACGAACAACATGCATCAAGTAAACGTGTAACGTGCATCGAGTAGCCCTAGGACGCGCGTACTAAAAACAAGGAGAAAACGGTAAAATCACAGAGTGCTGATGTAATAAGAAGACCATTTTTCATTCACTTTACGTTTTTAGGTCAAATTTCGAATGGGCTCCTGAAAAGGAGCCATCCGTACAAAAAACCCTCAAAATTACTTTAAAATGAGCCTTTTGTTGATCTAAATTATGTTAAATTCACTCCCAAATTTAAGCATGCTCTTACCGTAAAATTAATTTCAAATCACTTCAACTTTAAAGTAATTGTGACAAACAATAAGATTAATTTCAAATAGTTTGAAATTGTAACAAACCATGAGCATCCAAACAAAGACATATCATAAATATTTTCAGTGGGAGTATCTATGATTTGTTAAGGCTATATTTAGATATTAAAAATATCTAATTTTCACTCACTCAAAATTGTGCAAATTATTTTCTCATTCTTTTTTTTTTTTTTTCAAATTCTGAAACCTTGCATTTATTATTTCATTATGTATGAATTGAGCTATTTTTTTTACTGAAAAAAAAGCTAATTTTAATTAATTCTTTTCTTGTTTCAAATTTCCCCCATATTGAACAATAATGAAAAAAAAAAACCTGGAGAAATTAACATCGAGGGCTGGGCGATATGTTATTGATGGGCCCAAATTTTCGGCTAATAATCTATTGGGCTTCTTTGGGCAGTAGTGGGCCGATCCATTACAATTCAAATCCTCCTAAAGAATTATCCAATAGGAAAGTGCCACGTTACCAAATCTGACACGGCAACCTGAAACAACGAAAATACCCTCAAATAATATGAAAATGACGACAATACCTTCGACTGACCATGGGGTTTTTCCTTCCACTGCGGAGACTTGCCATCGTCGCCGAGCTTGAGAGGCTCACTTTCGGAAACTTCATACTCTCGGCAACCTTCGGTCTCTGATTCATCACCCAGTTTTTTTCGAGCCCATCAATGGTGAAGGCTCTGTATTTCAAAAATTGAAGTTAAGGTCGTGATTGGTTTTGATTTGGTAATGGGGACGAGCTGTTTTAGATCTGGGTGTCGACCTCTTATCGTTGTATTGTTGTTGGCAATATATGGAGGTAGTGAAGTTTTTGCTGAGATTCGAAAACCCAAGAACGTGCAGGTTGCGGTTCAAGCCAAGTGGTCCGGCACTTCAGTTCTCCTAGAAGCTGGGTACTTTTGCTTGCATTTCCCTTTCTTGTTTTGTAATCGTTGATTTGAAGATACTGTATTGGAATTTTAATGAGAAATTCTAGTTGAAGAAGACTGATTATATCAATGAAGTCAAGCATCATTTGTTGTTAATGTTTTGGAGACATTGGGAGAGGTGGTTTATTATTTGGTAGCGGCAAGTTTAGTTTTAACCATTTTCGGATTTTTGTTTAGTGAGATTCAATTCTCATTCAGGGTCGTGAAAATAATTGTTAGTGAGAGCAATGCTAGTGTATGGGTGTATACTTTTCATTTCGTTGGTGGCATTTGTTTGTTTTCAAACAGAACATGTTCATAGTTTTATTGTGGTCTTATCTGAAAGATGTTTGTTGTTATCTTACGTTATATTTAAGGCATTGAAGAATAAATGCTTTCAAGTTTCACTAATAATTTGGAATCAGATAATTGCTACAATACTCATCGTGATAATTATTACAATACACATCGTAACTGTGAATGAAGCTTTTGGTTTTACACAATGTGGTGATTTCTATATTCTTGTTGACTACAGGGAATTACTTGCTAAAGAACAAAAAGACCTGTACTGGGAGTTCATTGAGGTCTGGCTTCGTGAGGAAGGAAGTGATGCTGATGCTGATGCTGATGCTCCTACGGCTAAGGCTTGTTTGAAGAAAATTTTAAAGCATGGACGTTCTCTTCTAAATGAACCTCTGGCCTCATTATATGAATTTTCTCTCGTTCTAAGATCAGCATCACCTAGATTGGTTCTTTACCAACAGTTAGCCGATGAATCACTTTCCTCCTTTCCTCTGCCTGAAGAAAATAACTCCAATATTGTTGGTGAAGGAAATGAAACCATTGAAAAAAGAATTTCAGATACTTCAGTTGTTGGACAAAAGCCAAAAACTCCTGGCGGAAAATGTTGTTGGGTGGATACTGGTGGATCTCTATTTTTTGATGTTCCAGAATTGCTAACTTGGCTTCAGAATCCTGCTGAAAGGTTAGTAATATTAACCAACCCAACCCTATAATGAATCCAATACTAAAATTCACAATAATTGTTTTCCTATAATGAACCCAATATTAAAATTCAACTGGAACAAACCATTTCAAGGACAAACTAGCCAACTCAACATGACCGATAAACTAAGCTGGGGAGTTTGATTTGATGCAGATTTATATGTAAGCAGTATCTTTGTTTGATTGATTGATTTGAATAAAACTGATCATACCATTTGAGAAATTAAATTGAATACAGACATCCAATGATCCAATACTCACAGCATGTTTCCTAATTAGGAACATTGGAGGAGTAGTAATGGATTCTATGGTTGTGGCTTTGTGCTACATTATAAGGAAAAGATCAAGTTGAAACAACTCATTTGTTGTCTACTTAAAAAAAGTCCTCGAAGAAGTTTTTTTTTTTTTCTTTCTTTTCTGGAACGGATACGAGCCTCTTTATTAATGATAATAAAAGAGACTAATGCTCAAAGTACAAGAGTAATATACTTAGAGCAAGAAGAGAAAAGTAACTATAAAAAGACAATCAAAAAACGAAAACTAATCGAGCCAAAAAAACCCCCCTAAATCTCAATAACAAAAACAAAGGAACAACCCATCTTAATTATGAATTTAGTCCAAGAAGTAGTTTGGAAGTACATAGGAAATATTTTTCACCTAATCAAAGTCCCTAACTGGAAGGTCAGTTTCTCATTGTGATTTTCATGAAGGAATTAGTTTAATTGGACTATTGTTGGACGGAAAAGGTGAATTTGATTTTAGATTCGTAATCGGGATAATTGTTTCATTTCATTTGTTACCTCCTTCTATATGGGAACATATTTAAATTACTTTATTATTTTCTATATTAGCTTTTCCTTAATATGTTTTTTTAAAATTCATTTTTTTCTATCAGTGTTGGGGATTCAATACAGCCACCAGATTTGTATGACTTTGACCACGTTCACTTTGGTTCATCTTCTGGAAGTAGAGTAGCCATTCTTTATGGAGCCCTTGGAACTGATTGCTTTAAGCAATTTCATGTCACCCTTGTCAATGCCGCCAAAGAGGTTCATTGCCTGTGTTTCGATCTTTTGTTTTATGTTCATCATTCTTTTTTTTTTCATTAATTTTTTTTATAATGGATTTGTCATTTAATCATTTGGGCCAAAGGAATTATATGTATGAAGTTACAAACACCAAGTCTTTATTTCATTGAAAGTAAAAGTATTATGCTCATTATTCTCATTTTTTGAGGGCCATGCAAATAATAACCATAACTTTTTTTGATAAGAAAAATAATAAGCATAATAATGGGCTTAGATAAAGCAACTTTAGCTTTCAGGCCATGGTGACCATCTACTTAGGATTTAATAGTCTATGATTTATCTTGGCAACTAAATGTAGTAGGGCCACAAGATTATTTTGTGAGAATAGTTGGGGTGCACGTAAGCTAGTTCAGACACTTAGAGAGATTCATAAAAAAAATTTCATTGCATTTTTTTTGAAACGGAAACAAGACTTTTTCATTGAAATAATGAAATGAGTCTAATGCTCAAATTACACAACATAAGACACATAGAACAAAAAGATTCTCATTGTATTGAGTAAAATTAGGGTTATATTTTGGTATTGAAACTATGAGGGTAGATCTCAATATGATTCTAGAACTACTGCGTGTTTATCTGCAACCTAGTTTATTTGTGAATTGTTGTTAACTCTATTGATGATATAGCTAATTGTCACAGCACCACTTGCTACAATTTGTTTTTGTCTAATATTTAACACTTCGTGCTGTTTGATTAAATTTCCAGGGAAAAGTTAAGTATGTTGTTCGACCTGTAATTCCTTCTGGCTGCGAAGTAAAAATTAATTCATGTGGAGCTGTTGGTGCAAGAGGTTCCTTGAATTTGGGTGGTTATGGGGTAGAATTGGCTCTCAAGAACATGGAATATAAGGCTATGGATGATAGTGCCATAAAGAAAGGTCAGTTCAGTTTCGGAGTTTATTCTGAAGTTATTTAACATAATGAGGCAGCCATGTGCAGAAGTTTATTCCAGCTTCACTGAAGATAGGAAATAGTATCTTTTTTTTTTTTTTTTAATGAAAACTTAGACTTTCATTGGGGAAAAAAAAAAAAAAACCAAGCCCATAAAAAGAATGAGGGACTCCCATTACATCGGCAACTTTGGATTATTTTCTTTTGACATGGTTTGACTTATTATGAATCAGAACTCCTTACTAACTAGGAATAAACTACAGCATGAAGGTTTGAAGTCTCAGTCTGTAGATACTTATTTTCTATATTGCATTTCGTGTGTTATCTATGAAGCATGGATACGTAATGGAAGGGATAGAATCCGTATCAGCGATACGCCTTGGAAACATTTCTTTTTTGAATTTTGGATGTTTATCTTGTGAAAAGTTAAATTTAGGGACACACACTTGTTTAAATAAAAAAAAAATCAGTAAACCAAAAACGAAAAAGAAACATAACAGAAACTAAGAAATACAGTGCCTATCGAATCCGTTGTGTTAGTCGAAGAAGAAGATTTGTGAAGTTTGGTGACAATGTGGTGATGGAAGTTCTTTCAGGGTGGCCTTTTGGAAATGTGCTACTCGCTCTCTCCTTTGGTGCCTATGGATTGAAAGAAACAGTAGAACTTTTGAAGATAAGTGTGCTTCCTTCAATTATTTTTAGATGGCTGTGCAACATACATCCTCTTGGGGGAGTATAAATTACACCAAATTCTTTTGTAATTATGGTCTTTCCATAATTTTTAACAGTTGGAAGGCTCTTATTCAGTAGTTCTTTTTTGGGGGGTCGTCTCAACCCCCTGCCTCTAGTCTGTTTACTCTTGTTTTTGGTTGGAATATACATTTCTGTTTCCTATAAAAAAATTCAGTCAGAATTACCCCTGGGATTCTTTGGAAGAAAAGAAATTCTATAATGTTTTCATATATAAAGTCCCTCGTTTACGATTCTGTATAGCTTACTGTCTCTACTTGGAGTGCTGGACATAGGTATTCTTTTTTTTTTTTCTTTTTTTTTTTGTAATTAATCCATAGACTCCATTACTTTAGATTGGAAGGTCTTTTTGTAATCCTTCTCTTGGAGAAAGTGATGCCTTTTCCCTTGTCCCCTATTTTGTTTTGTTTGTCTCCAGTTTTTGAGTAAAAAAACCAATTGCATTCTATCTTATTAATGTGAGGTCTCGTACTAGTTGGCAAAAAGGGATATAGATTGATCATGTAGGCTTTTCTGTGATTCAGTTGGGTGGGGCCAAACATTCTACTTCGTTCCTTCACTGGCTAATTTTTTAATAAGATTTTCTGGGTTAAGATGCCTTGAAATGGCCTTATGGATTGCAGGTGTCACTTTGGAAGATCCTCGGACCGAAGATCTCAGCCAAGAAGTTAGAGGCTTCATATTTTCCAAGATTTTGGTGTGTTTTCGATCTCGCTACTAGTATTTTGTTTAAAAAATTATGTAAAAAAGTATTTTTCAATTTTTTAAGATTATTGTTTTATGTTATACCATGCAGTGATTTTGATGGTTTGCAATTTACTTCATTGGTCATTAGAATTTACTTCACTGGTCATTAAACTTATATTTTCTTTAGTGGTTACATTTTCTTTCATTGTTTATTGTCTATGGATCACATTTTCTACAACTATCTGGCTCAGTTTCAAAATTGAAGTGGGGTTTCGATTCACTTTTTCTTTTTCTTTTCTTTTCTTGACAAGAGTCAACAGTTCTCATCAATGAAATGAAAAGAAACTAATGCCGAGTGACATCAATCAAAGATAAAGTCAACCCAATTTAAGTTTATATCTCAAAGAGAGTAGCCCTCATAAATTTTTTCCTCATTGTTAATCTAGTAGTGTTGTTAGAATACTCATGGTTCATTTTAGCCAAGTAGACCTTATGGCTCATGTACCTTGAGCTTTGTTTCTTTATTATTATTAATTTTAATAAAGAGATCTGTTTCTTTTTTTTTTTTTTTTTTTTTTTTTTTTTTTTTTTTAAATAGACCTTATGGCTTATGCAACTAACGTTGAAAAGATTTATATGGTTAATGTAGGAACGGAAACCAGAGCTAACATCTGAGATCATGGCTTTTAGGGATTATCTATTGTCGTCAACTGTTTCAGACACGCTTAATGTGTGGGAACTAAAGGGTAATTGGACTTTGAAGTTTACTGTTTGATATCCTCTTGGTGTTCGTTTTTCAAAGCCTAATTAGTTGCTTTCTTTTTGGCAGATTTGGGACATCAAACAGCACAGAGAATAGTACAGGCGTCTGATCCTCTGCAGTCAATGCAGGAAATAAGCCAAAATTTTCCTAGCATTGTTTCTTCATTATCCCGCATGAAGGTAAAGAATCTATAAGGTACCCCTGCATGAAGTAACCTTATGGCGTCAAATATCTTTCCCATTAACATTACTGGTTTTTTATGTTGCTTGTCTTGCAGCTCAACGGTTCAGTTAAAGATGAAATCACTGCTAATCAACGCATGATTCCACCTGGCAAGTCCTTAATGGCTCTCAATGGTGCTTTAATCAATATTGAAGATGTTGACCTCTATCTGTAATGTTTATGCTCCCCTTGATATTTTTCTCTCTCACTTATAGCATTCTAGACTATGCAATGCCATTTTTGGTTTACCTGCAGTTCCAGATTCTTATAATTTGAATATCGCCCATTATTTTAAATTTAATAGGATTTACATTTTACACAGAGATACCATCATCTTGTCCTGTTCTTATTATTAGTTAGGTTCCATCCTTAGTTCACCAATATTTTTTTGTTCTTAGTTTATACTGTTGGGATCTCTTATCACTGCTGCCACTCTTTTATAGGTTGATTGACATGATCCATCAGGACCTATTGTTGGCTGATCAATTTACAAAACTGAAGGTAAATAATTTAGTTCTCTCTGTGATTACAAGGAATCAAATTTTTTTCACTTAAACAATGGAAAACTTAACGTTTTCTGTGTATATATGTATATATTTGAAGAAAAGGTATGTAATTAGAAACAAAGTTGATTACAGAGCAAGTTCAAAGAATTTGACTTGCTCGGAAAGACAGAACAGAAGGAAGAGTGAGAATTGCCCGTATAGAATTTTAAAGAGATTCTGGATTTGAAAGCTTTTGCTTTAATTTCTCTCTCTTAATCAGTTTTTAGGATTGAAGAATTATTTATATATATAAAAGTTAGAAACTTAAATTATCTCTCATGAAAATTTCTGGCTCCACTGCTATTGAAAGACACTTTTATATGATTATCAGAAGTGTCATTTGGCTGAGTTCTCATATTGATGCTTGTCTCTTATATGTGATATGCACTCTCCAATCCCTCTGTTTTCCTCACTTGAAGGTTAATTATTTTTGAGAAAAATATCATTTACACCCCTAAACTTAGAGTTGTATTAATTTAAACTTTGAACTACTAATTGTATCAATTTAAACTCTGAACTTTTATAAGTGCTATCAATTTACACCCTTCATTCATTTTATTTGGATAAACATCGTGTGAGACTTATCCTTTTATCAATTAAACCCCTAAATTTTCATAAGCGAATCAATTGAATTAAGTTTTCCTTTGAAAATTGTCTATCCATCTATTCGAATTATTCATTTATTTATCCGAATTTGAAGAAGCCTACACATATATAAGAATTGAATGTATGGACGATTTTTAAATATAATCTTAATTAAGGGTCTAAATTGATTCACTTATAACAATTTAGAAGTTTAATTGAAACAATTCTATATTTTATACGAAACTTTTTGTTTGAAGTCTAAAGAAGGGTGCTAACTGTCATCGTTTATTGAGAAATGACAAGAGTTGGTTCACTATTTCTTTTCTCAAATGAAAAGATCCTTTTGTAATCAATGATTCCTTTAGTTTTTAAGTTTCCTGATTGAAGATTGATGTATTTGTAAGTATGTTTCCACTACTCAAGTTTTATGCACTGAAACACCTAAGTTTCCACTACTCAAGTTTTTATTTGTCATCGTTTTTTGTTTGCTAATGAATTGGCATTGCCAACAATCAGATTCCTCATCATACTATTCGGAAACTTCTATCAAGTCTACCTCCAGCTGATTCCGACTTGCTCCGTGTGGACTTTCGTTCTTCTCATGTGCATTTCCTCAACAACTTGGAAGAAGATGCTATGTATAAGCGATGGAGGAGTAACATCAATGAGGTGATTTAATTTCATATCACATTTTCATCTTCAATGCTTGGATGAACAGTTAGTTTCATTTCATTTTTCAATCTCTAAGTACAGATTTTATTTCCTGTAGATTTTGATGCCAGTCTTCCCTGGACAACTTCGTTACATCCGCAAAAACCTGTTTCATGCCGTTTATGTTCTTGATCCCGCAACAGTTTGCGGTCTACAGGTCTTTATTTTTCTTGAAACATTTCCTTGTTAAGGAAGATGTTGCTGCCAATCATTTACTCCTCTTACATTATGAAATCCAAACATGCAGACAATTGACATGATCCTGTCATTTTACGAGAACAATTTTCCTATTAGATTTGGGGTATTACTGTTCTCTTCCAAATTTATCAAGCAAATTGAAAGCAGTGATGATGGATTAACTAAAGCCGAGGCAGATACATCCAATTTGGTAACTTATTTTTATTTTATTCTATCTTTTACTGGTTACCAGTTTATTATTCATGATTTACAATAACAACAATATTTCTAGATTTCTCTTAATCAATAATCACAATGTCCAGCTATTGACAATTTAGTACTTTGTGGTTTGAAGAACTCGAAATGATATTGTTTATTATGGTGGATGCATGTTTTTGCAGATGATACAGCTGTTCATTTATTTAAAGGAGAACCAAGGAATTCAGATAGCCTTTCAGTTTTTGAGCAATGTATGTTCTGCAGTTTTTTCATGTTGTTTTGTATTGTTGGTTAGCATCTTCTTAATCAGCTAACTAAACACTCTTTTTTTTTGGGGAGGGGGGGAGATGGGGGATACTCATTCCAATTTCAGAGCTTTTGTTTTACTTAATGATATGTTTTCGTTTATCTAAAAATCTCTTACTGCATTTAGTCAATGCGTTGCAGTACCTTCTTTCAAGGGCCATTTTCAAGGGGAAACTTACCTCTCTTGGTTAGATCTTTCATCTCTAGGTAGTCTGAAGTCAGACTAATTGCTACTTTGCAATTTCAGAGTTTTTTTTTACTTAATGATATGTTTTCTTTTATCTAAAAATCTCTTACTGCATTTAGTCAGTGCGTTGCAGTACCTTCTTTCAAGGGCCATTTGCATGGGGAAACTTACCTCTCTTGGTTAGACCTTTCATCTCTAGGAAGTCTGAAGTCAGACTAATTGCTACTTTGCTTTCTTTGGAAATTTGTCCAATTTTCTGGCCTGGACTATACTCTCATAGTTTACCTTAGAAGTCTCCAGTTAGGCTAGAATTTCAATTTCAGTTGTAGATTTCGTTGGTATGAAGTTCATTTGCCCTGTAGAATCCTCGATAAATGAAGATTTACTAGTGTGAGAAGTATATGCATGCATATTTCAAAACTTTTTTGAATTTTCAAACCTAACACTTGACACATGTCAAAACTCTCTCAATTGTTCCACCTTAACACCGTCCATTGTTAGATAGGGGGCTAACAATCTTTTTTGGCTCCATGATGGAGTGGTAATATAGGATACTTTCCTTGAAAAAAGATTCCTAAAACTCCCTCCCTCGCCCTTCATATGAAAATTTTCTCTGTCAAATAAGCTCACTTTGTTTGAAATGACTGCTTGAACTCTTCTCTGTGAATACCCTTTGGTTTCCTCTCAAGTCACACTTTCCAAAGGAGACCATTATGCGTGTGGCAAGCTTGCTTTTGTACTATTTTGTGGGGAGTGTGGCTCAAGAGGCATAGTGGAATTTTGAAGGGTGGAGGAAGTTCAGGAGGTGAGGAGGTTTGATGCATCTTTGTGGCTTATAGTCGAACTTTTTTTACTTTTCACCTTGATGTAGTTCCTTTGGATTAGAGCCGTTCTTGTAGTTAGTTGACTTCTTTTGGGGCTTCTTCATTTTCTTCTTATCCCCGTATATTGTTTCAGTTTTCTTCAGTAAGTTTGTTTTCTTGAATATATATATGTCTTCGATTCATATAAGTTCCTTGCTAATAAGTGTGGGAGACTAGTTATGATAGCTTGGCTTCCAATGATTTGGTATAATTTCTCTATACTGGATTACGTACTGTTTCGAAGGCTTCAGACAGGTTATTTTACTGAATTTATTGAACTGAATCAGGTAAACAAATTACGGCTTGAAGCAGATGGTTTAGCTGATGATGCTCCTGAAATGCATCATGTTGAAGGAGCTTTTGTGGAAACACTTCTGTAAGTTCACTTAATAGGTTGAATTCCATTAATGGATGTTAAAAGCCAATATCACTTTAGTGTAATTTTTTTCTTATGGTTACAAGTGTCAAAATCGATATATTATTTATTACCAATAATAAAGATTAACGGACTTTTACTGTTTTCATAGACCTAAGTCAAAATCTCCTCCTCAAGATGTGCTACTAAAGCTGGAGAAGGAGCAAACCTTTAAAAATCTGGCTGAGGAAAGCTCCATGTTTACCTTTTCTCTTGGCTTATCTAAATCAGAGTGTTCCCTCTTGATGAATGGACTTGTATTTGATTCTAGTGAGGTAATTTTTTGAACTTTAATTATATTTTCCCTTGTACATCAAATATTTTGACCATACATTGTTGGTATTGTTTTACTTTGCATTGCTGTTTTCTTTCGGTTCTTTTAGTGTTTGTCGAACATTTTATGATCATCTCATTGTACTGCATGCTGACAAATCCATAACCGTCACCTTCTGCAAGTTGGTCAACTTTATTTGTTTCTAGATGAAATGATTTGATTGAGCAAGTACTTTTTGGCTTTATTTGCCAACTCTTGCCTTTCCCCTCTTTACCTACTGTTTTGGCATCTATGTTGATCAGGAGTCTCTGATTAATGCCATGAACGAAGAGCTTCCTCGGATACAGGAACAAGTTTACTATGGGCATATATCTTCTCGCACTGACGTGCTTGAAAAATTCTTATCAGACAGTGGCCTTAGTCGCTATAATCCACAGGTGAGCTATTGAGCAAATGCTCTATGATTGTAGAATCCTTTTTTTTTTTTTTTTTTTTGTGCTGATTGATTGAGAAGCTTTTATGCAATTTCATACATCAACGGAATTATTTTTTTTTCAAACCAAAAATGGAAAAAAAAAGAAGCTTGTGTGTTTAATCTATTTCATTGATCTTATTGCATCATTATGCCCAATTTTTATGTAGATCATTGCTGAGGGGAAACCACGTATTGTTTCTTTGTTTCCATTCACTCATGGAGCAGAGTCTTTATTGAATGACTTTAACTATTTGCATTCTCCTGGAAGTAAGAATTATGTTATATGTTTTCTATTCAACAAATCTTGTTTCTTATAAACGAAGCATATTCTAAAATTTTAGAATGTTTAGCTTTTCGAGTACCAGTTCATGAGATTCCATTTGTATTTACTAGCTATGGACGACTTGAAGCCCGTGACTCATCTCTTGGTCATTGACGCTGCTTCGAAGAAAGGAATAAAATTGCTGAAAGAAGGCCTACTCTATCTGGTTATTGCATTCATTACCTGCATGATGAATTTTCTTTAACTTTAGTTTATTGTCACAAATTTTATCAATTGAAAAATTTATTCTTTTATTAAAATTTTAATATTGGGATGCAGATGAGAGGATCTAAAAACGCTCGTATCGGGTTGATTTTTACTACTAGCAACCATACCAGTGAATCCAGTTTACTTTTAGCCAAGGTGTTTCAGATTAGTGCATCATTGCATAGGTTGGTTCAGTTTTCTGTTGTGATGGTTCACTTTTCCTGTTTCTGGGGTGGTGGCTGGGGCTATTTAGAGTTAGAGCACATACTTATGTTAGCTGCCTTACACGTTATTTTTACTTTTGTCCATTCTTGCAGCCACAGAAAGAAAGTGTTAAATTTTCTAGATCAGTTGTGCTCAATATATAGTCAAAAGTTCATCCCTGAATCTTCAGTAGCAGTTGATAGCTCTCAAGAATTTATTGAGAAAGCCTGCGAGATTGCTGAAGCTAATGAATTACCACCTAAAGCATACAGAATAGCTCTCTCCGATTCCTTTTTTGATGAACTTGGAAAGTATTTCAGCCAGGTATTCTACCTTTTGTTAAATTGTGTGGTTAGTTCCTCATTCAAAGTTTCTTCTTAAAAGAATATTCCTTAATCAAACTGAGGAAGTGTTTGAGCCAGCCAGCCAGGTATATCAATATTTGTTTAATTGTGTGGTTAGTTTTCGAATTGAAGTTTTCTTCTTTAAAAAATGTTCTTGAATCAAACTGAGAATGTATTTGAATCGGATAAACCAATTTTTGGTATATTGTTCAGTTAGCTCCTGAACAATATAAAAATTGTTACCGACTCAAATCGATACCTCTCTCTCTCTCTCAAAATAAAACAAAACAAAACGTTTGCAGTTAGAGCTTTTGGATAAAATAAATAAACTAATTTTCTAGAAAAGTGCTCCCGGTTCTGTTTCTCTTGACAAATTGTTCACGTCAGACACGTGTTTGACACAAATACATTTGAACACTCATACTATGAAACGTCAAGGAATAATCCTCCAATAATCAAACTGATAATTGAGACTTGTGAATCTTTTATTAGGATGATAATGTGCCTCACACAAAAGGGGAAAACTCATATTTATAGAGTTTATTATAATTGAGGGTAGAAAGGGAATTAACCTAGAGTAACTCTAATCTTCCTAATTATTCTACCACTCCAAAAAGAAAACTTGTCCTCAAGTTTTAAAAAGAAAAATGAAGAAAACAAGGAATAAAATAAACTCGTTCAATGACATATGACCCATCCAACCTCCTACATTTGGAACAAAAATATTTTGATTAGAGAGGAAAACCCGGGATAGAATATTTCCATCAAGTTCATTCAAAGCCATAAGCAGATGACCAATTGCCAAAACTTCTCTGGCTGAGGAGAACTCCTCAAGATAAAGTGTAGAAAAGAATTTGGGCCATGTGAAATTGTTTAGAAACAAAGGTTTGGACATGTGGATTGAGCAAATTAGGTTGGGTCAAATATGGGCCAATCCAGTGTTTTAAAAAGCCATCTCGGGTGCGCGTCTAGGCTCCAGGGCCGAGTCTAGTGCCTTGCCTTGAAAAGGCGGGATTCTCAAAATAAGGCACGCATCTTTTGTGATGCCTTGAGGCTCAAAGACCTGCGCCGTTTTTTTTCATCATTTTTAAAAAATAGTAGTAATTAGGGGTTTCACCCTAAACTCTTTATTAGCTAAAAAAATCAAATTTACTAAGCCTAAATGCAAATTTTCTTGTGTTTACGGGTCTTTTTTCTTTTCCATATTTCCATTATGGTTTCTCTTCTTAATGTAGTACTTTTATACAGTCTTATCCTTTGTTTTTTAGAAATTGGTATGTATTTCCTATCAATTTATTTGCTCCATCTAAAAATCTTCACCCTGTTCTATAGTATTATGTTATATTCTGCATGCCTAATGGTTTTCAGGTGGAACATCTTCTGTCGGGGCAGCTTGGCCTTGAATCTATTTTTAATGCAGTTATCACCAATGGAAGAGTGAGTCCTTTTCACTGTTCTCACTTTGGATTTGAGTTCTGTAAATTTGACTATGATTTTCCAGAAATACATGGGCTGCATATTGAGGAACATTTTTAATCTTACATTTTATTCACATATAGGTTACACTTGTTACTGATGCGAGCTCATTTTTGAGTCACGACTTACATCTACTGGAAGCAGTAGAGTTTAAGCGGAGAATAAAACACATTTTGGAAATTGTTGAAGAAGTGAAATGGGATGACTTTGATCCAGACAGATTAACAAGGTTTACTTCCCCACTTCCCTAGTGCTTGCCCGTTATTTATTTATTGTAAAAAAGGTCATAAATTGAGGACATATGCCTTTGTTTTTAGGTATAGGTTTAAGTACTTTTTGCTTTTAAGTGTTTCATCATGGGTTAAATCCTTGGTGGTCGCCTACCTAAGAATTACTTTTCTACGAGTTTCCTTGACACCCAAATGTTGTAGGGTCAAACGGGTTGTCGTGTGATATTAGTCGAGATACGCGTAAGCTGACCTGAACACTCACTTCTCTCAATCTGAACACTCACGAATATAATAGAAAATCTCGAATCATCTTTTCTAGTCGGTTAATCACTTCCTTTGGAGCATGGAAGAGAGAGAGGTAATATGTAGGCAGATTCGATGGTGTGTCTTGAATTAAAGTATGCCTTCCTCCTTTAGAAATATAAGCAAATTTCCAATTATGCAGTTTATGTTGAATCTTTTCAATCACCAGATGCCAGAAAGTCGTGGACTTTGAGTTGCCGGCTAGAGGGAGACCCAGATATGAAGCTGATCAGTTTCCTTTTTTACACCCAAATGTTTCTACCATCTAGTCTAGATCGGTGTCAGATAAATGAATCCCCAAAAACTCACTCTTAGAAAGATTAATAGAAAGTCCTGACGCTTGTTCAAAAGTGTGAATGATCTCAAATAAATGAGTAAGGGCATCACTATCAGCGGAGGAAAAATGCAAGGGTCATCGGCAAATTGCAGGTTGTTCAACACAAAATTTGAAGAGCCAATGGGTGGTGTAGCAATCAATCCTTGTGATAAGCTATGGTTCAACTATCTGCTTAAGCAATCAGCCACCAATATAAAGAGAAAAGGAGAGAGGGGGTCACCTTGTCGTATTCCTCTAGAGGGGATTATTTTACCACGAGGTCTTCCATTGACGATGATTGAAAAATTGGCACTGGATATCCATCCTTGGATCTATCAGCGCCAAACAACACCAAATGCTTTAGCCTTGAATATGGTGTCCAGGAAACTCCAATCCACAGTATCAAAAGTTTTTTCGAGGTCTAGTTTGATTACCACACCCTTAGTCCTTTTTTGTTGCGACTCGTCGATCAGTTCATTAACCATAAGAGAGGCATGAAGGATTTGCCTATTTTCCACGAACACAATCTGATTCTAAGCAATAGTGATTGGCAATGTTTGTTTTAGACGATTTGAAAGGATGCGAGCAATAATCTTATAGATACATGAGATTAAGCTAGTAGTCCGATAGTCTGAAAACTGTTTTTGTGGAAAATTTCTTTGGAATGAGACGTAAATAAGTTTCATTCACAAAAGCATTAATAGTACCCGAGACAAAAAAGTCATTAACCATCAGCTAAATGTCACCTTTGATTGTATGCAAGAAAAACTTCAAAAATTCAGCTGTTAAATCATCCGATCCTTGTGACTTATCAGTACCCAAAGAAGAAACAACCAAAAGTACCTCCTCAGAAAAATGTCTTTCAAGATCAACAAAACAATCGGTAGAAATAGGACTCCAATCTATATTGGTAGGGATGAATCGGGCATCTAACTTCTTAGTGAACAATTCAGAATAAAAATCAATAAATTCAGTTTCTATGCTGTTTGCTGTCAAAAGACTTCGGCCATCTCTTTGTAAAATCTCAGTTATAGAACTCTTTCTTTCATGGGCAGCCACAATCCTGTGAAAAAAACGTGTATTTTTGTCTCCATCATTAAACCATCTAAGTTTGCAACGTAGCTTCCATTGATTGTGATCTTGGATCATTAGATGTTCGATTTCTTTCGTCAAAAAACGAGCCGGTGACAATTGATTAGAAGAAAGTTGCACTCTGTTGTCCACACTTTCTATTTCCCTAAGTTGAGAGATGAGTGAAGGTAGCTTATTGGCCTCCCTACGCTGGGAATTATTTGAAGGCCGGAGAAATAATTTCAGTGCTTTCAATTTCATCATCAGGCCATCACCCTGCAAAATCAATACCTCCAGAAATTAAGGCTATAGGGAAGTGATTTGATGTAACTCGATCCAGCCGCTTAACCTGAAAATTGTCAAATTTGGTGATACATGAGTCAGTGATAAAAAATCGATCAATCAAATAACAGTACTGAATGTCTCCAGAGCTGGACCAAGTGAAATTGGCATTTTTCAGAGGTGTATCTCGATGATTATTGGACTCAATCCATTGATTGAAAAGTCTCATATTTGAAGTGATGGAATGATCGTGCAATTTCTCCCAAGACCATCTAGTCAAGTTGAAATAGCCTCCAATAATCCAATGGTCTTCACCCAAACCAGACAAGCCGTCAAGTTCTTACTAGAAATGCTGATGATAAAGCCCATCCGAAGGGCCATAAACATTTGAAATCCAGAAAGCAAAACCGTATGCCATTGATAAATGGATGGAAACTATATACTGCCCTTGGATGACCTCCTGAACTGTAAAATCAGGTGCCGTCCACATAATAAGAAATCCTCTCGAAGTGTCGACTGCATCTATGGTCGACCAACCTGTAAAAGCTGAACTCCAAATTGATTTAATTAAAAAGGAATCAGTGGTATTCAATTTTGTTTTCTGAAGAAGCACAATATTAGCGTTATTTTGTTGAATCAACTTTTTGACAATGGCTCGCTTCTTCCAGGAATTTAAACCCCTTACATTCCATGAGAGAATTTTCATCGAACACCTTCCTCACCCTCCAAAATTGCAAGACTAGCTGATTTATCGTAGCAAACTATCGACTGCAGATTTTGTAGCTCCCTGTGTAGCTTATTTTTCTTGATGATTGAGCTGTGAAGTTTCTTAGCTTTAGGTGGGGGGAGAGAAGGGATGGCTATAACACACAAACCATGTTGCTGAAGGATGGTTGCCATGTCACAGAGGCTAAGAGAATTATTAGTAGATGTGGATGGGAAGTCTTCAGACAAAGGGTTAGATGTGGGAGGTGGTTGTTAAATCGGACTGTGCAAGTCTTTTGGTACTGGAGGCAGAGTTGTAATTGGTAAATATGCTTCTATTGGATTTGCACCAAAAACTGTCTTCCAAGGCATGGGGGTCAAAATAGTCATTTATGGTGTTTGGTTCAGGATAATCTTTGTGAGACAGTGGACTTTGTCAGGTAAGCTTCTGATTCAGAAAATGAGTGTGGCTGGTTTTTTGGGACTACTATTTAGGAGTTTTTTTCCTTTAATTGTGGACTACCATTTTGAAAGGTAACCATAGCAAAAGATGGGTGATTTACGAATGGAGAGAGAGATTTTGTGGGCCCCATGGTAGAGTTTGGTGTATTTAAATCGGGTGGATTGGAGTAATAAGAATTTTCCTACAAAGTAGGAGAATTTGTGGGGATTTGGGAGGGTCGAAAATAATGGGGTGATATAATTTCCGAATTTGTAGTCAACAAATTTTTCTTTATTTTCTGCTGGAGTATTTCTTTCCAAAATAACCGTATTGTGATCCTTTAATTCCACTGGCAGTTTTGTAGCTTTAAATGCCATCGGCTTAGCTAGGTCAATTCCCCTCCTAAGAGTATGATGTTGAGTTCGCCTAGAAAGAGTCAGACGCGGTAACAGCTACAAGGTATGATCTCGAGCACTCGCCAAAGCCCACGGAGTACATTCATCATAGGTCGAGTCCCTTTCCCTTGAGTCTCTTTGGGAAGTTGATTCAGAGGTTCTTACGCAGGCAGGTTCTTACGCTGGTTAGCTTGTTCCTTAAGCTAAATCCCCTATTGTAGCTGAGGCTGTTCGGTAAGTATTAGAGGGAGATTTAGTTAGTTAAGTTCAAGCAGAGGTTGAAAGATGTTGTCGAGTCTACTGTTACTGCCGCTGTTGTCACCCTGCTGATGCTTACTTATGTGCCTCTTACGTAGGAAACTTTTAGGTCATCGTCGGCTAGATCTTTTTGTAGGTGTATGTGGGATGGGATGAAACCTCTTTTATTTGAAACCACCTTCAACCTAGCAGTTCGTAAATCAATTCCTCTTTCTGTTCGTTGTGAGCATGTGATAAGTCCCCCACATTGATCACCAATGAATTTAAAAATCTTTTCCGTTCAAAGGAACGGTGGAAGATCATCAACTTCAGTCCAACCTTGATGCTGTGTACTGTGCTTGATAAGAAGATAATGAGATAGCATTAAAAAATCTCCAACAATACTTACCAAGCGTAGTCCACCCTATGTATTGCAAGAATGAATTAGCAATGACCTGATCGTAAACGTGAATTAGAGCCTTGTCATCGAGGAAAGGGTTCACTGCACCGCGAGATAAAGTCAATTCTTGTATCACTTCCTTGATCTCATGCCAAGAGTCTCAGAGATGATATTTTTGAATTCCACCATCGATTTCCAATCTGTGTGTGGCGATGGATGGCATGTGGTTTCCTCCTTAGTTGCTTGGTATGGAATTTTACTCCTTTGTGTTGGAAGTTTGGTCTAATCGGTCCCACTAGAAATTGTTTTGAAGATTGTGGTTGCACAACATCCTTGTAGGTGTGAGGTTTATGGGTAGATGATGTATGACCCAGCCTGAATTTCGATATCAGTGAGAAGAATGAGAACCAACCTTGTTTTTAATCTTCCAAAGGGATAAAGATTTTGTTTCGGCAGCCGGTGTGGTAAAGGTGAGTTAGTTCAACATAGTAGCCATTCTTGTTGTGTAGTTTCTCAATCCATAAAGTTGCTCCTTGATCTGTAAGTTTCTTGAAAAATTTGTAGTTGCAGGGATCATGTTAAAGGGTGTTGAAAGAGGAGGATAGCCAGCTAAGAGCATTCCAAGAGTGGTAGAGTGTTTGGGTTGAAGAATAGCCTTTCTTAGTGATTTTCACTCCTTGCCCATTGCTTGATTCATCGATTTGGAGGATGAAGAGTTTCCGGTGAATGTGTATAGATCGTGTAGGAAGGCTGGATGTGGGTGGTTTTCCGGTGGAATTCATGGCGGAGAAACGGTTATGGGAAGTTTAATGTAGCGGAAGAGGAGGGAGGAGAGAGAAGAGCATTTTCTTGTGCAAACAAATTGTTGAAAATCATAGAAAGGCTGTAATTACAAAAGTATTTGGTGTAACTGGTATACCACCAAGAAGCTGTGTGTTGCACCACAGTTAAAAAAGAATCAAAAGAATTATATTCATCACAAAATTTTTTACTACTTCTCTCATTCCAAATGCACCACAGAAGAGATCGAGTAGCGTATCTCTACAGGATGTACCCTTCGGACAAAAAGTTTTGCTATTGAGCGCATCAAGCATCCAACTATCAATCTTGCTAGGAAAACAGAATTCCAGATTGAAAATTCTGAACAAGAGAGACCAACCTTTCATTACGAATTCACAGTGCAATAATAAGTGGTCCAAAGTCTCCCCATTTTTAAAGCATAGATGGGCTGAGAAAAGACGACCAATTAGGCTTATATCTCGCACTGATTGATTCTCGAAATCCTTGGAGAGGGAGCACCACGAGGAGGCTAAAATTTTGCTGACTCCAACCGGGTCATCTGCTCAGAAGCTTTGTTTGTAAAAGTTCTCTGGATCCTTTCCAACCACAATTTTGACAACAATGCTTTTATCGCATTGATCCAAATACAATTAGATGTAGAGTTTAAAGAGAGTCCCGTCAGAAGTTGCAACACGTTTTCTTTAAAATAAATTCCAAATATCCAGCTAATGTTAAAAACTGCAAGAATCCTATACCAACATGAAGTTGAGTACGAGCAATCAAAAGACAGATGCTGTGAAGACTCGCTTGCGGCCGTGCATGAAGGGCAGATTGAGGGAGACAAACGATGAATATACATCTTCCTTTGTAACTCCTCTAAATTGTTTAGAGCTCCAAAAAACATTTCCAAATTAGAATATCAATTCGATGTGGACTTTTGTATTTCCATAACGCTTTTTCCAGCTTTTTATCCAAAGGAGAAGAGGTTTGAAGATGTTTAACCAATGAATTAACTGAAAATTTTCCAACGGGAGCCAACGACCACAATCTTCGGTCGTTTCTATCCCGTACTTTCCTGTGTGACAAAAGGCCCATAAGATTCTGAAACTCACTCACCTCTTCGTCCTTCATTTCCAAAACAATAGTTCCCAAAAAGCTACTTTCTGCTATACAACTATACATCTTCTCATTCCTCTTGTCATTCTGCCTGCTGGAATTCTGTCGTGAGGCCAACTTATCATATTAAAATCACCTCCAAAGCATCAAGGCTCCAAAATGTACTCGGCTAAAGAAATAAGTTCCGACCAAATATGCAAAATCAGTCCATAAGGCTCCAAAATGAGCTCGCTATATGATCAGACTGTCCATATACATTTGTGATCCACTATTCTTTTTACAACCAGTCCATAAGCATCAACTAGTCCACCCTGTCTCCTTTGAACTCCACAAGGATTTGAAAAATCTGAATCAAAATCTTTACTTTTTGTTTCTTGTAACGGGGTTTATCGTCTTTATCAGCTTCCTAATTACTATTCTTTTCAATTTGTCTCCCAGCCCCCTTGTATTCCACAAAAGAACTTTCATTGCACTACCACATCCAAGACTACCTTAGTTACTAGAAATAAAGTTTATAGAACTCAAAAGAAAGATAAACCACAAGCTTCAATGATACCGTGAAGTGCTGTGGGATTTTTCTCTGATTTTCTGGATAAGAGGTTGTTCTTCTTCTACACATTTCTCCACAAACAACTCACGGATATTGCTGATAATGGTCTCCAAAATCTCAGAATCTTCAGCCTCTTCCCCTGCTTCAACATCTTCTAATTTCTCACTACTTGCACTTACAACTAATTCAACGTGAGTCTTGATTTAACTTAAGGTGTGGGGGAAGGAATTTGTGTATTTGGGATCTCGACCATCTGATTTCTCTTATAATTCTTATTTTCATTTAGATCCTTCTCCATCTAGTGTGTATGTTCTCTCTGCATTTGGAGGATTAAGATTCCTAAGAAGGTGTGATTCTTTATGTTTTACGAGGATATGTAACTCTTAGGGTCGACTCTTGAGGAGATGCGCTGTTAATGGGCATGTTTTGTCGTATTCTCTATCAGAAGACAGAGGAAGACTTAGATCACATTCTTTGGAGACGTGAGTCTGGCATAGCATGAGTGTTTTGTCTTATTCCAAATGTTTGGTTTCATGCTTGGCCATCATATGAGTACCATGGATATGATTGGAGAGTTCCTCCATCTGGCTTTCTGTGAGAAGATTCATTTCTTATGGGTGGTAGGGGTGTGTGCTATCAGTGTTTTAAAATGTCCAAGGTGCACTAAGGCACAATGGCCATCTGGAGCCTAGGCGCAAGGTGCACAAAAAGGCACAGGTTTTTTTTGTGAGGCACACTCCATATAAAAATATTACATTAAAAAGAGAAAGCATAGTTGAGGTGGAAATATGGAAAAAAAAAGACCTCAAACACAAAATTTTTGCATTTAGGCTTAGTAAAATTGATTCTTTTAGTTAATAAATAAGGAAAACCCTTAATTATTACTATTTTTTGAAAAAATGAAAAAGCCCCAAAGTCCAGGGCTTTGAGCCTTGGGGATTCACAAAAGTCGCGTGCCTGAGGTGCACCTTATTATGTGAGTCTCACCTTTTCGAAGGCGAGGCGCTAGACCTGCAGCTTGATCCTTGGCGTGCGCCCGAGAGGGCTTTTTAAAACACTGTGTGATATTATGTGAAATCTTTGGGGAGTATTTAAAGGGTCTCCATTCACCATAGCATGAGTGTTAAGAGGGTGGATTATGAACCTAGTGATGTTTGCCCCTCGCCCTTATTAGGTTCCATTTTCTCTTTGTGCTTTGACTTCAAATTATTTTTGCCTGTAGGTACTAGTTAGCTTGATTGTCCTATCTTCTTTAGTGGAGTCTCTTTAATGGGCTTAGTTTTTTTGTAGTTCCTTGTATTCTTTCATTTTTTCTTTTAACTAAAAGTGGTTTATTTCATATAAAGAAAATAAAAAGGGCCCAGCGATATTTAGGATTTCATATTATTCCATATGCAATGCAGTGGTCAAATTTTAGTACTTGTTGTATTTAGTTTTTACCCATTTGATTTGTATTAACTGTTCATGATATGCCAAACTACTGCAGCAACTTCCTCAGTGATGTTATTATGTTTGTTTCATCCTCAATGGCTCAGCGGGACAGAAGTTCCGAAAGTGCACGCTTTGAGGTTTTGAATGCAGAATATAGGTCAGGATTTCAATCTTAATGTATAAATTATTCTTTTCCTTTGAAGTTAATGAGTAAAATTACAGATTAGTAATCATTGCAATGATATATGAAAATTTTATTGAAAATTTCAGCATTTGTGATTAACTTCGATCAGTGGCTATGCGGTACACTTCAAAATTCCAATTCTTTGGCCTTCCTCACCCTTCTCTTTGTTTTCTACTTTATACAGTGCCATTGTAGTAGATAATGGAAATGCTAGCATCCATATTGATGCTGTTATTGATCCACTAAGTCCATCTGGCCAGAAGCTATCATCAATTCTTCGTGTTTTGTCAAAATACATACAGCCTAGCATGAGAATCATATTAAATCCGCTGGTGAGATGTTCTAAACCTCGTCCATTAGCATCCCGAGAGTGTTAAGCATGCCTATTTTATCAAATTCAAATGATAATTCTTTGATAATCATTAATTTCTTGAGAAATTAACCTTGTCAATGTCTTCTCCATGGCAGAGTTCGCTTGTTGATTTACCTCTGAAGAATTACTACCGCTATGTTCTGCCTTCAGTGGTAATTATTAATGAAGGCGTTTGGTTTATAATAAAATAAAATTTCCCCATTATTTCTGTCTGAGTTGTTCATGACAATTCAGGATGATTTCAGCAGTACAGATGCAACCATAAATGGCCCTAAAGCATTCTTTGCAAATATGCCTTTGTCCAAGACGTTAACGATGAATCTTGATGTTCCAGAGCCATGGCTTGTTGAGCCTGTTATTGCTGTGTATGTTTATCCACTACTAATTATATTAGTTTGAATGGTTTGTTTCATTTGAACAATGCCATGTTCTGTTTGATTTCAACTTTGTATCTTGTTTCTTGCATCACGTTACAAATTTCAGTCATGACCTGGATAATATTCTACTCGAGAATATTGGGGACACAAGGACGTTGCAAGCGGTGTTTGAACTTGAAGCTCTTGTTCTTACTGGTAAGCAGTGCATCAAATTTACATTGAGGTGGAACATAGATGTAACTAAATCTAAAAAAAAACAAGGTTAGGTGACTGTATTATGACATGGACAACTTTTCATTTTCAGGCCATTGTTCAGAGAAAAATCAAGAACCTCCCCGGGGTCTCCAGTTAATTCTTGGTACAAAGAGCACACCACATTTGGTTGATACTCTTGTAATGGCAAATTTGGGTTATTGGCAAATGAAAGTTTCTCCTGGAGTTTGGTACCTGCAACTTGCTCCTGGTAGAAGTTCTGAACTTTATCTTCTGAAGCAAGGTGGGGGTAAAAGTCAAGATAAAACATTGTCAAAACGTATCATTATTGATGATTTGCGGGGTAAAGTTGTTCACATGGAGGTGGAGAAGAAAAAAGGAAAAGAGAACGAAAAGTTGTTGATTCCTGATGGTGGTGACGACTTGCTGGAGAATAAGAAAGTGGGTGATTGTCATTAGGAATTAATCTGGTCTTTTATTGGTTAATTCACAAGTTTAGTCCTTGAACGTGTAGGTTTGTGTCTATTTTGTTATTGAACTTCAAAAAGTATCCAGTAGATTCTTCAAATTTCACATTCATCTTTCACAAAAAGAAAAGAAAAAAAATCTTTGAACTTTCAATTTTATATTCAGTAGGTCTCTAAACTTTTAAAGAGTGGATAATAGGTCTATTAACTCTTAAGTTTGTGGCCAATAAGTCTTTGAGTTTTCAGTCTATTAGATCATTTGACTTGTTTTCTTTTAAAACTCATCAACCTCTACTGGACCCAAAATTTAAAATTTAGGGTCATATAAGATATTAAATTTTGACTCTTTTCCTTAATTTTTTTTTAAAATTTGAATTTCTTATCGACTTATTAAACACAAAATTGAATGTTCAAGGACGTAGTAGACGTTTTCTACTGTTAAGAAACTATTAAACACAAAATTGAACCTATTAGACACAAGCTTAAAGCTCCATCTAATTTAACGTTTTTTATTTCAATGTTGGTGAATGACTCTCCAGGTGCATAATTGATTCATTAGTGGAATTGTGACACTTTTTCTCTTTAATTAATTAATTAATTATTTTCCTTACCCTTTTTTCTTTTGCAGGAAAGCCATAACAATTGGAACTCTAATTTTTTGAAATGGGCCACTGGTTTGATTGGAAGCAATGATAAATCAAAAAAGACTAAAAGCACGTCTGTGGTGAGTTCTCAACTTTTATCTTCGCCATCTTCTTGTAGTGATGTAAATTATCGTTTGGATTTCGGCCATACATTTTAAGTTTACCTTTGGGGTATTGATGTAAAGTTTTAGATGAATCTTTCTTTCAGATCTCTCTCTCTCTATATGTGGTTTTGTTTAGTAAGATCTTACTTGAATAGATTCTTGTCTATAGGTTGTAGAAGTGTGTCCTGGAGTTCTAAAATATTGTTTCGTTCAGTGCTAATAGAAGGGCGAAGGGATGGTAATCTTCCCCTTGTAGGCCTTTTGGCAATTCTTGTAATGCTGGACCACTGGTACAACTTTTTTTCGAATGCCAATCCACTTTAATCGAAATTTTGTTTTCGTATGAAAAATTGTTCTCTTCTCATCATCCCCTTCCTGGATTTTACTCTTATATTTAAGATCGTTATTTTGAATATTGCATTTATAAGAACTGCAGAACTGCAGTCTCGGGTGTTCTGCAACATCTTTTTTTGAAAAGGAAACGAGCCAATATATTAATAAAGATGAAGAAAAAGAAAAAACTCTAAGTACAAGAGGATTATACAAAGAGCGAAGAAAAAACTAAAGAACCAAAAGAAAAAACAAAGAAAAAAGGAGAAGAAAAGGAAAAAATGGATCAACGGGCGCACCTGGGCATCTCAACTAGGTTGACACCCCCAAAACGCCCACAACACATCCAAATAAAGAAAATAAAAATAGTAATAAAACTAATAGTAGGTTGAGGCTTTATAGACATAGCCTGATCAAAAGCAAACTAAATCATGAGGAGAACCAAAACTAATCCACATAACTCTCTTTCTAAACAAACAGAAACTGAATAAAACGAAACCAAAACTGAAGACTCCCAGCTGCTAAAACGAAGGATAAAATGATAATGAAGCAGGAGCTGTAGATGAACGAAGAACTGAAGGCCTGCAGAAACCAAAAATCAGGGACTGTGTGTGAAGGCTTGCCAATTTAAGACAATGTCTTGTAGAGAAAAGTCTTTAAATTTTCTATTGAGAGAGCACCAAGAGGAGGCGTTTAGTCTAGCAAGTTCACATCTATCCACCCAAAGTGTGGGTTTATTATGGAAGACTCTTTGGTTTCTTTCAAACCACAAATCAGTGAAAGTAGCCTTGACAGCATTGATCCATAAAAGAAGGGCTTGGTTCTTGAAGGTAGGGCCAATGAGAAGCTGATATATATTATCACTGCATACTCTGTCAAAAACCCAGCTAAGCTTAAAGGAAACCAGCAAATTATTCCAGCAGTTTGCAGCATAAACACATTGAAAAAATAGGTGATGAAGGTCCTCATGAGCTCTAAGGCATAAAGGACAAACATGAGGGGAGATGGAGTGGGAAGGTAACTTTTTCTGGAGAACGGCAGCACAGTTTAATTTCCCTTTCAATAAAATCCAGACTGTGATATTAACTCTCTTTGGGCTCTTATACTTCCATAGACATTTTATCAATCTAGCATTCATAGGAGAAGAAGGCACTAGGTATTTGGAGAGGGAGCTAACGGAAAAGGAACCATTAGCTTCTAAAGACCATCTTCTTTTATCTGGTTGATCTGAAGGGATGAATGAGGCAAGGGAACCGAGAAGGGTCTGAAAATCCTTAATTTCATCATCTTTTAGGGGTCTTCTAAAGATGAGCGACCATGATGCTATGTTACTATCCCACATCTCAGCTATTGATGCTTGTGGAGATGGAGAGATTCTGAAGAGTCTTGGATAGACTGATTTCAGCTCAATTCTATCCAACCACGGATCTAACCAAAACTGAACTCTACTGCCTCTTCCAACTTTAAAAACTGACAACATTCTTGTTATGGAAACTTTGTTATTGTAAATATGATTGATTGTATTTGGTGTTACTACCCAATTCCTTAGTTTTAAATGGTGATATTTGGTGTCTAATTCATTTAACTTTTTTGATACGATATGACATTTGATTCATGAAAAAAGTAGTAGAAAGATGGATAGCTACCACCCAAATCACCAAAGGTTCGTGTGAAGAAAAGGCAAATGCCAACTGGCATTTAATTAAAATGAAACTATCATTACAAAATACTTTGAAAGATCCCTCCAATGATGCCAAAAAATACATCAAATTTGAACACCTTCTAAGTCTTCCTGTTTCATTTTTTAAAATCTAGTGGTCTTTTTTCTTGGAAGACCTTTTTGGTTTCTTCCGCAAAGGGCCTTAGAGAGGAAATCCTCGGATGTAAAACATGTAGAGTGTAGATCAATAATTCAAGAGAAAAGTATTTACTATCTTAATAGAGTTATGGTACAAATACATATTTATAGAGAAT
>JBBPDJ010000020.1:9309044-9321119 GCA_037974625.1 Cucumis cinereus
ACGATATGAATATTTTGTATATTTCTGTAATGAATTAAAAGACTACAAGGGAGGACAAATATATAGGTCATAATGGGTCTTGACAAAAAAGGAAATAAATAAGGATATAACAATTACACAAATACCCTTAGTACAATTATTTTCAACAGTCACCATTCACTTTGAATTCTAACTAATAGTTTCTTTCTAGTGCTTTGTGTTAGTGATGTTCTGAAAAACTCCGCAGGACAATTCAACAAGGAAATTTGTAATAATCAAGTAGTCACACCACAATTTCTAATCACAGCCAGAAATTTACGTTAACATGGAATTTTAAAGCATAGATGCTTGTAATGGCATGAATATATGAGGTGGCTATTATTATTATCTTAGAAAAATATATCTGTTCTTTAGGGCAGAGAAACTTTATCAATGGTTATTACTTGTAGTCTATGAATTTGTAAAATGGTCCACTTTCTGATGATATTTTTTGGCAGATATGAACGCTTTCTCAAAATCATGATCTTGAGTGTCCTAAAGAATACACACCGGCCTGTGAAATTCTGGTTTATAAAGAATTATCTATCCCCTCAGTTTAAGGTTAACATAGCCACTCATTGCTCTTTTTCTTTCCTCCTTTTTGTTTTTGTTTTTTTCTTCTTTTGAAGAATATTTTGTTTAGGTACCTAAGACCTGTACTCTCTGTTGACTTAAGCAGGATGTAATTCCACTCATGGCTGAAGAATATGGTTTTGATTTTGAACTTATTACATACAAATGGCCGACTTGGTTGCATAAGCAGAAAGAAAAGCAGAGGATTATTTGGGCATATAAGATTCTATTTCTTGATGTTATCTTCCCTCTTTCGTTGGAGAAGGTACCATGTCTTCGATATGCTCCAAACTTTCCTGATTTCTCATAGCCTATTTTTAAAAAGAAACGAATTTCAAAATGTTAGTGTAAATTATTTATAACTTGATCATCTGTTGCATGCTTGTTTACTCATCTAAGAAAAATATTGTTCGTTTGTTACCTGCAGGTCATTTTTGTTGATGCTGATCAGATTGTCCGGACAGACATGGGGGAACTCTATGACATGGATATCAAGGGAAAACCACTAGCATATACGCCATTTTGTGACAATAATAAGGATATGGATGGATATAGGTTTTGGAGACAAGTACATCTCGATGCCTTTTCCTATTATCAATAAATATTTTTCTATATCACCTTATCCTCACTATTTCCTTTCATGGACAGGGCTTCTGGAAAGAACATCTACGTGGAAAACCATACCATATAAGGTTGAGCTTGTTGTAGTGTGTTGATCGAACGATTTATTGAGATGCATGCTCATTCATTAATTCCACTGATATTTCAAATTCCAACCACATAATGGATCGTGAAGTTCTCAATCTTCTGAGAAAAATGCTATCAAGAAATCTTATACTGTGGCTCTTACATTTCACTGGTTGTTCAGTAGAATCAAATAGAATTCCTTTCTTCCGAAAATGCCAATTTTCTTTTTATTGGACCAAATATCCGTTTGAGCTTTAGAGGCTCTGATACTATATTTGATAGTATGAGGTTTCATCTCAAAACCACTTGGCAATGAGAGGAGTAGTCTATCTTATAAAAACTTTGAGTCCCCTTGGTTTTTCCACTGTTCTCAACTTGTTTTACCTTTTAAATCTTTGGAAATTGCCAAATAGCTTGCAGTAACTAATAATGTGATGCATTAAATTAATATTTTTCTTTCCGTTTCCTTCAGTGCATTATATGTTGTTGATTTAAAGAAATTCCGAGAAACAGCAGCTGGAGATAATCTAAGAGTTTTCTATGAATCTCTAAGCAAGGACCCAAATAGCTTATCCAATTTGGATCAGGTAAGTAAATTTTACATCATTCAGTGCCTTATTAGCAATAAAATATCAAGTGATACTTCATTAGCATTGAGATTATGGTTGTCAAGTAAAATTTACATCACTTTATATCTTATTTTGTTTCCATTCTATGGTGCACTGCACTTCCACATGGTAAATGGAGATAATGTTCATGGTATTTATTTCTAGTTATTTTTTAATTTCTTTTTCAGGATCTTCCTAACTATGCTCAGCACACTGTGCCCATTTTCTCTCTACCACAAGAATGGCTCTGGTGTGAGTCATGGTGTGGTAACGCCACAAAATCCAAGGCAAAAACCATTGATCTCTGTAACAACCCCATGACCAAAGAACCGAAGCTTCAGGTCTGACTGTTGTTTCTCCATTTCATTCTGGATCTTTAGAAGCATAATACACCATATCTTTCTTTCTTTTATTATTATTATTATTTTTTTTGCCATTTTTTTGTATGCTCTTTTATCTTCACCAGACACTGAAATTAGTTGAATTTATCAGGGTGCTAGAAGAATTGTTCCCGAATGGCCAGATCTTGATTTGGAGGCCAGAACATTCACAGCTAAAATATTAGGTGATATAAACCCTCAAACACCTGCCTTATCGACAGATCAAGACGACGATTCTGCAAGTAAGACGCCTATCGATGAAGATGTGGAATCAAGGGCAGAGTTATAATGACATCATTTAAGTTCTACTAAATTAGACTGATGGGAGGATTCTGCCTTTTCAATTCAACATCTCCTACTACTACCATAAGTTAGCCTTCTTAGGATTTAACTTGGAAGCCAGATGGACACTGTAGGCTGCTAATGCAGTGAAGACATACCTCTCCCACCAATTTTCATGGAAGAGTTATTTTATCCATTTCCCCCCTCTTTAGTATTTTTAATCTTAACTTATTGAAAAAAGTTGCCAATTTTGATAAAGACATGTACAGTAACAGTTGGTTATGTAATTTTAGTCATGAAGTTTGCAAAAATTTTCTTCCCACCGTTCCCATTTGCATATTGCCTCCATATTTCATATTTACCAAATGTAATAGAAATTATGGAACTTTCCATACCGCTTCTGATCATTATATGAATCTAGAAGCTATTCCAAGTCAACACAAGTCTACCATTTCAAAGTCAAGTGAAAGATTGCTGAAATTTCTTATTTGAAGGTGTACCTCTTCTGATCATTGAGATTTGAAGGTGTTGTTCAATAAAATTGCTCAAATTTGTTATTTGGAAATGCGTGATTTTGAACAGCAAGATTGATAGTGCATATTGATGAAAGTCATAAAATTCTTTTTGGTTTCCTTGGTGGAGCATCATTCTTTGTTGGGGCACCAAAATTAATGGCAATTCATATGAAATTCAAAGGACTCAGAACAGCTCACTCAAAGGTAAAGTCTACCCTTTGATAAAATACTAATTGAAAAATAATAATAATAAATAAAAATCAAAGAAAACGAACCATTAATTTGATATCTCAAATGAAGGAGCAGCAGAGGACCTTTGATAAAAATACCATTTGAAAAGTTGATCTCTCAAGTCTTCCAAGGTCGTCGCTAAAACTTTTCAGCAGTCCAATTTCAAATACCTATCTATTTTTATTGGAAACATGAATACAAGGGAAGAAAATAAATAAATAAATAAAATAAAATACTATTTTGATCATTGTATTTTTGTCAGTCTAGTCATCCAAATATAGAAGTCATTTCATCATTTCGTTAAAGAGTTAACAGAATTCTAACGGCTAACGGCAAGGCCAAATACAAAATTTAGGAACAAATAAATTTTAAACTGAATTTTAAAAGATGATTATTTTGGTCTTTTTATTTTCTTGACTAAATTATACAAAATGCCCTAAACTTTGAATTTTGTGTAAAAAATACCATAAACCTTACAAAGTTACAAAAATACCCTTAAATTTTGAAATATAGTTTTATAAAAAAAAAAAAAAAAAAAAAACCTTTTACCGTTAGTTTTGGATGAAACCATTAATGTCTTGTTTTGAAAATACCTTTGAAACTTTTAAAAAGTTTAAAAAATATCATTTTCAATATATGAATACAAAACTGCTAATACTCATTTCAAATATTCTTAACTTTTAAAAGATGCATTATACTCTTTGCCTTGAAAAAGAACGCTTCTACTATTAATATAGTGATTGATTGGTTTGAAGTTTAATGAGTTTAAAAGAAATTACATTCATATCCTCCTTTTTTTTTTTTCATATGGATACTTTCATTTCTTTTTCTCATTTGTCTAATTTTGATAACAATTTTGTCACAACAAGATATAAACTATTACTTCAAGTTAAAAGCATAAAATCCTACTAAACTCCAAAAATAAATATCTCCTCTTAAAACTTACCAAAACTATAAATAAACCAAATACAGAAAGTATATATTTGGCTATGATTACACATTCAACTACTACTGTATAATCTTGTAAAAACATGTAAGCCTTGAGCTTTTCCCTTGGTGTTTGCATTATTGTGTTTCTTTTTGTTATAATCTATGGGGCAATTTTTAAAAGAATGAAATAAACAAAAGGTTAAATGTTTAACAAGAAGGAAATAGAAGGGGAGAAAAAAATCCAGAAAATAGAGAAGTAATAGGCCATAGGTTGTAGCAGGGAAGAAAAAAAAATTGAAAAGGTAATGAGGTGTAGATAAGTAGTAAGATCATATTTATTTTCCATTTTTGTTTTAATATAAGTGTTTCAATGGAACATCTAAGAGTTTATAGGTACTTATGCAACAAGACGTTAATGGTTTCTATTCATATATTAATAGTATTAGTATTTTTAACATTTTCTTTAAGTTTAAGGGTATTTTTGAAAAACTTTTAAAGCTCAAAGGTATTTTTAAAACTTTTTAAAACAAAACACTAACGATTTCCATTTAAAACTAACAGTTAGAGTACTTTTTAAACTTTTATTTTTTTGAAAGTTTAAATGTGTTTTAAAATTTTTTTAAAGTTTAGAAGTATTTTTTACACAAAGTACAAAATTTAAGAGTATTTTGTAGAACTTAAACTTTGCACTTTTAATTCAATTTTAAGAGGTCAAAATTGTTATTTTTTGAAAGTTTGAAAACCACAATGAACCAAAAGTTTAAAGTACAAGAACAAAAATGAACATTTTTAAAGTAAAAAGACTAAAATGGACCTAAGTTAAAGATACGGAGATCAAAATGAATATTTTTAAAATACCTGAACCAAAATGAACGAAAATAAGAAATATAGTAAACAAACTAGTATTTGAAAAAAAAAAAAAGTCGGGACAAATCAAGAGTCAAGGGACTAACAACTACGAAGAGGAATCCGAATAGACAGACGACGAGAATCATTAAAACCTCACCAATTCCCAATTGCTCAACATCTCTAGAGAGACCACCTGTTACTCAAAAGAAACTAAGAAAACACCTCACTTACTGAATTGATATTCAGTTTCTGTTTAGAGTGAAGAAGCTACAGCAAGGTTGCATTACATTTCCATCATAGTTTCATTGAAACTTGCATATTCCAATAAGGATTGTGGGTGGGAATTTATATATCATGATGAATACCTCAGACATCCAAATTTCCTATTACCATTGCAGAAGGATGACAAACTTTGTTTCCCTTCACATTAATTTATTTGTAAAATGAAACAAGAGATGGACAAGAAATATATACATCTTTATACGTTCTTCCAATCAATAAGATATAAGAACTAAAGCTATACCTGATGGCATCTTCTTTACAAACTCAAGTACAATTTACGTTACAAGAGAGAATTTTAAAATCCAAACCATCTGGTAATTCCTAACTAATCCAGTTCTAAATGTTTGGTTAACTGATTATGGAGGTTGGAGTTTTTTTATCTCACCAGTTTCAACTTCTCAGATTCTTCAGTCTCCAAGATTTCCTTTTCTGTAGTAGATATCATTTCACCACAGGATCTGAAATGTTGTCCGACTGCATGTAATCCCAAATGGCGGCCTTCATTTGAGTTGCTATATGAGAAATATAACAAACTCTTGACGCATTTTTGCCTGATAAAAAAATCAAGATATCTTTTAAGTTTGATGTTGTACGTGATTGGACTTTCTTGTTCATCTTAGCATATCACCGTTATGCAATTGATGTCCGCTTAATGTCGGTGATATACTGAAGTTGCTGCCATCACCAACGAATGAAGGGTGCCCATAAGGCACTGGCCGATCAGAAATTTGGGGAACTTCAATGTCACCTTCCAACATTTTCAGAGCTTCCATAATGGTGGGTCTCAAAGCCACCATCACATGAGAACATAAAATTCCAACCGCAATGAATCTCTCCATAATGGCTTTTGGATTTGAATTAGAAGAATCTCCATCTTTCAGTAGAGAAGGATCTAAAGTATCTCCTATTTTTCCTGCTTTCACCAAGGACCAAGCCCAATCTGTGATCAGGAATGCACGTGGTGATGACGACAAGGAGAAATCAAGAGCTTTTCTCCCGCACATTATCTCCAAAACAACTACTCCAAAGCTATAAACATCACTCTTCTCAGTTAGTTGTCCATAAAGTGCGTATTCAGGGGCTAAATACCCATGAGTTCCTGCAACTCGAGTTGTTAGATGAGACTGTCCTTCCCTGCTCTGTTTGGCAAGCCCAAAATCCGCCACTCTTGCTCTCATATCTGCATCTAGCAATATGTTTGTCGCCTTGATATCTCTGTGATATATGGCAGGTTTCACTCCATAGTGCAGATAAGCTAAGCCTTTTGCTACATCCAAAATAATATTCTTCCTTTGAGGCCATGTCAATGATTTTTTAACAGTTCCAACTTGATCAAATGGTATAGGGAACAAATAATCATCAAGATTTCCATTCGGCATGTAATCATAAACAAGGTATCTCTCACTTGCTCCCTCATCATAACCGTCATCCCCATCGATCACACAACAACCTCTAAGTGGAACAAGATTTCTATGCTTCAGATTACTGATTATTTCAACCTCATTGCAAAACTCTGCATTGCCTTGAAAATCTGATTCAATTACTTTCTTGACTGCCACCATACTTCCATCGGGTAATGTCCCTTTGTAAACTAAACCAAACCCACCTCTCCCAATGAAGTTTTTTGAAGAAAAGTTATCAGTTGCCTTCTCAAGCTCCTGAATCTTAAACCAAATTGATCCAGTGTTTGGCCTAGCATGTGGTCTAGACCCTTGTTCATCCAACTTCACATCAAACTCTAAACTAGACTTCTCAGCCAATTTTTTCCATTTGTAAAACCAAAATCCTATTCCCATCAGAACAAAAACAACGAAAATTCCAACAGCAGCAGCAGTAAGACCATAAACTAGTGCAGAATGTTTACTTTTTGAATCCTTTTCAATATTCAATGGCAAATTAAATATGCAATCTAATGCACTATCGCCCTCAGGGCCAGACTCATTAACAATGCCAGCAGCATAAAGAACAGCAAAGTAAAAGCAATCCATAGAATGAGATTTATTACCATCAATTCCAGTCAAAATAGTCTGAACTTTCAAACCAGCGGCAAGACAAGCATCACAACCAGGACCAACAAGTTCTGACCTACACCCAGAATCAAGCGGCGAGTTCTGACCAAGTTTCGAAACCCAATCTCGAGTAGTTTGAATCCCAGCACAGACATTAGCAGATATCACAAATTGCAAAGGATCAAAGCAATGGGAAACAAGGTCGTTGGGAAGGGAAAGCGAGGAGAGCTTCGATTGGTAATCGCGAAGGCAAGAATGGGATGTAGGGAGGTCTGGGAGATTGAAAAGAGAAGTCTCTTTGAGGTGTTGGGCCAAAGCAATTCCAAACAAGGACAAAAGGGTTTGACAACAAGGGATTTTGGAGGTATCATTCATGGCGGATTTGGCAGTTGTCTGAAAAAAGGGGTTCCGGCAATCAGTCGCATTCCAAGGGATTCTGAGGACATAGTTAAGGTCCATTGGGCATATGGGGTTTGCGATTGGAGTGGCTGCTGAGGTTGAAGTTACAGAGAGTAAACAAAAAAGAAGGAAGGTACTGAAAATCTTCATCACTTGTTGCCGTCTTTGCATCGAATTCTTTAATGGGGATACTGCTTGAGATGGGTTTCAAAGGAAAATCTGAAGAAAAGAGTATTAGAAGAGAAAAATGGAGAAGAAGAAGTCCGGTTGTTGTTTTTTGAAGTGTCGAGAGAAATTTCCACCATTTTTCTGGGTTTTTTGGTCTCTCTCTTCTGTATTTGGTGGTAATGGTGGCTGTAAAAGGTGGATTTTTTCGTCGTCTTCCTCCATTTTCATGGTCCTTCGTGGAAAGTGAAAAGGGGAAGAAGTAGTTGGTAACATTGTAATAGATTTGATAAGGATATATATTAGTGGAAAAATTAGACTTTCATTAATAGGAAAATTAGAATGAGTGACCATTTGAATATGTTATTTTGTAGGGTATCACTCATATTTGATACTTTGTAAATGTGATTTAGAACTTAAAATTTAGTTTTTTAATTATTTTTATTTTATATTTGTTCTAAACAATCAATTGATAGAGAAATAAAAAAAGATAGAGAGAGAAGCATCGATCGACAAACGAATGTGTAGCAGTTGATAGAGGTAAGCGGTCGAGTGGTGGTCGACAAAAGATGGTGTGGAAGTAATGCTAGTTGGTGAAAGAGATGTTAGAGAAAAAAAAAAAGATAAAGAGAGGAAGAACCGATGAGCAGCAATCCATCATCGATGACCCAGAATCGAACGCGCAACGATCACTGGAGGTAAGTGACGAGGAGGTGGAGCGGTGGCCAATGACAGATGATGGTTGGTGAAAGAGAGATTAGGGGGGAGGGGGTATATTGTTGCGAAGTTGAAGAATTTCAGGTTTTATTTAGTCTAAGTGAGCAATTATAAAGTATATCAACTCGGTGAAGTGAATCATTTATTAAGTTTATTAACTTATCAATTAAGTGTATAAGTAATATATCAATTAAGTGTACAAAAATATTATAAAAGAGTTTATCGTTATCAAGTTTATTAGCAGTATGTCAATAAAAGTGCATCATTACCAAGTATATCAGTCGAGTGTTTCAA
The DNA here is from genome assembly GCA_037974625.1 of Cucumis cinereus. NCBI lineage: Eukaryota > Viridiplantae > Streptophyta > Magnoliopsida > Cucurbitales > Cucurbitaceae > Cucumis > Cucumis cinereus. Next base: position 9,317,984 of record JBBPDJ010000020.1, read on the forward strand.
CTTTATCAACAGTATAAATGAGTGAATAATTGACAAATTTATCAACAATTTATTAGTCAAATACATCATTATCAAGTATGTCAGTTAAGTGTATATCAGTAGTGAGACCATTTACAACATTTTACATCTTTTATATATAGTTGGATTTCATTTTTGCCAATTTTGTAAACAACAAACATGTGGACTATGAGCCTAACTAATATACTTTATTTTGCCCTTTTTGTAAGTGCCTATTTTAATATATGAGAATTACATTTAAAAATGTAAATTCAAATATTGAATTAATTTTAAGTGATAAGATACTTGTTTCAAAGTAATCTTAAATATGACAAAAGTGGTTTTCACATTTTGAACATTCAATAAGTAATTTGTCTTAGTTATTTGGGTTAAAGTCATTTTAAACGTTGTTGTAAAGATGCTCAAACTTTGTTCATAGGAAATTATTTTAGTACTACTTTCATTCCATAACATATTCTTTTGATCTATAGATATCATGCAACTTTTAAATCATTTTGTTATGCCAAATAATGAATAGTGGTGTGGTTTAATGAAATTATCCTTGACATAAACTCTACTGCTTAATCGTATTTGACTTTAATCTTTAAATAGGACGGTAGGATCTATACCAAACATCCATAATTGTTTGTGGAAAAAAAAAGTAATACACTACAATAGATCAAGATATATTACTATATGTGTCTATCATGATAGACACAAATAATAGTGTATCGTGGCCTATTGTGGTTTATCGTAGATAAACAGTGATATTTTTGTAAATATTTTAATTTCTTTTTAGGTTGAAAATAGTTCAAAAAATTATTTTTTTTTCCAAACAATTAATAACAGCCAATATAAAAAATTCTACAACCTTGTATACTTGAAAGTTGGAGGTATTTCAAATTTCTATGTTAAACATGTATGATTATTACAATTTTCACCATATGATACTTTTGTTCGAAGGATCATTCAAAGAAAAGTTCTCATTTTGGGTTGGGCGAGCTCTTTTTTCTAATATTTTTATTTTATTTAATTGAAATAAATACCACATCAACATTAAAGTTCAATTTTTGCTTTACAATATTACTTTCAATATTCACCATTGATTTTATGTATAGATAGTAAATTTGGCAAATTTTTCATTTTCATCCGACTTGATGAATTTAAAAATTTTTCAAGTTGTTTATAATTGTTAGAGGTGGTTTTATACCAAATGGTATAATTGACGTTAAGAAACGACAAAAGTAAAACAGAAGCATAATACAGGTAAAAAATGGGAGAATTGGACTATATGGCAAAATTTTAGGTTGTAATTAAAAAATTGGGAAAATCGAAATTAAAAAAATAATAGCAAATCTTTTGTGAAGCACGTGATTTAGATTATTGGTGTAATACCTGATTTTTTATTTTAGTTGTTTGTTGTAAAGTATTAATAAAATAATCAAAGGGTTTCTTAGTATTTTTTCTAAAGGACATTTTAGTAATTTTGTTTAAAAATTTAATTACATCAAAGGCAAAATGGTAAATTACTTGTTTTTTTGTTTAAAAAAAAGGTTAATAACAATTATTTTATAACAAAAAAAAAAGAGAGAGAAAAGGAAAATTATTAATTAATTAATTAATTAATTTATTTATTTAGTTGTATTTATCTTTTGGTAAAAAGGGAGGAGCCAGTTTTGGCCGGAAGGTGAAGGAAGGGATAAGAAAAGGTTTGAAAGTGGATTGAAGTTTTTAATAAAAATTCTCCTCCAATTATATAATTGGTTGATAGGCAAGACTTGTCTATAACTAAGGTGGTAGTCGGTTGAATTGAGGAGAAAAAACAAAGAAATTGGGAGAAGAAAGAACGAAAACCCGAGAGATAATGAAAAAAAAAAAAAAACTGGGCACCAAAGATTTCAACATCTTGAGGAGAAATGAGAAATTGAAGTCAATTCTCAACCAATTTGGACGAAATTTGTGTCTAAATTGTGTACAAAAGAGAGAGAAAGCTAATGGAAAGCTCAATTTGAAGAGATTTGACCGAAGAAACCACTGAATTTGAAGAAAAAGAGCTCGGGCAGCTGGAAAACGCGAAAAACGAACCCGAAACTTTGAAAATTAAATTCTTCGTCTACAGGCCGAGTTAAGATCTAATTTTTGGAGGTAAGCTAGATTATTAGTTCATTTAAATTTCTGTAAAAGAAATTGGGTTAATTTGGTCTGTGTAAGAAGAAATCGAAGTTTTCATTCTCGGATTTAAGCTCGCCGGAAAACTGAGCAAGGTGACTTCCAGAGGCAATTTCGAGTTATCCACGAGGAGTTTGAAGCTAACTTTTTTAGGAGATTCGGAGATCGAGAAAATTTACGAGCCAGGGATAGCTCGTCAAGTTTGTGAGTGATAGTATTATTTTAATATTTTAATATTAAAATAATGACCAGAATGCACGTTTTTCGAGAATTTGCAAAATTTTCAGAAAAATCATGTTGTTCATATTTTTCGATGTACTTTCACATGGTAACTTGTTTGAAGCATGATTTCAAGTACTACAAGTTTCATGATGATTTGAGAAATGATTTGAGATGATGATATGTTTTATGTGACTTGCACGTTTTACGATAATTTGTTTTTAAGCATGTGTATCCATGTGAGCCTGAGGCTACTATACTAGGTGTGCACACTAGGGTATGCGCTGCCTTGTCTGAGGGTTCGCCCCACCATGGCAAAGACGTTGTGGGCGGTGGCTCCGCTACTTTGTAGTTATATGCTGTCATGGTGTTGAGATTACTCCACTATGGCAAAGACGTTGCAAGTGTTGGTCCCACTGTAACGTAGATTCGCTGCCTTAGTGCTGGATTCACCCCACTTTGGAAAAGGCGTTATAGTTGCTAGCCCCACTATAACGTAGGATATCGTCTTTGTGTTGAGCTGGCTCCACCTCGACGAAGACGCAGTTGATCCTGATCCAACCACGACGTAGATATAGCTGTCGTTAGTGTGAGATTACTCCACTGCGGAAAACACGTAGCTAGTGTTGGATTTTCCCACTACTACGTAGTTCAGTTTGATACACATCGCTTACCGATTTTCAGATATTCATGTTTTAACATGATTTCAGTTATGCATAGTTTTACCATGATTTACAGATAAGTATCGTGC
>JBBPDJ010000020.1:9321219-9333675 GCA_037974625.1 Cucumis cinereus
GTATTTGTTTTATGTAGTTACACTTTAGATGGTGGGGAACAAAGTTACCAAAACTTAATTTATCTATCGAGATAATTATAAAGTATTTTTTTTATTTTTTTATTGGAAAGTTGAGAATACTTAATTGTTATACTAATTTTCCCTTAGATTCTTGTCTGTGTGCAGATCGCATAATGATCATTTTTATGGGATAGTTAAGAGTATTTATTACTATACTAGTTTTTTTTTTTTTTTTTCAATAGTTGAATTGTTTTAATTACAAAGTAATTCTAATTATATTTGGATGAAATCTTAGTGTAGCCCCTATTATTGAGTTTATTCCTTCTTTTGTTATTCTTTTTTTCTTTCGAATATGTGTGTACAGCTATTGTATAGTATATGGTATCTATGGTCCTGAAACTAAAAAACTAATAGTTATATGTTGATATTTTAAATGAGGTTCAAATATAAGAAATTTATGGTGTCATTGATCATGTTAAAATTGTTTGTCTGACTTCATTGAATACACAAATTTTAGTTAATTTTTACATTGTATTTGTAAGAACTAATAGTTATTTTGAGAACAAAATATTTGTGTTTTGTTTTTTTTTTTTTCATAAAAGTAATTTCATGTTTGATGTTTGAAAATATTATAATTTTAATTGTTGATAGATATTTTTCTTGCATAATTTTGTAAGATTATAGTTAATAGAATCTGGATGGTTAGAATTTTGATTTTTTATTTTTGTAAAAAAAAGTAGAATTTAAAAATATATTTTTTTAACTACTACTAAAATCTTAGTTGTTAGAATTTGAATTTTAGATAGTTTGAATTAGTTAGAAGTATTTTGGTCAATCGTTAATTTGTAATAAATATTTTTTTTTGTTATTTCCCAAAATAAAATATTTTATTTTGCCATTTACCTTGTTAGCCGTGAAAATGACACCTAAAAAAAATGGACTAAGGAAAAGGGGGTTGGCTCAGGCCCAACTTCGACCTCAACCCTCAACCAAGGCTGAGTCTGACCCTTGCCAAGTGCTCAACGGGGCATGTTTTACGCATGTCCCGAGCTAAATAAATACTATATGCTCATTATATAGTGCAAGAAAGTGCTCGACCTTGACCTTGTTTGAGGTTGACCTTAGCCAAACACGAAATCGAGCACATCTCTTTGGCCAGGTTGATTATTAATTGTCCAAAGATGACTCAAAAATCCTAGAGAACAAGTAAACTTTCTCTATCAATATATTCATTATAACATCATATGAGGTAACTGTAGCCTTACTCTCAAACTCTCTAGTTTTCACATTCCTTTACTCTTTAACTTAAGTATCAGAGTCTGTGTAGTAAGCACCACACTGATGTGCAAATTTTCTCTTTTACAAGCCACATTATTCTTCCTACAAACAAATCCACTATTGGTATCACGTGAAAATTAGGTATGTTTCCCCTATCCATAATTTTGGCATCAATAGTTGGCACCGTCTGTGGGAAAGAAAATATTCTATGAATAATATAATATACATACCTCAACAAAACATGAGTAAGGTTGGATAAAGATAACTCAGAACAAGCCTGAGGCTCAAAAGCTCAAGTTGAAGTGAAAATGCAAGGTTGAGGAGACCAATGCCAGGAGACAAAGCTGGAACGGAGAGTAGAGGTCGAGGATACAAAGTTGAAGCGAAGAGACAAGGCCAATACAGCCAATGCCGAGGAGACCAAGTGAGAGCAAAAAGAAGAGGCCAAAGTATTCAAGGTCAAGGAGACCAAGTTGAAACAAAGAGTTAAGGTCAAGGCTTAAGCTCAAAATTGTTAGTGGAACGTGAATTTGCAATCAAAGTTTCATAGGGAGCTGACCAATGCTGACCCTCGATGAATCAAGGTAAAATATTTTCACCATCCGTATGTGTCTAAATACATCATGCACACTATGGAAACTTGTCAAGGCCGAGGCTCAATCTTATCGATAAAAAGCTAAGTTGCTCATGAGTCTTAACTACATATTCACATCAATTCTCAATAAGCTAAAATTAATGAAGCTCTATCGTTTAAAATGGATTCAAAACTCAAATAGTCCAAGGTTGAGGTTGAGGAGCACCATTACCGACCAAAGATCGATTAAAAGCCTAAAAGACAAAGAGACAGTTGAAAAATACATGTGAAACCTGATTGAATAGAAGCCACCACCTGAGGCTGACCAGCCTAGGTCGAGGTCGAGGTCAAGGCTGAGCCGACTTCCTAAGACCTAGGTCTGCCACATCTTAAGAGGACTATGCAGGGATATGCTTCTCGATCAAATGAAAAATAAATTTTTAGGGGATATGCTTCCCTATCAAATATAAAGCATATGCTCCATATCCAACATGAAGCAACTTTTATAGGGGATATGCTTCCCTATCAAACAAAAAACAGTTTTGTAGGGAAAATACTCCCCTATTAAACAAAAAGCAGGAAGAGGGAATATACTTCCCTATCCAACTCCAGAGATGACCACTTAGTGGCCACATCTCCTCTTAGTAATCAATATTCATCTTTCTTAAGGTCTCAAGCTCCAAAAAATGGTCATTTTTTTGCCACCTTCCCCTCTCAGGGATTTGATGTTCATCTTTCTGGAGAAGGTGCTTACAATTTTAAGAAAATTGATTTTCATCTTTCAAATAAGATTTTGTATGATGTTAGTCCCTAGAAAATGAGATTAGCCTCAGAATATGAAACTTGGAGAAACCTAAAAGCTTGATCCTATTGATAGGGTATCATAGGTCATCCCTGAGATAACCTAGAAACCACTCTGGAACATCCCCAAGGTAACTTTAGGGGCCTAAAGCATCGTCCAAAGAAGTTTCCAACATCAACCTTACAAGTTTGATGAGTTAATCTGTGGACACCTCACATGGTCACCAATGAGAAGCACAATCTTACTAAGAACCAACCGACAGGTCACAAAGCACCACAAGTTAGAAGAAATTATACTCTCAGGTCGAACTAAGAATGTTTAGCTCATATCAGTGTACTCAAACCTCAAAATCCAACATGAGAGTGGGGACTAATATTATGAGTGGTTTTGGACCAAATGGTATAACTGACATTTAGAAACAACAAAGTCAAGAAGCATGATATGGGTTGAAAGTGGCAAATAAAGATTGAAATGGGCCTAGGAAAAGGAGGTTGGTTGGCTTAGCCAGACCCAAGCCAGCAACCTTTACCTTGGCTAAGGTCAAGATCGACCCTTATTGCAAGTGCCCGACGGGGCATGTTTTACGCATGCCCTGAATAAAAGTAATACTTTAAGTCTTAGATATAACCCAAGGAAGATCTTTTGCCTCAGCCAAGGTCGAGACCAACCTTAGCCAAACACGAAACCGAGCACGTGCCCATTTGACCCAATTGGTTATCTAATTGTCCATAAACAACTCAAAAACCCTAGAGAGCACCCTAGGTCAACTTTCCTATCAATACATCATTATAACTTCATATAAGATACTTAGAGTCCTACTCTCAAACTCTCTAACTTCCATATTCTTTCGCTCTCTAACTTAAGCATGATAGTGTGTGGCAAACACCATACCAATGTGTAGATTTTCTCTTTTGCGGGCTATGTTCTTCAGCTCTTCAAACAAATTCACTGTTAGGTGTGTTTCCTCTATCTAAAATTTGACATCAACAATGGTCAAACAAATGGATACAATTAGCATAAATTGGAGAAGAGGTAGAATTTCAACATTTGGAAGTCTAGAATTTAGTTACACATGGATCAATATCATGTAAAAATGGGTGTTTCCTTTTTATTTTATTCTATTGTTTTTCTAAGGAATAAAAGAGAAAGTTTGTTTCCCAAATATTTTAGTCTTTCCCTAGTAGTTTTCAAAATTATATTGTTGTCTAGTAATGTCCGCTTGTTTGTTGTCTTTGTTCTCTTGTTGAAGAACATTTCAAAAGAAATTAAAAAACCACACACAAATTTATAATTGTACCTTTAAAATCGTCACATGTTTAAAAAGTATTGTGCATGACATCTTAAAATACATTAATTCATCTTGAGCAAAAGGTTCTCCAAAATGTGTGGGTGGGGTCTGATACTTGCATTATATATAGATATGTGTACGTATATATATAATACCCTCTAACCTAATAATTAAATATCATATTAGATAGTTTTTTTAAGAAAGATGTGACATTTGATGAAGCACAAATTATTGTTTCAGTGAATATGACTTTCCGAGTTTGATAAACACCTGACATTACCACATTTCTTTGAGAATAACAGAACTAATAAATTTTATCATTTTATGTAAGTTTTGTCAACATACATAAAATGTAAATTATAAAATTCATAAGTAGAAGTGAAACAAACCCTTATTTATTTCAAAACTAAATAATATCTTTTACTTTTAAGAAAAATATTATAATTTTAAAAAAAAAATTAAAAAGGGAAGAATATAAACAATGTAATCAGCAAATGAAAAGAAATAAAAGGATAAAGTTTCCTCCAAAGTTTATAATAATAATAATAATAATACCAAAGACATGCATTCATTTGACACAAGATCAAAGTTGCTACAAAAAGTGTTTCCTTCATCTTTTACCGTTTTTCAACAAGTTGTGGAAGTACCAATAAACATTTTTCTTCTTTCTATACACAGAACAACAAGATCCCCTCCTCCTATCACAATGGCTTCGAGTAGAGTTTTTCCATTGCTATAAACAAAAATAAAACTGAAGGACAGCATTGTAACAAAGACAATTAGATCAAATATCATTCTACCTACCCTTTCTTCCTTTCTTCTACATTGTTTCCCGTCTCCGTCTCCGTCCCCGTCACCAAATCAATCTTCAACTTACATACACCAGTTTGGGGAATATCAACACCTATGGATCAGTTATCAGTCATGAAAATCCAAGACTATTGAACATTCTGATTCCCATTGTTTTCCTCAGTAGGTGATCCTGTATAAACTTGACCATTGTTCCTTGACTCTCGGAATATCGAACGCAATGAGTTAATACCTTCAGATGTAGCCCCTCCTAAGATCCAAAACAACAGAGAACTAAAAGAATTTGCATTCCTCGGTTGCCCAAGTTCATGCTGTCCTGGAATTTGAATCCTGTCCCCAGCTCTATCGAGACTATTGTTTTCAGTTTGCTCAAGAGGATGGGGGACTTCTCCAGTCACGCCTCCAGGTTCAGTGTGCGTGGTTTCAGATGCAGGTCTTAAATCTTGTCCGGAGTTTGGATCTGAATTTTGTCCGTTGGGATTCCTGGTGTTTAGCCTTGTGATATGCAATGTGGAGGCTAGAATAGTAGAAGAGGTAATGTGGAAGTCTGGATGCTGATGTATCTGAGATCGTCTGTTTTGCATGAACCTCTGCAAAGCGGGTACCTGTATTGGAAATGACGGATGATTATATTTTAAATGAGTAGTGATATGCAACGATGTGCAAGAGAGTGACGAGACATCATGCAAAGAAGCCAAGTGCATCTATGTAATATTTGATCGACTTTACTTGGAGAATGTAAATGGATGAACTCTTAATGTGGCTCTCTCAATTCATGTCCAGAAAACAAGTATACAACAGATCGAATTTCACAAACCAACGACTATCTTCTGCTTCATATATACTAGCAACTTAAGGCCTTTTGGAATAACTTTCTTAGTCATTCCAAACATGCCTTTAGTCTTAACCAACCGCAACTGAACATAAAAATATGTGTAAGAGAACTAACATAACAGACCAGGCTGACTTTGAGAACTTAGTTGAAATAAAACACAACTTCAAATCTAAGACATTGATTATAGTATTCCTTTTGAAAATTATGTAAAATACTCAATTAAATGAAGATGGAAAATACTTCACCTCAAAGCGGTTCCAAAAATATAGAATCAAATGCTGCATAAAGGCTGCAGTTGTAGAAAGAGCCAAATATGAAAAACCTGAAAATTTTGTGAAGATGAAATTTAGGATCTGGTCAACTAAGCTTATAAGCCACAATGGTTTGATAGATCAGTGGCATACCATAAGCATACGAGAAGAAATAAATATGAAAAACCAAAAAATAGAGCAGAAAAAAGCGGGGGAAAAACTTCATCGATATTGGAGTCCGTACGCTGCAGAAAATGCAAACAATAACATTAGATTATGTAAGAGCTACAGGTGTACGTCAGATACATATCGTGCAGCTAGCATAACCATGATTCAACTATAAGCTATGGTGCAGAACTGATAGATCTGATTATTGAATAAACTACAAGAAGCAAACTTTTACATTATGTTATCGAAACTTAGCATAAGAATAAAAAAAAAGAAAAATTGGTTATACACAGCCTTACCACTACAAACATCTGTCACTGACAGATGAACAAATACCCATGTTATACTTAGTCAAACTATATTAACCTAGGAACTAAAAAAGAAAATATCATCTTATTTTAATTTGGACTAAGTACTCATGAAACTGTAAGAGCAAAATCCACGATGAGATTATCCTTCCAACCTTGCCCACCACAGCCAAATGGCAAAATCAAATAGAGGAGCTTTCACCTACATATTTATTTTAACTCTATATCTAAATGACATCTAATCTAATTATTAACTTTTAATGAAATTTCTGGTGGACTACCCACAAAAGTGGCCAAAACAATATTTTTTAGTTTACTCCATACAACACCACTGTAGGTTTCTCCAATTGTGCATTCCACAGGAAACACAAAGAGGTGTTTTAGGTACTGAGTTGGTTATTATAGTTCATGGTTATTATAGGCATGAGTTATAAAATTCAGTACTCAATAGGTTAAATTATAATAGTCTATGTTTGGGGTGCAAACTATTTTAGCCTAAGTAGGAAATAATAAACACTTTACAAAGAGGAATATGAAATAGTAATAAATTAGTTAATAGTAGGTTGAAAACACCAACTATTATAATTGAAATTGAAGTCCCAAACATGGAGCACCCACTTGAAGTTGGGCAAAACAACCCCAATGTGTTTTTTTTTTCCTTGGAGGCGGTAAATAATATTCATCATTATTCTTATATAGGTGGAAACTCTCTCTCTACTGGGATTTTTGTAGGCTTGTTTTTTGCAAGCCCTCGTATTCTTTTTTTTCAGTGACAGTAAGTTGATTTTATCAAAAAAACCAGTTGTCATTCATTCGACAGGAGATATACACAGTGTGTGTATGTGTGTGTGAGAGAGATAGAGAGAGAGACCTAATTAGTGTAAATAATTCACTTAACCACACCAGGATCAAGACCATGAAAGCCAAGAGCTGATCATCATAAAACTCAAACAGGAAAAATAGTATACCAATCATAATCTGCAAACGAAACAGTAGACTATTAGCAAGAAAATCCTCCATAGGACCACCAAATAGTAAAACAAATCTCGAAATATAAGCAGGCGTACATATCAATAGTAAAGCAACAATCTGGAGTGCTTACTGGAACAAAGACAAGTGACTCGATTACATGCACAAAGATCAACTGAAAAGTTGGGAGTTGATGTCGAGCATGGTGTTGAAGTTGCACTGCAGAAATTAAAAACAAGACTAAAGCCATTATATTTCAAGATAATTAATGCAGCCTTCCTAGTTCTACTACATATGTATGAATGGACGGACATATTCATTGACCATGCTGGCAGACCAGATATCTCAGAATCCAGCCATATGAATGCTCCTGTCTAAAAGAATATTTAAGATTTGATCCATTGGATGCAGAACGAGCTCCACTCAATCAACCATTTTTCAATGAGAAGTAAAAGAAAATTTTGATATAACTCAAGTCTTGTACCAAGAATTTTATCCAACGCCACCATTTCTAATGAATGATGACCCTACCTACAAAATCCCTATGTTTGAAGTTCAATAGAGTTGCAAAATTTAATCACATTTTTTAATGTAAATATATATATATAATATCAGTGGCTATGCACGTGGCACCATGAGATGAGAAAGTGTACTGACTCAATGTATTATGTATGTCTAGTGCTACCATAACTGACAGTCTACCATCATTTGTATAGAAAACAATGGTGCAACATAAACATATTGAGGCTCATATGCAGGCAGTCTGCAGTAGATAGGAGAAAGAGGCTATCTCCATAAATAAAATGTAGTTGTAGGCATCCATTAGAGCATGCCGCACATGAAGCTATCAAGCAGTCAAGGAGACGGAACTTTTCAGAAAGCCATAAGTTCATAAAGCAAATGAAAGAAAGGAACCTGTAAACTTCAACATGCGAGTCTGTGTTTCCCTCAATGTAAAGGACACCGACATGGTGGTAGTGAAGAAAACAAAGAGAGACATCATGAGCACACCACACTTGGTCACGAAGTAGTCTGAATGGAAACAGGATGTGAGAACAGATATTTGGACAAAATGAATAAGGGCTTACAAAAAAACAAGCCCCAAAAGAGGGAAAAAGAAAAGGCCAGCCTTCATAATCAAAATCTATATATAATTAAAATTAATCCACACGTATTACAAAGGACAGAAAAAATTTCTAGTAGCAGAAGGGACCTGTAAAAATTTAAACTAATTAAGTTGAGAACAGACTTGAAACCTTAATGGTTGAATGGTAAAAAAATTTTAGAAATGACACCCTTTCTAACCTAAACTCTACTTAATAAACCGTAAGAACAACAAACCATGGAGAATGATAGCGAATAAACATAAACCTTAATCAGTTATTAAATCATCATATAAAAGGATCATATCAATGCAGTAAAAAAAGGATAAATCAACGAACCTCCAAATCTGGCAGGGCCCTCTGGTGGCTCAAATGCATAGCTAAGATTGTAAAACTCCTTCGTTTGGTAATTGTAAAGATAGCCTGAAACAAATCTAAACTTAGCTGGAGATGCAAACGAAGGTGTACATCCTCCTAAGTAAACAAAACAATAGAGATTCTTCGTATCGAATAAAAGTACAGAAACGTCTAAAAAGAAGAAAAGTTTAGTGAAAGAGTTTCAAGTAATTCCATTAATTGACGATTTGTTTTACGAACATTAACTAAAATAAATGCCTCCATGTGGTGCTCCGTCTCAAAGAATTTTGCAAGCTATAGTGCTCAAGAAATTTACTTAAATTGGAGAGCCTTCATTTAGCCAGCCGAATTCTTGTGTTTTTCATCTTATTCAGTATTAGTTACTAGTTATTTTCTATTAAGTCCTTTGATTGTTCTAAGCTTTGAGTCCTCTGTAAGGCTCTCGGCCCTTTAGTTCTCTGAATATTGGTTGTTTACATATAAAGCCTCGGTTATTTTTGTCTGGTTAATTTTGAAGGATATGATGAGGGCGCTAAGGAGGTGTCAACCTAGTTGATCCTAACTTGGCTTTATAATTTATGCTCTTTGTATAATCCTCTTGTACTTAGAGCAATAGTCTCTTTTATATATATATATATATATATACACACACATATGTATACATATATGTATATGTATACATATGTATATATGAATAAAGAGACTTGTATCCTTTTCAAAAAAAAAAAAAAAAAACTAAAATAATGCTCATTAACTTTTTTTCTTTCCTTTTTTTTAGAATACAGAACTACAAAAATGTTGGGTGGGGATTGGAAACTTTGATCTACACGGGAGATTTTTTATTTTTATGAAAACAACTTTTACCGAGTAAAAATGAAAGAATACAAGGGCTAACAAAACAACCTCAATAGACCTCCCTCTAACGGAAGGGACTTTAACTAAAAGAGTTGTTGCCTAGCGAATAATACATTGAGTCAGTACACTTTCTCATCAAATCCCAAAGGGAGACAGGAAATTTCATCAAGGACCACACCTCACTCGAGTCTCTTTCCTTTCCTCTAAAAACTCTTATCATTCCTCTCCCCTCAAATATCCCAAACAATTGCACACACCCATCAAGCCACAAAAAACGACCTCTCTCTCTAAAAGATGGATGGAGAAGGAACTCCTCAACCGTGGCTCAAATGTCTCTCTGACCAGCAATGCTAACACCAAACTCCTGCAAAAAAGAACTCCACACCGTCCTCGTGTACTGGCAGTCCCAAATAAGATGATTTATGTCCTCCAATTTTCGACAAAGAATGCAACAAAAAGGCCCTACAAGTGTAGTTTTTCTCCAAACCAATCTATCGCAAGTGTTCACACGACCAAGTAATACTTGCCAAACAAAGAACCTAACTTTCTTTGAGATCTTAATCCTCCAAATAATATCAAACACAGACAACCCAAGAGGAGAAGAATCTAATAACAATCTGAAGAAGGATTTACAAGAAAACCCCTCCGTCGGATTTTTTAAAAAAAAAACGGAAACGAGCCTCTTTATTTATTTATTTTTTTTTTAAACAGCAACAAGTCTCATAATTATTACTAATAAAAGAGACTTAAGCTCAAAGTACAAGAGTATTATACTAAGAGCATAACTAAGGAAGAATACAAACAAGAGACAAAACCAGTAGCTCAAAGTCAGCAAAAAGACTGCAAAATAAAAAAACAAGAACCCAAAGACTAAACAACCTAAACAGGTCCCATCAAAGCCTCTTTATTAATATTAATAAAAAAGACTAAAGTTCAAAGTACGAGAGAAATATACCAAGAGAAAAAAGGACTAAAAGAATAGATACAGCATAAACCGAGACAAAAGAACATAATAAATTTACAACGAGCTGGACAAGACCCTCTAGAACCCGAACAAAACAAGAACTAGATACAAAGCAAAATGAAAAATCTTTCAACAAGGAGCCCCAAATCAGCTGAAATCTTGATCACAAAATTAGTTTTAAAATGAATGGAAAGGAAAACACCAAAAAAAGGCAACCAGTCGAGCTGCTTCAAGCTTGATTTAAAAATACAATCTTGTGCCCTGGAAGACTTACTGAAATCTTTCATCTCACCAATAAAAACTACATGTGTACTACTGAAAAACCCCATCAAAGCTCCAAATCATCAAACAGAATTCTGAAAGGAAGAAAGAAAGAAAGAAATACATAGGAAAAGGCCAAACATGAATCCTCTCACTTGACAAAAACCATTATCTTGCTTCAACAATCCATCCCAAAAAAGTACCCCTCCAATAAAGAAAGCAGAACCTCCATTGTTTCCCTATTGGACAAGTTATGACTGAATCCAAAGGAAAAAGAAACATAGTTCTACGACCATACCAAAAAATCAGAGATAGGACAGTTTTTAAGGGAAGAAAGGTGATACAGAAGAAAAAATTGTAGAAAGAGTACCCTTCCATAACCGTGATCCTCCAAAAAATATGTATCCCTACCATTTCGCACAACACACCTCACAAAATAAGAAAATGTAGGAAGCTCGAACGATATATCTTTACAATGGTTCCGGTGTATGGCTTTAACCCCTTTCTCCACCTATTCAAAAGGATGGTTACCATGCTTACTCGCCACAATCCTATTCCACAAAGCTTCAGGCTCGATGGTAAAGGGCCAAAGCCACTTCGCCAACAAAGCTCTGTTCCAAGTCCTTAGATTGCCAATCTCAAGACCCCCCTTATTCACAGGTTTTTCCACTACCTCCCAACTTAGAAGGGAGATATTACCTTGATAATTGAGCTATGCTAAGGTTGGTCACTCGTTTGAGGTTACAGGTATATCATAGTAACTCATAAATAAAACATAATTAGTCCTAAGAAAACCACTCAGGATTAAACAATGATTACCCTTGTATATCCTTCCATCTATCTCAATGAAAGTTCGCTTTTTTCGAATAATAATAATTGAGAGAGAGAGAGATTGAAAAAGATTTTGTAGCTGAAAGATTACTCTTTGCACTAAATCAATTACTCACGGTAATTTTAACAAGTCTACAAAACGCCAATTGAAGATGCAGAAGAGGAAGAAAACCAGGAGATTTCAAGTAAAGCACATGCAACGCACGCATAAAATTTTCCAGTTTCCACCATAACAAAGTAACTACATACAGATAGTCATTACCTTGACCTGGAAAGGTCAGTAAGCTGTTCATCAAGATAGTATCATACCCAACAAATCTGTTTATGAGAAGTTGCTGCCATCTGCCAAAAAATAATCATCATTATCACTATTATTATGATTGTGATAATGAAATAATTACTTCCCTGCGCAGTTATTTTAAAAGTTCACAGCTAAGCCCATAAGATGTTCAATTAGTTCGAGAAAGAACAAAAATGTTGCTAAGACAAACAAAATTACAATCAAAATAAAAGAATCTTTTCTTGGGATGAGTAACAATCGAATAGAATTTCTTTGATTACATGAAACTACAAAAATGCAAATGATGCCATGAAGATTACATGAAGAAATTCCAAGTGCAATAAGAGATGTAAAAAATATATGAACCTATAAATGAAAGATTAGGTCAGATAGAATTCTAAAAAGAAACTCAAATTTATCTGCTCAACATAAATACAAAGATATAAACAAAAAAAAAAAAAAAAAAAAAAAAAAAAAAAAAAAAAAAAAAAAAAAAAAAAAAAAAAAAAAAAAAAAAAAAAA
>JBBPDJ010000020.1:9365870-9384316 GCA_037974625.1 Cucumis cinereus
CGCGGACTGGACGTGGCTTGCGGATCTGGTGCATGTGAGTGGAGATCACGGATCAGACACGAGGAAATCGGCTTCCTCAACTCGACGTCTAGTCTGCACCGACTTGTGTGAGGCTTCGCACGGTGTGGCACAAATGGCATGGCTAAACGATGGGTAGCTGCGTGCGTGGGTTGAGGAGACGTTGGCGTCGGCTCGACGATTGGAGGTGTTGGCATCGGCCGCAGCGCGAAACGAAGCGAATGGCTGCAAGCGGCTGATCGAGCGACAGTGCAAGCTTGACGGGGACGACGTGGCTGCAGCGGCGATGGAGGAAAAGAGAGGGGTGGCTAGGGTTTTTTCAAGAAAGAAGATGGAGAAGATGATGGTTGTGCACGGATACCAATGCACTTTAAATAAATAATAGTAATATTATTATTATTATTATTATTATTATTTTCCTCCTTTTCCTTTTCCAAATTGCCAAAATTCTCTCTCCTAATTAAATCATCTTTCTCTTTTCTCATTTAATTCTAATTTTCTCTCTCTTCTTTAAAACTCACCTTTTCTTTTCTCCAACCACAATTAAATCAAAATCAACCAAATAATGATATTATTTCAACAATTAATCCAAAATTTAAATCTAACATAACATCCCAAAATTAAAATTTTACCAACAAACAAAAAGATAATTGACAAATAAAATTTCATATTACCTTAAATAAAAGTATTTGTTTCGTTTTATCTTCGTCTTTTAAAATGGATTTAAAGATTTTTACTTAAGTAACGACCTTGGGTCAAGGTTGAAAACCCGAGCGTTACATTTGATTTATCCGTTGTCGTTCACGGTTGCCGCCATTAGTTATGTGGGTAAAGTGTTGTGTATTTTATTTTGGATTCATTTGGATACCCAATAAAGTTAAATTGAGAATTAATTTGGGAATTATTCTTGGTTAATTGAAGGTTCTTTTGAAGCTATGTTAGAATTAATTCGTAGAGTTTCTCCTACGAATTAATTGGATCGTCGACAACGAATCGGTAAGATTAAAGAACTATTTTGAAGGGTAAATTTGATTAGTAATTTTTATGAAAAAAATTGTTAATTAAGTTGTTATGTATAGATTTGACTTGGAGCTTCATTGAGGAATTAATTCGTAGAATTTTTCATACGAATTGAATTGGAGTTTTCGACGACCAATTGGTAAGTTTAAGAACGTATATTGAAGGATTAAAGTTAAAATTAATTAATAAATTTTATGGAAAAATTATTAATTAAATATTTTATGTGTAGGATCAATTTGAGGAAGAAACTCAAGCAAAAGTATTGTGGACACTTTGAGGTAAGGGACTTACTATTGGTTCCTCGTCAAGGATATTATGTGACAGTAAGATTATTTATACAACATCTAAGTCGCTTGATTATGGGATAAATGTATTGTCCGACTTGGTCGGATTAACAAGCCTGTGTGGCGTATTGTTCCGACATGATTGCTTTTGCATGTGATCTAACAAGCTTGTGTGGCGTATTGTTCTGTCTGGGTCGCGTTAACAAGTCTGTGTGGCGTATTGTTCCGACATGATTGTTTTTGCATGTGGTCTAACAAGCGTGTGTGGCGTATTGTTCTGACCGCGTCGGGTTAACAAGCTTGTGTGGTGTATTGTTTCGACATGACTGGTTTTGCATGTGGTCTTACCGATTTGCTAGGACGACCCTGGCATTGGGCTGTATGGGCTGTTTAAGGTTCTCATTTTGAAATTAAACTTCATATGTGTGCTTTTGAATGTTTTGGACTAAGATTGTATATTTTCGGACTATGGTAGCTGTTAACTTTATCTATTAGCCATGTTGTACTCGGTATGTGGGACGATAACTGCTTTTGCATGTGGTCCCACAGGTTTGCTAGGACAACTGTGGCATTGGACTGTATGAGCGTTTCTACCAAACCATTTGACTGTGTGTCGTAGAGTACAGTTTAATAGGAAGTTAACTGTTACCTAGTGGGCCCAGTAGTGGGTTCCTTATTGGGTATTTTTATATACTCATCCTTTTCGTGTTTATTTTTCAGGTAAGTATGAGGAAACCGGCGACGGACAGGAAGGACCAATGACCATGTGTTTGGGGACTATATTGACAAATGCTTTCGCTGTGTTGATGTTGTTATTATTGACAAATGCTTCCTCTATATTTTGTAAAGATTGTGAGTTCTTATTTAAGTAACGATTTCAGGTTAAGGTTGAAATTTCGGGGCGTTACATAAATCTCCACCCAAAGCATTATATTTTATTGTACCAAATCTAGATTATAAATAATACAACAATCAATTATTATCTTTCTTCTTCAAAAAATTAGAATAATAAAAAAAATACAAATCCTAAATTATAACAATTATTGTCTTTCTTTTTAAAATGAGTAAATTCGTGAAAAGCGAAAATTAGAAACCAAATGTCCTTCATTACACAAATCCTAGAAGTCATCAATCATATTAGAAAATCGGGCTATTACGTTAGTTGAAAACCATCATTGCTAACATTATATGGCTACAATGTCGGTCGGTAACATAGATTAATAAAGATACATTTTCTTCTTAAAACTGACATTGTATGTGCGTGACTTTTTATTTCAACCAAAATTAAAGACCTACTTTTACTTTCTTCTAGTGAATATTCTTTCTCGTCTACTTTCTTAACAG
Organism: Cucumis cinereus; assembly: GCA_037974625.1. NCBI lineage: Eukaryota > Viridiplantae > Streptophyta > Magnoliopsida > Cucurbitales > Cucurbitaceae > Cucumis > Cucumis cinereus. The sequence goes on from JBBPDJ010000020.1 coordinate 9,368,537, forward strand.
AGAAAAAAAACTTTAGTGCATTTTTTTATTATTCTTGTATCTTTGTGCAGTTAATCTAGTTGTATAGTGTCATATAACAAACTATTTTTTAAAAAAGTACTTTCCGAATATTTGTTTATGGTTTGAGTGAGCTACAAAAATATGTATTGATGGCTCTCTCAAACACGAGTTCTTATCAAATTTGTTTGACAATACGAGTTATTGGCTTATAGCAATAAAACCCCTTATGTTATTGGAAATTATATGTAGTAACACCAACAGACATTTAATTCGGGGGTGATTTTGAAATAATTAAAATCACTATTGTAATTTTTAAAATCATTTAAGTTTTGAAGGATTCAATCAATTTAATATTTGATTTAACAAAATCAAATGTAAATGTGACCATTTTGTATTTAAAGTTGATTTAGAAAGAATTAAAACCAAGTCTTAGACCCCTTTTAAAAATAACAAAAATGAGTTTAAATATTTTAAAATCACTCAGGAACATGGTTCTAACAATGCATCACTACATTTTCACCATCAAATTTCGTGAATATAGTTCTAAGTTATTTTCTTACCTTCTTAAAAAACAATGTTTTAAACAATAAGTTGTTTTTAAATATAGCAAAATAAACTAAAATAATTAAAAATGAAACAAAATATTAGAATCTATTAATGATAGATATTGATAAATTTCTATAGATGTTTATCAATGACATTTTATCAGTGTCCATCATTCGATGGATTCAGCATAGAGCAACCAATTTGGACGTAAAGACTATAAAATATGTCAATTGCTCTGGAGACCATCAAACCATTTGCCAAACAAATATTATTTAATATTACATTATTGTTAATGGCATAGAAATACAATCATGTTGCAAACAAAGACCAAATCAAAACATGATTGGATGATAATAACACAATACTCAATTATTGTCTTTCTTCGAAAATAAAAATAATAATAATACCATTTATTGTCTTTTATGTCAAAGCGAAGCCTTTGTTAAAACTTTGACCTAAAGAGCTCCTCAAACTCCGCCGTGACATTGAAAGAAACTTGAAAAACCTCCGACGACAATGCCTCCAAAACCGATGTCTTTCCGGCCAATTCTTCCACCACAGGACTGTTCAATATAATATCAGAAATGTTAACTTTTAATATTAACAAAAAAAAAAGCCAAAAGAAAAAATATATATATATATTGAAGCTTTTCATTACTGTGTTGCTACAATCATGGAAATGCACTCCAAGCCTTCTTCTCCGGCAATTTTTCCGACGGCCACATATCGAGGGACCAAAACCAGCTGACCTATTTTCACATCTGCATCAAATTTACTCGAATCTCCAACGATCTGAATCTTCCCGGATCCTTTAGCCACGTAGATCAGTTGATTGGATGCCTCAGCGATGTACACTGGGGAACGGATGGCGTTGGCGTCAAGCTTTTCGAGAACTGCTGTCAACCCAGTTTGACCAATGAATGGAAACGTGGATTCCTGCACTGTTGTAACGGCAGCGATGCTGATTTTGGCTCTGTTGTCTGGTGCAGCAGCGTCAATGTTGAAAACCAGTTCACTATGTTTGCCCGGTTTGGGGAGGGATTGGGATGGTTGAACAGGGAAGATTAGGACGTTGGGTTGGCTTTTGAGGAATGTATTTGTTTCGTGTTGGTTTAGAGAGTAACTTTTTCCGACATACTCTGGAGTGAAGCCTGATAGGAGGCCGAGAGGGCCGGAGAGAATGAAATATGTGATATCACCTGGGACATGAGCGCCTTTGGTTTCACCCAAAAAGATGATTTCCAAATCAGAGTCTCCGTCATTGAACCACCACGACGTGACTCCAGTTGGCACGGGGATTATATCTCCTTTCTTTAGCTTCATTACCACCTCATTGCATTTGTTTGGAAACACAAATCCTGCAACTCCATCCTCACCTAAAAATACCGTCGTAAAACATTTATGAAGATCTAGTTAGTATTATTTGAGATACTTTAGTTTAAGTGCTAATATAATTAATTTTAACATAACTTTGTTAACTTAAAGTTACTAAGTTTTAAAGTTAATAAAGTGATTTAACTCGTTATTAAAATAGGATGCTATGTATTTAAACTCAGTGAACTATATATGATCACACTAACTTGAGAAACATATGCAGAAAACCTTCTTCGGTATGTAAAATCAAATATAATAGTCATAAAAAATGAGTCAAAAGGAGAGATGCTACCTCGAAGAACATAGCCGAATTTAGAGCAATCAGCATAGTGAGGAAGAGCGAAGCCACGAGGGCGGAGGAGAAGGCGGCCAGCGGCGACGTTGGTCTGAGCAAGCAAGGGATAGTCAGAAGGCAGCCATTTGTGATATGAACCACCTTCTCCCTCAAAGAAGGGCTTGGGATTCATTGCCTCCATTGTTTGATGGATTTTAGAGAAATAATAATAATGGACAAATTAAAGTTGTTGTCTTCTTTCTTTTTTGTTTCCTTCTTTACTAAATTTAGTACCTAACGAGGTGGCCATGACATATTTAAAGCATTTTTCTCATCCCACGTGGAGCTTAATTAGTTGTCAACATACCTTAAAAATAATATTTGCAATAACAACACCCTGTTATAAAATGAAAATTTATGAGTGGATGTTAGCGGCGGATTCAAATTAAATTTTGTTAATGCACTACTAGTAAAAGAGACTTTTTTTTTTTTATGTTTACAAAATAAATATTTTATAAATACTTGACGTTTTTAACAAAAATCGTCAAGTAATCGGTGATTTTTAAGCAAAAACGTCAAGAATTCTTAAAAAATACGGAGGTGGGACGATTTTCAAAAAAAAATTACACTGGTATTTTCTTGACGTTTTAAAAACGTCAAGAATCTACTTTGACATTCTTGAGACTGGCTTCATGGACGATTTTAAAAACATCAAAAACATGGATTCTTGACATTTAAAAAACGTCTAGAGAGTCTGTTTTTGCATTAGTGACAAGACTTTATAACAATTCAATAAAAATAACATAGAAACAAATATAAAGAATGAGACTTGAACTAGGGTTTACTACAAGACTAGCTACTAGTGTTATAAAGAGTATAAAGTTGAGAAGGGCGAGCATCCTGGACTTATACTAAATCCGTCAGTGATCTCAAAGAACACATCTTTGTACATAAAGTGCAGACACGTGAAAAATATTTCTTTTCTTTTATTTTCTTTTAAAAAAAATATTTTTCTGTGATGCAAAAGATGCATAAAAATGTGTGTAGTTTAGGTTGCACCTAAGTGCTATTGTAAAAATGGTTCTCAAGATAGTCAACCATGCCTTCAAGTTTTTTTTTTTTTTTTTTTAAATATGACATTATTGCAAAGCACATGGCATCAAAATTTTGAGTTGTTAAGATTTAATTTGGGATGTTTTTAAACACATCAAAATAAACCAAAATATTTATAAATTTAGCAAAATATCATTGACAGATGTCAATGGATACTAAAAGGCTACTTTCATCTATAACTGATAAAAGCTAATAGACACTGATAAACTGTCGTTGTTTATCACTGACAGACTATAAAATTTTTCTATATTATAAATCTTTTAATTCATTTTATCTGCATTTGAAAAATATATAATTTTTAATATCTAATTCTTGGCACGTTACTATGATATTATATACTATATATATTTTTCTTGAGATATGATTATTATATTGTTTAACAAGGAAGAGGAGGGTTTACGAAATATATTTGAAAATTTTGTGGGGGTGGCCTAAAATATTAGGCCCAAATGAAAAATGAATACTCTTTTTAAAATCAATGAAAAGTGATCTTTTACGTATATCATCACTGTGTAAAATTATCACTTTAACCTTAAATTTTTTTATTCGTTTTGCAACCTCCTCCTCCAACTCCCAAGATTCTTTTCTTTTCGTTTCTTTTTCTTCCTTTCTTCTTCTTCCGTTCTTCTTTTTGAAGACTCTTTTCTTTGAATTTATTTTTTCTTTTACATTTCTTCTTCTGTTTTTGTACTTCTTTTTTCTTTTGTGTCTTTTTTCTCGAATTCTTCTTTCGTTTTCTTCTGCATTTTATTTTTTCATTTTTTTTCTTTTCATTTTTTTGTGCTTCATTAAGTATCAAGCATCGAGTGACAAACATATACAACATAAGTAAAACATAGAGCATCAAATATCGAGCATTGAGTACTAGTATGTAGTATCTAGTATATAGTAAATAACATAGAATATAAAGCATACAGTATCTTGCAGCGTGCAACGTTTCACAATTGTAAGCGTGCAGATGGTTTTCAGGGATGAATTAGTAAGTTCACAAAGTGCTGACACAAGCAACATGCCACTTTTTATTCAACTCTTAAAATCTGAACATTTTTCATTTAGGCTTTCAAATTTAGACCATCCGTACAAATCATTCAATAATTTAGTAATGTAAAATAGTAAAAAAACTAACTACAGTTGATAACTACATTGTTTTGGATCTTCTATTTTTGGAACCTTGCGTCACAAGTTTTTTCAAACTCTTTTACATTTCATAAACTCACCTGCCAATTTTTAAAAGAAAAATTACTTGATAAAATCTCTCAAAATATTTATAAATATATAAAATATCAAAATTCTATTTATAATAGATTACGATATATCATTATTTGTGTCTATTTATATCATGGTAGATATATAGTTTATTGTTGTCTATCAACTGTAATATTTTGTTATATTTGAAAACAATACTTTTAAAAACTACGGTGTCGTTTGAAAATCATTTAGGGCATTAAAATTAGTTATTATAGTCTATAAATTATACTAGTTTATAGTTGAAGTGTAGATTATTTTAATCTAGTTATAAAAATTTGTATATGGGTGTAAATTATTTTAGTTTTGATAGAAAATAGTAAGCAATGTAGCAAAGAGTGAAACAGAAGATGAGTAGGAAATAGTAAGCATAGTCAATAGTAAATACCATAGCAAAAAAAATTTCTTAAAAATTAAGTTTATAAACGTAATTTCTTTTTGTAAGTTTATTTGGTTTGTTATAATTTTTGCCAACAAATTTTAAAAAACAAGTAAAAATTTAAAAATTTAAAAATAATTTTTTAAACTTTTAAATTTTATTTTGGAATATAACAAAGAATTCAAGTGCTTTAATTAATTCTTTGATAAAAGGAAAATCCATAATATAAAAGTTGAAAGGAAGAAGAGGCATATATTCCAAAATATAAAATTAAAAAGAACAAATAGTTATCAAATGGGTAAATTTTTTTTTTTTTAAATTCTTAAAATTTTGGCTTGTTTTTAAAAATATTTTTAGAAAGTTGGTAATCAACCAAGAAAATTATATGTGGAAGTATAATATTTGAGAACCGATTAAATTATAAAAGAAAGAAAAAAATCAAATGATTTTAAGAATAAACCCTAAAGTATTTGTTAAATAAAGTAAAATTTAAATGATTTATTTTAAAATTATAAAGGTCGATCTCAAACTATCTATTGCCCAAACTTCAAAGATTCTATTAAAGATATTGTCATTTCAAATTATATGCGAAATTTCGTTGTCAATTGTAATGGGCTTTTATGTAATATATTACTATAATAGGTTTAGATTTAGTATTATCAGTCCTCGTGCTATAATTATAATGTTTTTTTTTTTCTCATACATTTATATTGTAACTAAGTAATAATTTAGGTGAAGTAATCAAATTTTTTTAGCGAAAGTGATTGATCGTTTTTTTCCCAATTTCAAATATGACCAACAGTGGTGCGAATGTATAATTAAATTTTACAGAACACAAAACATAGTAAGCATATTGTAAAATTTAAATTATTGGGAGAAAAACTACATACCCTTGAAAATATTCTTTGTGTATTTTCTCCTGATCTTGAATTTAACTGTATAACCAATTCTTGGTACACAATCTTGAACCCAAATAGACCATAACCAACAAAGTCGTATCTGCTACATTCTTGGCAGAAGGGGATTGTGGAATCCTTGTATTAATTTCTAGGAGAAAATTACTTTTGTTTTTCACTCAAAAACTACTACAGATAGCCTTCTCTTCTTGAAAGCACAGAGCCAAAGAGAATTTGTTTTTTTGGAATCGTTATCATACTGCCAATGAGATCTCCTTGCTTGAGGTATGTTATCTTAACTCTTCTAACTTTTTGTTTATGTTAACTTCTAAGTCTTCTAGATCTTGATTGGTTTAGAATGTTTGAATTAAGGTTTAAGATTCTTTTATGTTGTGGACTACTTTAAACTTCTTTGCAACTTTTTATTGGGAAACCATCAAGGAAAATAAAACATATGCATCCATAGGTCCTTCAATATCGTAAAGAAGAATAAGCCAATTTGGAAGGGGGTCAAGGAACGTTTCAAAATCAACAATTAAGGGAACAACACATCTACTTTCTCTATAGGTGGAAAGGAGCAAATTCCTTCTTGTGATATTATGTTCCCAACTTTTCACATGACATTGTTATCAAAATGGTCGGCATATATTGAGTCGACAACTAGGGTCACTCTCACCCATACAAGTTAAAGAACATCCTCATGAGCAGGAATTCATAACTCACTCAGGATTCAGATTGAGTTACTAGATTATCAACTGAAATATTCATCTCTACAGTTAACAATGTTATAAGTAGAGATTTTCTATTTCATGGTCCGGTATCATATAATCTCATTACATAGGATACTCTCACTCACATGTCTCCACATGAACGATTTGAATCAGATCATTTGCAACATTTAAAAAGTGGGATGTATCCATAGTGTTACCATGATAAAACACTCAACCATATCCATATATTATATACCTTCTAGGCTATTACTTGAACATGATCCTACATTTTTTACACATTGCAGGCTACAAGTCTGTTTGGTAATCGTTGAATTTTTGTTTTCAATTTTTAAAATTAAATAATTTTAAAATTCATGGTTAAAATGGCTCGAAAATATGAATGACTGAAAATTATTATTATTATTAGTTTAACACATAAAACTACAATTTTTTATGAGTGGGAGAGTGTGTTTCGTGGAAAATGGCTCAATCTTAATGGAAAGATATGTCTTTCGAAGGATATTAATACATTAACATTAAAATTATTGTTATTTCTTGTATTTTGTAAATATGTTTATCAAATAAATAGATTGTAGCATCTCACTTCAAATAGAAGAGTTCTTTCTTTTTTTACTTTCTTGTCATCTTGAGTTGAGAATTAAAAGTAAGTGTTCAAGAAATTTGTAAGATCTCAGTAGTTCAAAGTTGAAGTTTTACCAAAATCAATCGTTGTATCATATTGGGACGATCATTGTAGTTTTCTAATAGCCCGTGTGCACAGCGAATAATTGCCTCAACTACCTATGGTATCATATTAAGACGATCGCTGACGTCTCCACTGTTGAGTTTTATATCCTAAAACTCGTAAATAGTAAATATAATCTATTGATCATTATTAATAGAGTGTTATTATTGGAATTTCAATACATGTTATTGATTATTTATTAGTTCTATCTTAATAACCTAAATCCAATAAACTATAATCTTAAGCTGCTTTATGAGTCTTGAATTGTATATATAGACATACAATGATAAATATTCGAGATACAACTTAAAGGGTTTTTAGTATAGGGATAAGGTTGGGGTACCTTATCCTGGTAACAACATTATAGATACAACTCACTTTGTATTTGATACAAACGCAATGATCCAATGTGTTCATGTAGGTGACCATGATATAGTAACCACTAGATGTAACTTCGTTAACTAGTTAGGTTTCTATTTCATTAGGATGACCTAGGTAACTTAATCTTAATCTTGAGTGTATTATGAACTTCTGTTCGTGAGAAATTGTCCTTTGATTTTTTGGGGTGAGAGTGGCCAGATTGCCGACTCAATAAGTCTACTATTTAAGGGACAAGACTGAGTTGGGAGCTGAAAACATAATCACCCAAGATGAAATTCACTCCTTTTCGACTTTAGGGTAAATAGATGAGTGATCCCTTAAATGGTGTCTTGAGGACTTGAACAAAGAGTCTTACCCTTTGTATGATACCCTCTGTATGAAACGAGAAGGTTTTCTATTTATTGGTTGGACCATAAACATGTTGTTCATTAGATGAACACTGGTATTTAAGGGCTAAAAAGTAAACTAGAGGTAAAACGATAATTTGATTAACTGGTGTTAAAAAAATTCGTGAAGGACTAACTTACTGTTATTGGTCTATATCCATGGATATAGAAATATATCTATAATAAAACGAGTTCAACGGTGAGTCTTTAGTGAAGTGTACACACAGTTAACGAACATTGATTAATGTGACTAATGAGTTTAGTCAATTAATCTCATATCCTTGTAGCTTCTGATCTGTAGGTCCATTAGGTCCCCTTCTTGATTTGGACTTTGACAAACATTTCATTAAATATCATGTAGGTATACCATTGCTGAGATGTTTGTCAACGGGTGCAAACAAGTGCAATTATATAGGTATTTCAAATTGTCCAATTTAAAAAAAAAAAACATATCAAGTATTAATCAAGTTTCTAATTCTGTAGTGTCAAGAAGAAATTCCATTTGATTGGTAATAAATATCAAAGTTTAAATATTCTTAATCAATAATAAATGTCAATAATTTAAATTACTTGACACGTAAAACAAGTCAACTGATCTCATATACTTGACATTTATAACATATCTAGTAAATTTCATCTGACTCGTATACTCAGTAGAAAATATTTCTCATATTTTTGACATTAAATTACTTAATATTTTAAAACGTCAAGTACATAGATAGTTGATTGTGAAAAAACGTCAAGTAATATTGTTTTTCTAGCAGTAAAACGACATCAAATTTGAAACAAGTAGCTACACCATTATACAATACAACCTTTTAAATAAAAAATTTTAATGAAGAGAAACAAATAAGTGTACAAAATCAAAGTAAAATAAGAAAGGTATAGTGTGGTTGATATAAATAGGTTACAAAATTTTTGAATTTCAAAACCATGGAGATTTTTATTATTAATTCAGTGTTAATGGCATTTTGGTGAATATTGAAATTAAAGTGAGGGTATTGTTGTCCAAAAATGTTCTTCACGTAACTTTCTAATACAGGATCGATATTGATTATCAAAAAGTCATATGGCCAATAATTAATAACTGATGGAGAATTTAAATATATATTTCAAAGATATTGATGACATTTTCAAAGATAAGGCACAGATCTCGACCATATATTAAATTGGATTTTATATAATAATTAAACAGATCACTGGTGTTTTTAGTATTTTATTAAGCTAAATTATTGAAAGGCTAAGTCTATTTGGTAGGATATCTTACTTCAAAACAAAACAATAAATAAATAAATTATTTAAATAACAAAAAACTTTTTCAAATATTTACAAATATTGTAAAATATCACGATGTATTGATAGGTAACAATAGACTAAGATAAACTATTATATATGTCTATCCTAATACAAATATTTCTAAATGAACACATTTTTTTGTTGAAAAAATTATAATTATTATTTTGTAATATTAGATAATTTATAATACATTATATTTAGATAATGTCTATTTTAATTAAAAAAAATTGAATTTATAACATGACAAACAATATTTCATAATGTTTTTTCTTCATTTAATATCAGTCTGTGCAATTTAAAATTTGCAATCTAAATACAATGATGAAAACATAAAAATATTGATTTTTAGAATTACACGGTATGAATCCAAAGTTGTCAAACAAAAATTTACTGAACTTAGTGAATCTTAAAAGATAAAACAAAATTGGGATTGTCAACCCAACATACCCTAAATTTCAAAATACCCCTGATAAACTTTGTACATTTTGTCAAAAATACTCTTGAAGTTTCAAAGTTTTAAAGAAAATATCATTAACTTTCAAAAAGAATTTAAAAATATATTTGCCGTTAGTTTTGAATGAAAATTATTCGAGTAAATTTTTGTGTAAAAACTATCCTTGAGCTTTCACAAATTAAAAAAATATCCTTAAATTAAAAATAAAAAATAAAAACCTAATTTGTACATGTATAAAACAAAAATAAATAGGTCAAATTACACAATTGTCTAAATTGTTCTAGTTTTACATCAATAACTTGAGTGTGTTTGAAATACATTTTCAAATGTTTAATTTAAAAAATAAGTTATTTTGAAAAAAATTAGAGTATTTTGGCAACCACTCAAAATAGATTTTGAGTGTATTTTAAACACTTTTTTATCAAAAGAATTCAAATAAAAATGAATTTTCTGAAGAATCATTTTTTTTAAGTCCATCCAAACGGACTCTTAATGAACCTATTATTTTACATAAATATTTAACTCACTCTTCTTACCATCACGACTTTAAAATTTATAAATGAAGTAATTTATGGTGGGGTTCCCATTATCCTTTTTGCAATGAAGAATCTTTTATGTATTTCGAAGAAAAGTTGTTTGTTTCTCAAGGTCACGAAGGGGATAGGAAACACGTAAAAACTCTAGAATATAGAAATGAAAAAAATTAGATGTAACTTTAGTTCCTTTGAAAATGGTAAGATCTTGGGTATATAAAAAGGAGGGTTGATCCCATATCATCTTAACTAGGTTATGATTTCTCTACGTTTTTTAATAATACCGAGTTGGATTCTTTTTCTATCCGGCTCGTATCGAATAAAACATTCTGAGCAAAATCTTCTTCATGTAAAACCTACTTTATTTAGATCGAAAAAATCGCACTATATAATAATAATGATAATAATAAAAAATAAATAAAGGAGAATTGGAGGAAATAACAAAAATGGTGAGCCACTTGATTTTTTGGCACAAAAGGTGGAGAATAAGATTTATGAAAAATCACCAAAATTTTACGTGTAGGGTCTTGTGATTTTAATGTAATCTTTCATCCCGATTCAACAAAATTTGTTAAATTATATTTTCATATTTTTAGAAAAATTAGTTAAAAAACAAAAAAAAAATCTTTTTCATTTTAAATATATATATATATTTAATCTATGTATGGCCACCGTAAACAAATATTTAATATATAATCTATATTAAGTCTATATTTATTATATATTTTATATTTTAGCCATGGATAGAATAGTGTGCTTCTTGATGAAGTTCTCATCGGTTAACTTTGAAACCTATCACAATTAGTTTATATTAAGACATGCAAGATGTTGAAACCTATCACAATTAGTTTTGTTAAGACTATCCTATAGTTTGGAAAAAAAAAGTTATTCTAATACAATTGTCTGCAAATACAATGTATGTCACGCCCCAAATTCCCAAACCGAATCAGATCTTACTTAACTAAAACTAGTAGATTTGAAAGAAAAACAGAAATAATGCAAAACAAATACTTTTATTTAAAACCAAATAATCAATTAAAAATGTCATCAAAATAAATACTCAATTAACTGCAAAAATGCCTAAACGGGATCCCTAAAAATAGTTTTCTAAATTGAGACAGTTACAATGAATAAAATAAAATAGATAAATGGTAATGACACCAGAAAACAAAGTGCGTAAGCAATAGGTCTCGTGGTTCCCCACGATATGGCAACTCGTTCTTCTTGTCCCTCGTCGGTGTCTTCTTACCTTTGCCTGAAACGCAAGACAGAAAGGATGAGTATAAAAGTATACTTAGTAAGGGACCCACTACTGATCCCACTAGGTGACCGTTAACTCCTTATTAACTTGTACTATACGACACACAGTTAAATAGTTTGGTAGAAACGTCCATACAGTCGAATGTCAGGGTCGTCCTAGAAAAACCTGTGGGACCACATGTAAAAGTAACTATGTCGAGACACATGCCACATAGACTTGTTAACCCGTCCCACAACCGAAGTACAAAACAGTTAATAGCTAGTGTTGACAGACACAACAATCCAACAGAAACCACAATTGATAAGTAAAGCAGTCAGATAATAACTTCATTCCACATAGTACAGTTAACATGTTTTACATAATCCACGTAGTACGAAAGGTCACACATAAACCACACAGTTAATTACACAAAGACCCAAACATCACGCCACAATATGAACAAAGAATCAGGTGTCACATAACCAACAACCCAACCAAAATCTACCGTGTTATGAATAAGATGTCTCATAACATCCCTAAACATAACCACAATAAAGGTTCATCAGCAGCATAAAATTTCACAATACATGCAATCCAATCCATCTTCCACATCTTATACGCCTAAGGCGTGGATTCAGTAGAAGTATCCCGTACCTCAATTTACTGAAAACTCCTTGGCTCGAAATAAAATCCTCAAACCAATCCTAAACATCAAAACACAGTTAATTAATAATTTTTCCATAAAATTATTAACTAGATTTCTCTTGAACCTTCAAACAACTCTTTAATCTTACCAATGGATCGTCGAACTCCAAACCAATCTCGTAGGAGAAATCTACGAATGAACTACGACGAGTAGGTCTCCAAATTTACCTTCAATCAACCAAGCAAACAACGAATTAAATCCAAATATTAATTCCCCCAACCAAAACCTTAAATGGGTACCCAAAACACCAACTACAAAACCTTACCACAGTCAACCAACGATGGTGGAGGAAGATCTAAGGATGGCGATGCGTATCAGAGGAGACGCGTGAAGGCAGACCTACGGCGACCGAATTGAACGACTGGGCACCGCACAAATGGCACAGCTCCTAGGGAGCAGCTTGAAGGCTCGTGGCTCGACGCATCGTAGCAAGCACAGGTTGCTGCGCTGCACGACCCAAACGTGGAGGCACGAAGGGTGATGTCGCGAGAGCAGAAATGACGTGGAGGACGACGATGTGGTGGCTCGAAGTGAATCTGGCGCGAGAGACCTTCGCAACGGGGTTGGAGAAGGGTGGCTCGGTGACGTGAGCAAAGATGGAATTGGGACAGGCGCTGTTGGCTCAGCAAGGCGTGGCGATGGCTCGTCGACGGAGGTTGGTCGGAGAAAACAAACGCACAGAGAGAAGGGGCAGAGTCGGTGAAATGGAGGAGGAGAAAAATGAATTACACACCAAACGATGACCTAATTTCCTTTTATAAAAAAATATTAATTAATTTTATTATTAATATTTCTTTTCTCTTTCCTCTTTTAACACCCATTTCCCTCTCTCCATCTACAAATATTAAATAAATCCATAACCAATATATCAAAATAGCTCCTAAACAATTCCAAATTAAATTAAAAACATCCCAAACAATTAAATAACCAAACAAACAAACTAAATTTAATTTGCTTAAGATAAATAAATAAATAATTTACCTTAATTTTGGGGATGTTACACTCTTCCCTCCTTAAGAAACTTTCGTCCTCGAAAGTTCTAGTTCTCGAACAATTCTGGGTAACGAGCTCTCATCCCGTCCTCTCGCTCCCACGTAGTCTCTTCAACTTGTTGATTTCGCCATAAAACTTTTATCAAGGCAATACTTCTGTTGCGTAGCGTCTTCACTTTCCTAGCCAAAATCTCAACTGGTTGCTCCTCGTAGCTCAAATTCTCATTGAACTGTAGGGGCTCATACTCGATGACATGCGACGGATCTGCTACATACTTCCTTAACATCGAGACATGGAAGACGTCATGCACTGCAGAGAGGGATGGCGGTAATGCTAACCAATGCGCTACAGGACCAATTCTATCCAGAATCTCAAATGGTCCAATAAAGCGGAAAACTCAACTTCCTCTTCTTCGCGAATCTCAAAACACCCTTCATAGGTGCTACCTTCAGAAACACTTTATCTCCCACCTCGAATTTCAGGTCTTTCCGTCTCACATCTGCATAATTCTTCGATCTACTCGGAGCTGTCTTCATGCGTACTTTAATTTGCTGAATAGGTTTATTAGTAGACTGCACCAACTCAGGACCAATCAACCTCACCAACCTCATCCCAGCACACAAAAGACCTGTAACACTTACCATACAGAGCTTTAAACGACGCCATACCAATGGTAGTCTGGTAACTATTGTTATAAGCGAACTCCATCAAATGCAAGTGAGAGTCCCAACTCCCGAAAACTCTAGTGCACATGCTCACAGCATATTCTTCAATGTCTGGTTCAAACGTTTTGTTTGACCATCAGTCTGTGGGTGAAAAGTTATACTGAAATCCAATCGTGTGCCAAGAAATTCTGGAGACCTTTAAAAAATTAGGGGTGAAGCGGGCATCCCTGTCAGAAACAATCGAGATAGGAACCCCATGCAATCTCACCACCTTCTTCAAGTACAACTGAGCCTACTTGTTCGTTGTATACGCAGATCCACATGCAATAAAGTTTACAGACTTGGTGAGTCTATCTACAATAACCCAAATCATAAGGTGACCCTTCACTGTCCTAGGCAACCCTGTAATGAAATCCATCGTCACGTTCTCCCACTTTCACTCTGGAACTCCAAGAGGTTGTAACAAACCTGCATGCTTCTGTCTTAGTGCTTTCACCTGCTGACACACCAGTCACTTGCTAACAAAATCTGCTACTTCTCTCTTCATGTTAGGCCACCAGTAAAATAGCTTCAAGTCTTGGTACATCTTGGTAATGCCAGGATGCATAGCAAACAGAGAGTTAAACTCGCTGTTTGCTGGAATACACAAGCGTCTCTCATACAGGAGACCATCATCAGAGGATAGAAAAAATCCCTCTGCTTGCCCTGATCTGATCAAGACAAGCATCAAATTATTAATTAGACTTTATTTAATAATTATGATGTATTTTAAATAATTTCAATTTTTATCTTTTCAATTTTATCTTTTTATCTTTTTATTTTTTTTTAATAACTTTTTAAAAAATAGATCATTTAGTCTTTTCCCATTGAATTAGGGTTTAATCCATTTAAGCCTTGCCTTTAGGTTGTTTTAAGCAGGTTTTTGATAAATAAAGATTAAGGATTTTCTTAGAAAATTCCTTGGTAGCTGACAGAGTCTCATCGCCGCCTCTTTGCAATTCTTGATTTAGGGTTGCAAGCCAAAAATATCCAATAAAGTTTGATCACGTTGCTTGTGGAGTGTTTGAACTTGGAGTGAGGAACTAATTCTCCTTATCTCTTGGTCTTCGATCAAAGGATAATCCAAATCTAATCCTTTCCCTTGGGTTTTGGTCAAATTGATTAGGAGGTTTTAGAATTTGTTATTAGGGGTTCGCAAATTGGGTTCCTAATTTACAAATCCTAGGATTTTCATTTCATTTGATATCAGAGCCTAAGCTCTAGATTGGATATATGTTAATCACTTTATTGATTAAAGTCTAGTTTTGTATTTTTAAAAAAAATTATTTTTGTTCTTGATTGAATTGAAAAAAAAAAAAAGCTTCTATCGTAGTACAGCAAAACGAAGAAGAAGAAGAAGAAGAAAAAAAAGAAGAAAAAGAAAACGTAAAAAAAAAGGAAAAAAAATTATTTGAAGCACGTCAAACATCCACGTCAATGAAGCTACTGAATTTTCTTAGATTTTAAACTGTTTAACTTTTATAAGAAAATTAATAGTTTTTAAAGGGCAATTAGTTGACTTTTTTAATCGAGTTTTGGGTATAATTAGTGTCGTTGGATTCTATTCTTAATTCTTTGCTTCTTTTTGTCAGTATTTTATCTAGTAGGTCGCTTTTCTTTGTTCATCTTGCATAATTCTTGAATTTTGAATATTAGATTCTTAATTCTAAATATCTCATTTTTATCGTTTCTTGTCTAGTTTGTTGAATCTCGAACATTAGGTTCTTCATTTCTAGTTTTCACTTTTGTTGCATTCGATTGGTTCTTTGCTTGAGTTGGACACTTTACAGGCATTCTTGCTTTGT
>JBBPDJ010000020.1:9400032-9438479 GCA_037974625.1 Cucumis cinereus
TTGTAAAAATTATACAAAGACATTACTTCACATTCATCATATTCATATTTAATTTAATATCTTTTTTTATATATATACAAATCTTAATAAATTCAAATTAATGCCTTTGTAAAAATTACACAAAAACATTACTTTGTAAAATTCAAATTAACAAATTAACAATAATAATAATAATAAAAACTATTTCTCTCTCCTATGTCCTGGGTTCAACCCAGGACATAGGAGAGAGAAGACATATGTCTTGGGTTCAACCCAGGACATATGAGAGAGAGGCCATCAACAACACTATATCTCTAATTATTTTGCAAACACCATTATTTTTCTAAATAAAATTTCAAACTACAATATTCCTCTAATTTTCCCCAAAATCACTATCAAATATAACATTAAGGGTGTGTTTGATAGTGATAGGTAGGGTAGTGATTTTAGAAAAAGAAATTTAGATTCAATTAATTTTGTAAAATTGATTTTTAAACAGTTAAATTTATATTTGGTATCAAATTCTAAAAGTGATTTTTATATATTTAGAATTGATTTTCATTTATTATGTTTGATACCAAAAATTAAGTTATTCAAAATTATATTTTTTATTTGAGAAATAATTATTTAATTAAATAATTATGCTAAATGTCTATTCCTATTTATTTTGTTGTTAAATTCTTATATGCGTAGTTTATATAATAACATTTAAAACATTTATAATTGTTAGTTTTATTAACAATTTAATAACATCATATTTCGTAAATAATATTTAGAATAAAAAAATGAATCCAAAAATAGCTAACCAACAATATTTGATACCAAAACTAAATTACAATTAATTCTCTGTCAATAACTCATCAATCACCTATCAAATAATTCTCCTAAAATCAATTTGAAATATTTTAGATTTTTTTTTTAAAATCAATTTCAGTTCATGTCAAACACTATTATTTTAAGGAGAAGTAATTTTGGTAAAAAGAAAAAAAAAATTATGACCATCTCAAAATTACTTCTAAACACACCTAATTTATTGGTCGGTTATAAGTTGACACTATTTTCTTAACTCAACTTTTAAAAATTTTGATTGATGTCTTACTCCATTTTAGCTTTTAAATTATTTCCCAACTTTATGTCTAATATTTATATTTTAAAATTAATAAGATTTATACTGTCCATCATCTTTATTTCACCCTAGCAAATTTTGCACACATCACATTACATATTCAATATAAACAAATAAAACATATATATTATTTTATGAATTATCTATTGCATTGCTTTCATACTTTACATTTTAAATTTAAATTAAATTAGAAGTATGTTTATTTTGTAATTTGTGTTCTAAAAATTTTTAATCACCTAATGAAAGTGTCTCAAACTAGTTTATATAAATGAGGCAATATACAGGATAACTTTTTGTTTTTTTATTTTGCTTCTGTTTTTTTTAATAAACTTCTATTTTATCCCGGTAGGACACAAATCTTCGAATATAGGTGTCAGTTGAGGATAATAAATACAATTGATATTGGCGAAATACAAGTCTTCAAGATGAGACATCATTATTCAAATGTATGTGTTTGTCTAGTTGAACAGACACAATTAATATCAATGAGTTACGATTATTCTGATAAAGATTGTTACATATTGAACTCTTGCATTGTTTCTCTAACGAGTGGATCATGGATGTATATGTATAATAAAAAAACAAGTCTTCTTTTATATTTCATAAATAGAACTGATCATGCATGATTGAAAAAGAAAACATTTGTATATGTCATATCATGGATTTGCATTTGATTTTTTTTTTCTTTAAATTGTTAAATATTGTTTTAAAACATTAAATTTAAACTTTAATATTTTCACATAATCGCACATGTCCATTACTAATATTTATAAATATAACAAAATATTACCATTAGGATTGATTTTAAAAAAGAAAACGAAAAAACTAATTTTAGAAAAAGCTATTGGACGTATGCAATGATATACATTAATGCAATCATATAGTTAATAATTCAATATATAATTATTAATGATGAGCCTACACGATATTATTGATGGGAGCATGGTGGACCACTCCTTTCACATAAATGAATTTCAGTGGCCCTATGGACCCTAAACCTTTATCCAAAATAATTGTAATAAATAGCATGAATAATATAATTTTTTTTTATATTGCAAAATTAATTAAAATATTAACAAAATATATCCAAGCGTGACAACCTATTTATGATGACTACTATTGATGAAGATAAACTATTATCTGAATATATATCTTAGTCTATTTCCATCTATCATAATTAAATTGTAATACTTTGCTATATTTGTAAATATTTTCATTTTTTCTTTTGGTTGATTATTCATAATCAATTCAAAAGAAAATTATTGTTCAAAATATTTTTTCACAAATCTGTCTCAAAGGATCAACATGTTATTGTCTTGGAAGATTTTTTTATTTTTTACTTTTTTATTTTGTATTCTTCTGTAAATTTGCTTTTACAAAATTGGAATTTTCTGTATTTTTTCGATATCTTTTTTATATATAGTGATTCATACCTTGTAGAAGGAATGCAATTGCTACAAGGATGCATAGTTAATTTGTTGAGTCAAATTAATTGTTATAATTGTATATATTCTTTTATTCTTATGTAATTTCCTTTTTTATTAATCTTTATTTTGTTGTTTTATTTGTAATAATTAGTACATGTAAATATATTGATATTCATTTTATCAAATACGAAATTTTTAAGACAGTAAACAATTTATATCATTTAGAAAAACATTACCAAAATATTTCAATTTTATTTTTATAAAAAAAAATATAAAACTGGAGCAATCAGCAAAACATATTATGAATTTTAAAAACAAAAAATAAAAAACGCAATTATA
The DNA here is from genome assembly GCA_037974625.1 of Cucumis cinereus. Taxonomy (NCBI): domain Eukaryota; kingdom Viridiplantae; phylum Streptophyta; class Magnoliopsida; order Cucurbitales; family Cucurbitaceae; genus Cucumis; species Cucumis cinereus. The sequence continues at coordinate 9,402,904 of JBBPDJ010000020.1, forward strand.
AAACCTGCTTTTAATTTTTAATTTTTTGGAAAATAGAAAAACAGAAAACTATTACCAAACTTGTTTTAAATTCTTTTAATATAATCATTAAACATTAACACTAAATAAGAAAAGTGAGTATTATTTAATGAAACGTAAAGATTGACAAAAAAAAAAAAAAAAAAAAAAAGTAAAATTGACAAAATATTTACAAATCATAGCAAATTTTCAGATTTTATTAATGTCTATCAATGTCTCTATAAAAACTCAAATCTTGAAGGTAAAATTTAACATATTGAAATACAACGGATGTAATTAATCTGAAATTAGACCACAGTTTAAAGAAATGTGTAACATTTTAAAATTTGAAGACTAAATTAAAACCAACCAGACCCTAACTTAGCCAGAGATCAAAAGATATTTTTTCCTAAATAACTAAATACATGTTGATTCTCATAAATGTTATTTTAATAAGAGTACAACAAATCTATAATTTTTAATTTTTTTTGTCCAATAATGTAAAATTTAGTAAATTGGACTTTAAACTTTTTATTACGATGACTTTGTGGTTTCTATTGTTATTTATTTTTTAAAACAACATCTTTCTTTATTGATATAGAGTTAACTCGACAAATTATTAACAATAGAAGTATCATGATTTATTTTATATATATATATTTAAAACTATGAAAATTAAAAAGATCGATAAATATTTAAAACTTATTTGTGAATGATATGTACATCTTGATGAGAAATAAAAAAAAATTATTTTGTAGTTTTAACTCTGAAATTAATTAAAATAAATATATACTAAGTAATACAAATCTCTTAAAATTACGTAAAACAATATATTCCTTTTTAATAGAACGTTGTAGAAACTTAAGAGTTAAAATTTGTTGAAAAAATATCTATGATAAAAAAAAGGGAAAATTTCAATTTAAACCCTAAACAAAATATGTTAGTTTTAAATTGATTCAATCCCACTTCTTTTAATTTACCATCTTCAGATTTTATTTACTTCATTGCTTATATATATATATATTACTTAAAATTTATAATAAAAATACAAAAACGAGAAGTTAAGGGCACCTGCCCTTCTTGCCCCTACGTGGTTCTGTTCGTTCCGTTTATCACTGATTGATCATATTATAAATAATAGTCTCTCAATGATAGACCACAAGAATCTATCGTCATAAATTTTATTATATTTATAATTTTTTAGAAAAATATTGCTATATATTTAATTATTATTTCAAAAATCGGTGAACATGATAATTAATGAATAGTAATTGCAAATAAGATATAGTGCAAATAGTTGTTCTCAAAAAGAAAAAAGAGACGGAAGATAAGAAGAATACATGGAAGTGTTTGATTGGTGAAACAAATATATGAAAGGACGTGATTGTAATGGCATATACGTATTATTGAAATATTAATTTAAAAGTACAAAAATAAAATTTTAAATATTCTTCCCCCATAGTCTCATAGACATAGACATAACACACACACACACACATATATATATATATATATAGATTTTTAAGGCACCTCTTTACCATTAGCTGATTTTTCTTATCCTTTTGTGGCTATCGATTTCTTTAAATTTTTAAAAACATTGCAATGTTAAACCATTTTGGAGGTTCAAAATGATAAAATATTAGAGTTTTTAAAAATTATTACTAATTGATCTTCTACTAATGTTATGTATATGTGAATTTATTGATTTCCATTCCTTCTATTTTCAAAATCCCTGTGTGCAGGAGGAATGACCTAATCTCACTCATCGGTTTTCGCTCTCTCGCCCCTTTTATTCTCTCACACAGATCACTCTCTTCTGTCTTATTGTCTCATTCTCCTCTTTTTCACTCTTTTGTATTGGTCTTTTGTTTCAACATTGCCAGATTTGAGCATAGTTTCACTCGCTACAGAAGATAAGAAGAGGAACGAAGAGAGAAAAACAAGAAAGAAGAACAAATTTGAGCATTACCCGAGGAGGAGAAGAATGAAAAGAACAAGAAGAATGAGAGAAGAAGAAAAACTAAAAAGAAAAACAAAAACTATATTTTTGTCCTAAAATAAAAATTATATTTAATTTAGGACTCCTTTGTTTTCTCATATGATGTTCGTAGTAAAATCTTGAATATTATTATTTTAGCAACTTTACAACTCGTTTGACATTAGTTTTTTAATATCCTTATGAAAATTTTATATTAGAATAGGTACAGTAAACATAGTTAATTAATTAATCCCTACAATTAATTTTTAATTAATTATTAAATATAATTTATATTATTATTTAATAATAAATTTCAACTAATAAGTTTATAATTTAAAGATAGAATGTAGTTCAAATGAAAAAAGTTATTGTTTATAGAGTAACTATAGATAATCAAAAGTAGAAGAACTGTTGTTCATTGTTATTTGACGAATTTTCTCGAAAGCACTCGAATGAAGTGTTGAAACTAAAGTCGTACATGTAGTTGAGAAGATTGTTTCAACAACTATATCTGTATATATAAAAAGTTGCAACTAAGTCTTCTATCTATAAAGTTATCGTAACACTCAGATTTAGGCAAGGTACATCAATGAACTACAGGATCACATTCAAACGAGAAGGACCCCGGCAAAATACATGAAAGTGTGGTTAAGAAAAGTTTAAAAAGAATTAAAGCTACTACCTATTCCAACAATTCATACCTCCATATTCAATAGCTCGATTATAAAAACTCCAAAGTTAAAGTGTGATTATATTGGGTGACTTTCTGTGAATTTTCCTAAGAAAGGATAAATAAAGCTGAAAAGGCCTTCGGTTGGTTTGTGGGAATAGATTTTACTCTTAGAAGCAATTAATTTAAGATAAGTAAATGATATGATTGAGTCGTGTAGGAGATGCTGAAGAAAATATTAAGATCATCAAATGTCAAATCTAAATTTTGAATCCTAAATTTAAAGCGTTACAATTGTATAGTTCAACACAAAAGTTCAGAGATATCTGCATGAGAGGTAGCTTTTGTAGTCATCATCTCAAGTTATCATATCGTTTGTTTGGTCAAGAAATAGAAATATTTTTGGCATATCAAGTCATTAAAATTTTAGATTGATCACTATTAAAATGAAAGGAAAGCGTCATTTTATTTTCCTTTGTATTATTAAGCACAAAAATACAAATATAAACAGGGGAGTCTTTTTAATTAGATGTCTTGAAGTGAACATCTTTCCAAAATCAGCCCATACATTATTTTATACTTTTGAAATGAACTACCCACACTAATAGATTTAGTAATAGTAGAACATTCACCTAGTTCAATGAAATATCATTAACGTTTGGAGTCAATGTACTCCTGTGAAAAATGGATTAGTCTAGATGATTAGATCGTATATCACAAGATGCAATGCGACAGTAGGTAGTTAGATAGAAAGATACACACAAACATTGGTAACTCAATTCAACAAATATGGCCTACATCTGGGGAGTTTTCACCCGGTTAAGATCAATCTAATTATTATCACCAAAAGCTCTTCCAGCTTACAAAGTTACAAGAATAGTCATAACTTGTGATAATAACTACAAGCACACAGATACAAGTTTGATAACTCTGTGTTGCAACTACAAGCTCCCTCTTTCTATCGTTGTGTTGCAACTGCAGGCTCCCTCTATTAGTCATAGGGAGTATAGATATATGCACGACACATCCTATCTCTTGCACTTCTTACCTTCATTGATCTTTTAGCATTCATCAACGGTCTCCCCCTGAATAAGTACTTTCATTGTGAACTTAGCGTTAGGCTCCCCCAACATAAATGTTCTTCTGAATGCTAGTTGTACACTTCAGTTAATAACAGAAGCAACGATACAATAAACAATGCTCTGAACTCATAATCAATGATATCGAAAACATTCAGGCTTGAGCATACATACCTTTTCTTGAAGGTAAAAAAGACGTTCAATCAACAAGGCAACTACAGAACAACCCTTGTTCACTTCACACCGTATCTTGATATGAGGAAGATATACTTAAAATCCTATAACAATAAAAAGATACAAAGTTTCTCTTTCTAACCAACCACATCAGATAGTCTAATTATATTCTCAAATATTTTAACCACTTTGCAACTAAGTTCGTGGAGAAAGAAAATAAATAATAAATATAGTTAAGATATATTCGTATCGTTGGAGTCCGAAAAGAAATTTCTCAAGCCAATAATATCATAACAAACTTCCTTTTTGCTTTACATGATTTCTTTTCGTCACCCATAATCCACACATAACTACCTCTAGGACAGCTTACACAGTCATCAAACAGAAAACAGAAACATAGCTAAGCTCATAGCCATCCATTACTAAAACAAAACCATATGTTAGTTCCCAAACATCATATAGTGCTAGATAATACAGAACACCACAAAAGAAAACCTTGACCAAACAAAAACAACTCCCCCTTAGCTCCAAACAAAAACAACTCCAGCTTATCCAGACAAAAGAAAAGCGTCCCACATATTATTTCTCCCCATTGGGTGAGAGAAGCAATCACGACGAACCACGCGGGGAAGAAGGTCCCTCAGGGGAGCGATCAATAGGAACCAAACCTTGCAATGTAGCAAACAAGGAATCAACAACGGTGCATTGATCTGTAAGACAACAAATGGCAGTTCTAAGAGCCCGTGACTCAAAATACAAAGGTTGCAACAATCAAGTCCCCAAACCAGATGGTAACAATAGACCATTGTCAGGAGCACGAATGTATCAAGAATATCATCAGTATAAGGAGCACGCACAGTATGATCAATATCCGAAACATGGGCCCTTTAAAACAACAACAAGCTCAAGTGGAGTGTCTTGGGAGCAGGACTCAACGAATCTTGAGTTGTGAGAACATTCGGATGCTGAGACAACATGACACCACATAACAGTCGCGGGAAGAAGATAGGTATTTTTAGGCCAAAAAATTCCACATGCTTATTCAGTTGAGTCAGGACAAGGTACTCTGACCAACCTGATAAATTAACTGGCCAAAAGCAGTAGACACATTGGAATCCAATTCGCAATTCCAATCTTATGGAGAATAGAATACTTGACACTAAGAGTTGTTGTAGATAAATGGCCAGAGGAGGGCCAAGAAGTAAGTGATCTGCCAGTCAATTTGTGGTTAAAACTTTAGAAGTTGGAGGCTGAAATGGAACATCAGAAGCCCTCTCCAACCCAAGAAATTGATTAATCCGCACAGAAGACAAATCAAAGCATAAACCTCAAACAGGAACCTTGCGATATTCCGAGTCATGACGATCATTGAACCTAGATGGCAAATTAACTATCAACTCTTGAATCAACTATGGATAAAAGGATCCAACCTGCATCACAGTTCTAGTCAAACAAGTTTGATTAACCAGGTCCATCACATCAAAACACGAATGATGTTTATTAGATACATTCACCTCATCAGCAATTATTTGTTGTACCACATACATCCATCTTGAGACATTGTCCTCATTATGAAAGGAGATGCCATCAATGGGTACGAGAGGAACATTGGTGGGAATCTTTCGTCACCTGAGTTTGTTTGTAACATATTTAGAACCCTTAATTGGACGAGAAGAGAAAAGATCTTTAGCAAGGCGTTTTTCCATTTCCTTAGACGTCATAGGTTTAGAGGGCAGAGCACCTGCACGCTTACTTGTGTGAAGGAGTGTGGCGATACACATATTATCGTCGTCATTATCATAATTAGATAAAAGGGAATCAACTTTTTCGGTAGGAACATTGACACCTTCACCTTCTACACTCTCACCGGACTCAGATGTAGAATGGACCGACACTGAAGTACCTAATGGAGTTGTAGGTGGAATCAAGTCTACGGGAGGATCATCTCACACAAAAACTACATTTGGAAGATTAACAATAGGAGGATCACAAGTAAGGCCAACCATGTGCTCCTCAGTATGTATCACGAAATTCGACCCATGATCATAGCTATGATCATCGAAACCAGACCCTATAGTCGTGATTATAGGTAACGACTCAAGCACATGCAAAGCATCAGTGCTAATAGTTTGCATAGAAGGAAGTGTACCTGGCTTAGTCGCTAGAGAAGGAGAGGTTGGTTCGCGTGAGGGACTCATTCTTCGTTTCTTGAACGAAGGGAAGGAAGACCCCCTCATTAACACACCATGAGCGTTTCTTCGAGTGTGCTTAACTGATTCCTCTACATGATGATATAAGCCACGGTGGGTGGCAACCATTGTCAATCTCCAAAAAACTTGCAGTTCAAGAACACCAACAAACTCCAAAGACCTTCCACTTCAAGAAAGTTGTTGCGATGAAGAAGAACCGTTGCAAAAGCCTTTTCAATTTTTTATTTTTTTAATTAAAACAGGAAGTAATTGGGTAGTAAAGAAGAAATGGACCTTTATAAATACCATAAAGCCCATCTACACACACCCATAGATGCAAATTAGGCAAAAGGCCATTAAACAGGCAATTTGAGCTAGAAGCTCATTTTACAAACGCTCAACCCCGTCCGAAGCTGCTCGAAGGTACTTTCATCAAGGGGTTTAGTCAAAATATATGCTAATTGAGTACTCGTGCGACTATGGTCAAGCTTGATCACTTGCTTTTCAACAAGATCACGTAAAAAGTGGTGTCGAATATCAATGTGCTTAGTCCGACTGTGTTGAACTAGATTTTTAGAAATATTAATAGCACTCATGTTGTCACAGTACCAAGTCATGACTCCTTGTTTAACTACGCATTCTTTGAACATCTGCTTCATCCACAAAAGTTGAGTACAACTACTTCCTGCAACTATGTATTCAGTTTCGACAGTAGATAATGAGGTACTTTTTCGGTCTTCAGAGCATCCTTCCCAGTCAGCATCACAATAACCAAGAAGTACTGAAGTTGTGTCAAACGTTTACCACAAACCATAGTTTGCTATACCAAGAATATATTTGAAAATTCGCTTGAATAAAGTCAGGTGTGCCTCCCTTGGTTCAGACTGATAACGAGCACACACTCCCACTGCATATGAAATATTCGGTCTACTAGCAGTTAAATAAAGTAGGCTACCAATCATACTCCGATATGCTCCTTCATCTATATGAGGAGTGTCCATCCCTCTGGTAATTTTGACATGTGTTGCAACTGGTGTGCACTTACATTGTGCTTTATCCATACCAAACTTCTTCAATCCGAGATATTCTCTTAAGAGATAAAGATACCATTAGTTAATTGACGCACTTGCAATCCGAGAAAATAAGTTAATTCTCCCACCATGCTCATTTCGAATTATGATTTCATTAGTTGTACAAAATCAGTAACCATAAACTAGAGTGATCCCCAAAAAATGATATCATCCACGTATACTTGAGCTATAATAAAATGGTCCTTATCTCACTTAATTACGAGCATTTTTTCACTACTTCCACGAGAATACCTATTTAAACACAAGAATTCTGCTAACCTGTCATACCACGTGCGTGATTCCCGCTTAAGTCCATATAGTGCCTTTTGAAGCTTGTACACATGATTTGGAAGTACGAGATCTATAAACCCTTTGGGCTTAGACACATATACTTCCTCATTTAGATAGCCATTTAGGAATGCACTCTTCACATCCATCTGACATAATTTGAACTTTAAGAGACATGACACTCCAGCTGTTACGCTAATGAATCAAAGGATATTAACCTTGCTCTGATACCAATTGAAAAATGGATTAATTTGGATGATCAGATTGTATACTATCAGCAGTGACGCTAATGACTCAAACGATATCACAAGGTGCAATGCGATAGTAGGTAGTTAGATAGAAAGATACACACAAATGTTGGTAATCCAATTCGACAAATATGGCCTACATCTGGGGGGTTTCCACTCGGTTAAGATAAATCTTATTATTATCACCAAAAGCTCTTCTAGCTTACAAAGTTACAAGAACAATCATAACTTGTGATAATAACTACAAGCACACAAATACAAGTTTGATAACTCTGTGTTGCAATTGCAAGCTCCCCTAGTCTATCGATGTGTTGCAATTGCAGGCTCCCCCTGTCAGTCATAGGGAGTCTAGATATATGCACGACACATCCTATCTCTTGCACTTCTTGCCTTCATTGATTTTTTAGCATTCATCAATGGGCTCCCCCTGAATAAGTACTTTCATTGTGAACTTAGCGTTAGGCTCCCCCTAACATAAAAGTTCTTCTGAATGCTGGCTGTACACTTCAGTTAATAAAAGAAGCAACAATACCATAACCAATGCTCTAAACTCATAATCAATAATATGGAAAATATTCAGGCTTGAGCATACATACCTTTTTTTGATGGTCAAAAACACGTTTAATCAAAGGCAACTACACAACAACCCTTGTTCGCATCACACTATATCTTGAAAGGATGAAGATATACTTAAAATCCTTTAACAATAAAAAGATATAAAGTTTCTCTCTTTAACAGTAACATCAGATAGGCTAATTAAATTATCAAACACTACAAGAAATTCATTTTTTAGTGACGCATTAAAAATGTCACTAAAAGTCTAAGAAACGTCGTTAAAAGTATTGGCGACGCAACCCTCCGCGTCTCTAGGAATGTCGCTGTATCCGCGTAGCTAAAAGTTTCAGCGACGCAATGCTTGCGTGTCGCTAAAACTCTACTTTTGGTGGCATATACACGTCATCAAAACTTCACTTTTAGTGACATATTGTTCGTCACTAATTAAATTTTACACCAACATCGTATATACGTCATTAAATGTATACTTTTAGCGACATATTTTTGCGCCACTAAAAACGTGACATTTTTTATGAAAAATCCTATGATATACCGACATTATAGAAAACGTCGGTAAAAGTATTTTATTAATTAAAAAATAATATCCAATTTACTATATAAACATGTTGTAAAATTTTAAATATTATATTTTAAACTAATGAAGAATTACACATTTGAGAAATCGAACAAATAAACTTAGGTTATAGTTATAAAGTTACACCAACTAACTGATGTACAAAGTTAGTTCCACGGTACGCTGTAGGTACCAATAGTTTGCATAACTATAACTCTTACAATCGTAGTTTGTATAACAAAAATTCCTACAATATGATTTTTACATACAAAAGTATAAGATATACCAACCAAATAACTCTAAAAAAATTTCATCGGAAGTCAACATCAACATCTTGTATAGAAAACCATTTGTTCATCAAATCTGACAAATAAAAAAATAAAATACGTAAGCGTAGAAGGATAAATAATTGTTCAAAGCATCTTGAAATTTTAAATAATTGGTCAACCCAAGAGCATTTACCAACTGTAACGCCCCGAGTTCCAAAACCGAACCGAGCCGTTAATTAAAATCAGTAAAAATCAATTTTAGAAGACGAAAGTAAAACAAATCAAATACTTTTGTTGAATCAAATCCAACATTAAAATGTGTCATCAAAACAATTACGTAACCAAAATAATGATAAGAAAAGTACCTAGCGGATCCCTAAAACAGTTTTCTAAACCGAATAAATACGACTAATAAAGTAAAACAATTTAACTGTAAAAGTGCCCAAAATAAACGTAAAGTGGAAGCAAAAAGGTCTCCTGGTCCTCTCTGGTATGGTCACTGGTTCTTCTTATTCCTCGTCGGTCCCTTTTTACCTTTGCCTGAAATACAACACAGAATGGATGAATATAAAATATACCTAGTAGGAAACCCACTACTGGTTCCACTAGGTGACAATTAACTATCTCAAATAACTCGTACTTTACAACACACAATCAATTGGTTTAGTAAAAACAGTCATGTCGAAACAATATGCCACACAGGCTTGTTAGTCGACCCTGCAATACGCCACACAGACTTGTTAACTGGCCATGTAAGAGCAATACGCCACACAAGCTTGCTATCTGACCTTGTCGGAACAATACGCCACACAGGCTTGTTAACCGACCCTCGCGACAATACGCCACACAGGTTTGCCACACCATTCTACCACCAAGTACATAGAGTCATCAAATAAAGTTAATAGACACGATATCCAATAAACCAATTCAATAAACATAGTTATCACAACAACAACTGAATTCTCATGCAGCAGATAACACAAATCAATAAACGACAGGCCATGCATAATCCATACAAACATATACAAGAACCCGAAGTTAACACCATAATGAAGGTAAACTAAGCATCTTCCACACCTTATTCGCCAAAGGCGTGGACTCAGTTGAACTATTCCTTACCTCAAGATTACAGAAATAGGGATTAGCAGCGGCGACTAGGATCCACAAACAGCTCGCGGCTCGGAATGGCAGCAGCTTGGCTCACGACTCGGGTAAGGACACAGCTTGCAGATCTGGGCAACGCGATTCCACGACGAGGGGCGACACACGTGACTAAAGAAGGGATACAATGCGGCACACGAGGTGGAGGCGTCAGATCTGCACGTGGCGACGTGATGCAAGGTCGACGAGGCTAGGTCTTGCACGTGGCGGCACAGACTTGTCAGACGTAGCAGATCTGAGCGATGCGGCTCGACTCGAGAAAGGGTGTGACGGCGTGAGGCTTCGTGCGATGCGGACATGCGACGACTCAAAGCTTCGTGCGACGGAGATGGTGAGCGGCGACAAAGGTGGCTGAAGAGTCTGGGGAGGTCTGCGCGGGGGAGAGAAGGGAAAGAGAGGAGAAGGTGGGGGGAAGGCACGCGACCCGAAGTTGAAATAAATAATAATAATAATAATAATAACAATAACAAAATATTATTATCATTTATTACTTATTTTCCCTTTTTAACTTTTTCCAAAAATCCACCTTTTCTCTTTCCTCTTTAAAATTACTTTCATCTCTCCTCAATTAAATCCTATTTTCTCTTTCTCCAAAAAAAAAAAAAAAAAAACAACACACTCTCTCTTCATCACAAATAAATCAAAATCCAAACAAATAATTACTCCAATAATTAATCCAAATTTAAATAAAAAACAAACATCCCAAATTAAAATTAACCAACATTCAATAAGATAATTGATAAATAAAATTACAAATTACTTTAAAATTTGGGATGTTACAGCCTTCCCTCCTTAAGAAACTTTCGTCCTTGAAAGTTCTAATCCTCGAACAACTCTGGGTATCGAGCTCTCATATCGTCCTTCCGCTCCCACATAGCTTCCTCCACTTGCTTATTCCGTCGTAAAACCTTTACCAAGGCAATGCTCCTGTTGCGCAATGTCTTCACCTCCCTTGCCAGGATCTCCACTAGTTGCTCCTCGTAGATCAAATTCTCATTGAACTCCAGGGGCTCATAATCGATGACATGCGATGGGTCGACCACATACTTCCTCAACATCGAAACATAGAAAATGTCATGAACCGTAGAGAGGGATGGTGGTAGCGCTAACTGATACGCCACAGAACCAATTCTCTCCAGAATCTCAAAAGGCCCAATAAAGCGGGGACTCAACTTCCCCTTCTTTGCAAATCTCAAAACACCCTCATAGGTGCTTCCTTCAGTAACACCTTATCTTCCACCTCGAATTCCAAGTCTTTTCGTCTCTCATCCGCATAACTCTTCTGTCTACTCTGAGTTGTCTTCATGCGGGCTCTAATTTGCTGAATAGCGCTGTTGGTAGACTGCACTAACTCAGGACCAAATAACCTCTGCTCACCAACCTCATCTCAGCACACAGAAGACCTGTAACACTTGCCATACAAGACTTCAAACGGCCCATGCCAATGGTAGCCTGGTAGCTGTTGTTGTAAACGAACTCCATCAAATGAAGGTAAGAGTCCCAACTCCCAAAAAACTCTAGAGCACAATCTCTCAATGTATCCTCCAGTGTCTGGTTCAGACGCTTAGTTTGCCCATTAGTCTGTGGGTGAAAAGCTGTACTGAAATCCAACCGTGTACCCAAAGCATTCTGGAGACCTTTCGAGAAATTAGAGGTGAAACGGGCATCACTGTCAGAAATAATTGACACCGGAACTCCGTGCAACCTCACCACCTCCTTGAAGTATAACTGAGCCCACTTATTCATTGTATACGTAGATCTTCCTGGAATAAAGTGTGCTGACTTGGTGATTCTATCCATAATAACCCAAATCACAGTATAGCCCTTCGGGGTCCTAGGACACCCTGTAATGAAATCCATCGATACGTTCTCCCACTTTCACTCTAGAACTCCAAGACGCTGTAACAAACCCGCTGGCTTCTGTCTTGGTGCTTTCACCTGCTGACACACCAGACACTTACTAACAAAGTCTGCTACCTCCCTCTTCATATTAAGCCTCCAGTAAAAACGCTTCAAGTCCTGGTACATCTTGGTACTGCTAGGATGCATAGCAAATGGAGAGTTATGAGCTTCAACAACAAGTCCCTTTTAACATTGCTGCCTACTGGAACACATAAGCGTTTCTCAAATAGAAGACCATCATCTGAAGATACAGAAAAACCGTCAGCTTGACCTGCCTCTGCTAGGTGGCGCTTCAAACTCAGATACTGGTCACTACCTTGAGCCTCAATAATTCTCTATTTCAACGTCGGTTACACCGTCAACTGTGCCAGTTGTGAGGTTACATCCCCCACTGCAACTGCAATCTCGGTTTGGTCGAAATTTTGGTGCAACTGAGTTTGCCTGGTAATAAGAGCTGTTGAATGTGCTACTTTTCTACTCAAGGCATTAGCTACCGTGTTTGCCTTACCTGGATGGTATACGATCTCACAATCATAGTCCTTCACCAACTCCAGCCACCTACGTTGCCTCATATTCAACTCATTCTAGGTGAAAAATTATTTGAGACTTTTGTGGTCAGTGAATATCTGTATCTTTTCTCCATACAGATAATGCCTCCAAATCTTCAATGCAAAAACCACTACTGCTAGCTCTAGGTCATAGGTGGGATAATTCTTCTCATGGACTTTCAACTGTCAAGACGCATAAGCAACTACCTTTTCGTGCTGCATCAGCACACAACCCAACCATTTCTTTGAAGCATCACTATAAAGCACAAAGCTTCCTGAACCATCCGACACTGTAAGGACAGGCACAGTAACAAGTTTCTGCTTCAGCTTCTGAAAACTACTCTCACAAGTCTTGATCCACAGAAAAGGAACTCCCTTCCTGGTCAACTGAGTCAAAGGAGTAGCGATGCAGGAAAAATCCTCCAGAAACCGTCGGTAATAACCCACTAAATCTAGCAAGCTACGAACCTCCGTAACAGTAGAAGGTCGAGGCCATCTGGTAAGTGCTTCAATCTTGGCAGGATCCACTGAAACTTCTTCTCAAGATACGACGTGACGTAGGAAAGACACAAGCTTCAGCCAAAATTCGCACTTGGAAAACTTGGCATAAAGCTTATTCAATCTTAGAGTCTCCAAAACCTTCCTCAAATGCTCCTCATGTTCCATGTCTGTCTTAGAGTAAACCAAAATGTCCTCAATAAACACAATCATAAAGGTATCAAGAAAATCCTTGAACACCTTGTTCATCAGATCCATAAATACTGCAAGAGCATTCGTCAGCCCGAACGACATCACTATGAACTCATAATGTCCATATCTCGAACAGAAAGCAGTCTTGGGAATGTCACTCTCTCTTATTCTCAGCTGATGGTAACCTGAACGAAGATCAATTTTCGAGAAAACTGTAGCTCCATGTAACTGATCAAACAAATCATCAATTCTAGGCAACGGATACTTGTTCTCGATCGTTACTTTATTCAGCTCTTTGTAATCAATGCACGGACGTAGACCCATCCTTCTTCTTGACAAACAAAACTGGTGCACCCCACAGTGACACACTCGATCGGATGAAACCTTTGTCAAGTAACTCCTGCAACTGCAGCTTCAGCTCTTTCAACTCAGCTGGAGCCATTATGTACGGAGCTTTAGATATAGGCTTAGTACCCGACTCCAGCTCAATAGCAAAATCAACCTTCCTCTCAGGCGACAAACTCGGGAGATATTCAGGAAACACATCAGGGTAATCCCTCAGCACAGGTTCAGACGACAAGAAAACATCGGCTCCCCTAGTGTCCACCACACTAGCCAAGATACTCCAAGTACCTTGATTTAACATTTTACTGGCTCTCATAGCTGAAATCACCTTGGGCAACACCACAGTTCCTGCCTCTCTGAATTTAAAACATGCCTCATTAGGAGGGTTAAAGACCACCTTCTTACGAGCACAATCTATACGAGCATGATTAGCAGCCAACCAATCCATGCCTAGTATCACGTCAAAATCTCGCATATTTAGAACTAACAAGGTCACATCTAGCACATGACCCGCTATTTCTATCTAATATGACTTAATTTTCTTCTCATACAACATAATTTCTCCAGATGGAGTAGTCACAGACAAAACAAAATCAAGAGGTTCAACTTCCAAATATGCATGTTCCACAAAGACTGAAGATATAAATGAATGATAGGACCCAGAATCAAAAAGTACCAAAGCATAATGCCCCAAGATTGGGAGCGTATCTGTCACCACGGGGCCTGCCTTCTCTACCTCTTATCGGTTGGTGGTAAAAACTCGGCCCTGCTGCCTATTTCGTCCTCACTGGGATGTACTAGCTGACAAAGTTCTGGTGGCTGCAAAAGTGTTTTAGGGCAACTGTCAGCCATGTGACTTGGTTGCTTGCATGCGAAGCAAACCTTAGCACCCATCCAGTATGGACCCAAGTGTCTCTTCCCACATTTACGGCAAGATGGTGTCTCTCTCACTGTGGCACCGGCCTCTGCAAACTGCTCTCGATAGTGACTCAGTGCCCCCTTTGTCATCGAACTCTTCCATGGAACTTCTGCTGGCTTGTCCTCAGCCTTCCTCTTCTGTCTCGAGGAGGGTTCTTTCTCAGATGGCTTCTCTAGAACATCATCATCTCGATCACTTGCGTTAATAGGATGACGCATGGCTTCTGCCTGAGTGGAAGGGTTAAATTATCTGAAAAAGCCTCGGATGTTCTTTCTTAGGCCTCTCACAAACTTCTCAGCATGGGCCGCCTCTGTTGCAACCAACTCTGGGGCAAAGTGAGACAACATGTCAAACTGCTTACCGCAGTCTCCACTGACATTTGCCCTTGCTTCATGTCTAAAAATTTCTGACACTTGATATCACGATGATTAGTAGAGAAGAACTTCTCATACAAGCACTCCTTCACTTCTCCCAAGTAATATACGAGGATTTTCGCCCAACCTCCTCTCAACAGACTTCCACGAGACAATGGCAACGCTGCACACTGGATCTTCTGGTTTTTTGGGAAGTGTGCAGCGTTGCCATTGTCTGGTGGAAGTGTGCAACGTTATAACGAAAAATGTCCTCGATCGATGATAACCATAATTCTGATTTAGAGGGGTCCTTCAGTGACCCATCAAACGTTGCAGGATCATACTTCCAAAAATTTCTCAAATGCTTTGCCTCTACCGACAAGCGATCTGGCAAGTCCTCAGGTACTACTGGCGTAGCCTGATCTGGAATAGATGCAATCGGCACAGGTGCAGTCGAGACATGTGCGGCCGACTGAAATTGTGCCAAAGCTGCCGCCACGGTCGTTGTAATAGTTTGCCCCAACTGAGCTGTTAACGCAGCTAGATCCACTTGCGTGACAGGTGCGACGGGGTCCACAATTGGTTTAGTAGGTCGACCTCGACCTACTCCTCGTCAACCCCAAGCACCTCTTCTAGCACCTCGACGTGACGACATTTCCTAAAACCATCATCGCGTCATAAGAAACAAGATCTACGAATGATCCATGAAATTTTCAGTTTACAGGCAATAAATAAGCATAACCAAAAGCTTACGTAAGAAAACGTACCTGGCGAGAACAAGGGAACCATAGTGACCATAGGGACCTAAACAATAGACTTACCTCGTAAGTCAGTCTACAGAACCTATAACTCAGGCTCTGATACCAACTGTAATGTCCTGAGTTCCTAAACCGAACCAAGACGTTACTTAATTTAAACAAGTAAAAATCAATTTTAGAAGACAAAGTAAAACAAATCAAATACTTTTGTTTAATCAAACCAAACATTAAGAAGGGTCATCAAAACAATTACTTAACAAAAATAATGATAAGAAAAGTACCTAACGGAATTCCTAAAACAGTTTTCTAAACCGAATAAATACGACTAATAAAGTAAAAAATACTAACAGTAAAAGTGTCCAAAACAAACGTAAAGCGAAAGCAAAAAGGTCCCCTAGTCCTCTCTGGTATGGTCACTGGTTCTTCTTGTTCCTCGTCGGTCCCTTCTTACTTTTGTCAGAAATACAACACAGAAAGGATGAGTATAAAATATACCAAGTAAGGAATCCACTACTTGTTCCACTAGATGACCGTACTTTACGTCACACAGTCAATTGGTTTAGTAGAAACAGTCATGTCGGAACAATATGCCACACAGGCTTGTTAGTCGACCCTGCTAGAACAATACGCCACACAGGCTTGTTAACTGGCCCTATCAGAGCAATAGGCCATACAAGCTTGCTATCTGACCCTGTCAGAACAATATGCCACACAAGCTTGTTAATCGACCTTCGCGCCAATACGCCACACAAGCTTTCAACACCATTTCACCACCAAGTACATAAAGTCATCAAATAAAGTTAACCGACACCATATCCAATAAACCAATTCAATAAACATAGTGATCACAACAACAACTTAATACTCATGCAGCAGAAAACACAGATCAATAAAAGACAGGCCATGCATAATCCATACAAACATATACAAGAACTCGAAGTTAACACCATAATGAAGGCAAACTAACCATCTTCCACACCTTATTCGCTAAAGGCGTGGACTCAATAGAAGTATTCCTTACCTTATGATTACATAAATTTTCTTAGCTCGAAATAGCCTTGAATTGACCCTATACACACAAAACATTAATTAATATTTTCTTTCCATAGAGAATTATTAATTAATTCTAACCCTTCAATAGCCACTTCCAAACTCACCAATCAAGACGAAAATCGAGTCGATTCGTAGAGAAAATCCTATAGTCGATGGCACCACAAACACACAAAATTACCTTCAAACAATACAAGAACACCCAAAAATTAAACCAACACAAAATCTCAATTAAAACTCTATTGGGCACCCTAAACCCAAACAAAACAAAGATTTTACCGCAAGCAATAGGGATTAGCAGTGGCGACTAGGCTCCACAAACGGCTCCCGACTCGGGATGGCAGCAGCTTGGCTCACGGCTCGAGAAAGCGGCTAACGAAGGGATACAACACGGCGCGCGAGGTAGAGGCGTCGGATCTGCACGTGGCGGTGCGGCACGTGGCAGATGGCGCTAGGTCTTGCACGTGGCGGCGCGGACTGGGCAGACCTAGTAGATCTAGGCTATGCGGCTCAGCTCGGTCAAAGGCGTGACGACGTGAGGATTCGTGCGGCGCGGACCTACGGCGACTCGAAGCTTCGTGCGACGAAGATGGTGAGCGGCGACGAAGGTGGTTGGGGCGTTTGGGAAGGTCTGCGCATGAGAGAGAAGAGAAATAGAGGAGAAAGTGGGGGGAAGGCACGTGGCCCGAAGCTTAAATAAATAATAATAATAATAATAACAAAATATTATTATCATTTATTACTTATTTTCCACTTTTTAACTTTTTCCAAAAATCCACCTTTTCTCTTTCTTCTTTAAAATTACTGTCCTCTCTCCTCAATTAAATCATCTTTTCTCTTTCTCCAAAAAAAAAAAAAAAAAAACAACACTCTCTCTCCATCACAAATAAATCACAATCCAAACAAATAATTACTCCAACAATTAATCCAAATTTAAATAAAAAACAAACATCCAAATTAAAATTAACGAACATTCAATAAGATAATTGATAAATAAAATTACAAATTACCTTAAAATTTGGGATGTTACATAACATAATAATCTCAAATAAGCACACAAAATGCATATTTATTTCATAACACATCAACCTTAAAGCAATAGTAAACAGTAGTCCTATAAAGCGAGAGAAATATGTGAAATTAAGATATACCAAATTTTCTTCAACTCTCAATCATTTAGATAAACCTTCCCTATAGCCTAACATCAAATTTGCACAACAAAAGAAGTATATCCTTCCTTCTATTGCAACCAAAGTGTTTCACTTTGAAGTACCTACAATTGCATAAGTATTACTACTGAGATATTGTTAAGATCAAATAACCAAACCAAGTAAACTCATAGGAGGGAAGTAACAAGAAAAAAAAGGGCAATTTTATTAAGTATGAATAAAAACACAAGAGAAACAACCTACCTGTAAGAAGTAAATGGGTTGAGCAATTCTGTAAAGCAATATATTTTTTAGAGAAGAGAGATCCGATAATAAATGAAACCTGACGAAGTGAAGGAGAAATGAGTGAAAGAAGAGATAGAAATCATAGTCTTATAGCATCAGGCATGGACTTCCATTTCTCACCACCAGCTTTGCTGACCTGCAAATTAACAAAACACAGTTAAACGCAAAGAACAAGATCTAGCTAACTCAAGAAGTCTTTTGATCCTCCACTTAGTCATATCTAAAACATAAATATGGAAGAATAATAAGAAAGTAATGATGATCAAAACACCAGAATAAGAAAGTAATAATAAAAAAGTTTCTCTCTTTTTTGTTATTTATTTGGTTTTTCTTTCTCCTTTTCAAGATTAAATATACAAATATAACTTCCCTCTCCTGTATAATTATATACACACACCCTATCATTAATTCCCCTTTTCTATAAGATGATGAGAACAAACCAAATGCTACACAAAATCTAATATAATTAAGTCGGGGAAAATAGCAGTAAGACCACTGTGCTACTTATTATTTCTTCTCACTCCCCGTTTCTGTATATTTTTTTTCTCTGTTTTATATGAATCTATAAGATAATTTTCCATAAACATTAGTAAGTGAAAGAAAAATTGTACTAAAATTTACCTTGTTATCATACGATTATCATCATAGGGGTTCCAATCTCCAAAAATATGCACTCTGATTATAAAAACATCAAAGGCGAAATTAGTTTATACATAGCATAATCAAGAGCACTGCTTTTATCCAAAAACCAAACCTCATCGCAGGCAAAACCCTACCCTTAAAACCAAATCGTCTTTGAATTCAGTTGAAAGAAGAACCCTAACAGATTCGAAGAGATAGGAGTTTTGAAAACCAAGAATCGGGAATTTGGATTCGAATGAAGAGAAAATAGCAGAGAAAAAAATTCTTACCGAAATTCTTCGTCTCCTAACCATCCTCTATCGCAAAACCAAAGGCAACTCCATCCTAATCGACCAATCCGACGTCTAAAAAACTGCTATCGTCTTCGAACTCGATAGAAAGAAGAACCTAGCAGATTCGAAGTGACATGAATTTGGAACAAAGAATAGGGAGTTTGGATTTGGTCGAAGAGGAAATTGTCTATGAACTCGTGAAATTTTATTTGTCGCTGCCTCTAAATTAAGGGTTGTTGGAGCGGATGAAATTTTGGAAGGGAAATGTTTTTATGGTTTGCGAGAAATGATGAGCGCGGGGATTAAATTTTAGAAAAAAAGGATTTTTGGGGTGTGTCTTTTTTAAAAATATTAATTCAACCCTATTACTTGACGGCTCAATTTCGTCAAGTAAAAAAAAAAACTAAACTTGACAGGTAAAAACTGTCAAGTACTGAGTTTTTTTTTTTAAAAAAAACTCTTCATTTTTTCACTTTTTGTTTATTCTTGCCGGTTTTTAACTCTACTTGACGATTTTGTATAAAACCGTAAAGAATAGTAAATTTCAAAGTGTCAAGTATTCCCCTTTTTGTAGTAGTGGCCGAAAGTGAAAATTCATACCTTTTAGTTTTTCTTGGACATAGGAATGACTTTAAAGTTTATTTGGGTAGTAAATGCATGAATGTAACTAAGTGTTAGGTTATATTGTTTTTTCATTTGCTTTTATTTTGTTGTGGTTTAGGAATGATTTTAAAGTTTTTTTAGGGTGTTAAAGTCATGAATGTTCCTTAGTGTTAGTTTTTTTGTTTTTGCTTTTGCATTCCTATTGGTTTTTTGTGGTTTAAGAATGACTTTAAAGTTTGTTTAGGGTCTAAAAGTCATGAATGTAATTATGTGTTAGTTTATGTTTTTTGTGTGGAACTTGAAATTAAAAAGTAGGTGTGTGTGTGTCGGGGGGGTGGGGGAGGTGGGGGGGCATTGCCAGATGTTATTTTTCCATTCCTTTTGGTTTGTTTAGACGTAAGAACGACTTTAAAATTTGTATGGGTAGTAAATGCATGAATGTAACTAAGTGTTAGTTGATATGGTTTTTCATTTGCTTTTGTTTTGTTGTGGTTTAGGACTGACTTTAAAGTTTGTTGAGGGTGTTAAAGTCATGAATGTTCCTTAGTGTTAGTTTTTTTCTTTTCTTTTTGGTATTTTCTTTGGTTTTTTGTTGTTTAAGAATGACTTTAATGTTTGTTTAGGGTATAAAAGTCATGAATGTAACTAAGTCTTAGTTTATATTGTTTGTGTTGAGTTTGAAATAAAAAAGTAGGTGTGTGTGGGGGGGGGGGGGGATATTGTCGGAAGTTGTTGTTTATGCATGAATGTTCCTATGTGTTAGTTCTTTTTGTTTATGCGTTTCCTTTGGTTTTCTGTGGTTTAGGAATGACTTTCAATTTTGTTTAGGTAGTAAATGCATGAATAACTAACTATTACTAGATGTTGTTTCTTTAATCTTCATATATATATTTTTTATTTTTAATAGACTAGACGAGAATTTCCAAACCCATTTCCCTTATTTCTTACTAGATTCACAATTATGAATAAATCATAGATGCACAATAGTAGATTATTCAAGGTTATGAGATGGGCGTTGAAAACTTCATCAAATTTGGGATAAAGAACGTGTGTGGGATAGAGGGGGGGAGGGGTGTTAGTTATTTTCATTTTTCGTTTCCTTATTGCATGTTGACTTTGGAGTAAATGTATGAAAAATGTTAGGTTTTAGTTCATTACGTTCATGTTAAGTTTGGAATAAAAAGAGTGTGTGTTGGTGTGTGGTGGATGGGGGTATTGCTTAAAGTTGTTTTTGCATTTTGTAAGGTTGAATGTCAATACAAACATTGACTTCTAAGTATTCAATGCTATTTTATTGCATGACTTTTAAGTTGTGTGGATGGAGGGGGTTAAAGTTTTCCTGTGGAGCTCAGTTTTTCAGTTTCTCTATGTTGCATGATTTTAAAGTTTGTTTAGGATAGTGAATGCATGAAAATGGTTGGGTGTTAGTTCATTATGTGCATTGACTTTGGAATAAAGATAGTGTGTGTGTTGGCGTTGGGAGGGGAGATATTGACTCTTGTGTTTGTACAATGTTTAAATTTTTGCGTATTTGTTGCGAAAACAAAGCAATTGCAAACTTTTAGTCACAAAAGAACATTAAGAAAAGTCGAAAACAAACTTTATGGTGAACAGTAAAGGTAAGTATAAACGTTAACTTCATATTCATTGTATTTTGTAGACGTCTAGCAATTAGGATTATTTAATTATTCTTTCATTTTATTTTCTTAGTGTCCTCGATAAGTAGGGAGCATCGAGTGTGGATACTATGTCATTAGGTTTATGAGAAAAATTGTGACTAGACGAAGCATTTTTATCTCTAAATCGGTAAGTTATCAAAATATTTTGAAAATGTTGGAAGTGTAAGGAAAAATAACTTTCATTTTAGTATCATGTTTCATTGGTATATAGATTGACACACAGAGATCATACTCGCAGATGGAGTTGGACGAGGTGCGAGTTGAGTTAGCTGATTTTTTAAGTTCGTACATGTCATGATCTTTTATATGTTGGTTTAATTACACATTTTTGTCAATTTAACAGTAAATTTTGTTCATATTTTGGAACTGTTTACATCGGAGGATTGGGGTTGGAGGAGTGAGGGGTGTGGTTGTACAGTTTGGAGGTAAGGAGAGGGGAGTTCTTCATTGTAAATATTGGAACTAGTACAATATATTGTTGATGTCCATAGTAGGAAATTTAGACTTTTGGTTGTGTTAGAGAGATTAAATTTATGATACTTCTGCTACAACGATGTATTTGTTGTCATCAACATTGTGGCTGACTTTGGTTTTCTAGATATCGTATTTTGTCCGACTTATTTTTTATTTTCTTATTTTCTTAATGTATATTCTCAATTCTCATATTCTATTGATGTTATTATAGTATTTCCTTAACAAAATATAAAAGAAAACTAAAAATTAATTTAATTTAAGATATTTGAGAAAATAATATTCGTTAAAATAAAGTTTAAATAAATTTCCATTTCCTTTTTTTCTCTCCACACTCCTTCATCTCACGTATTTTCTCTTTTCCTATTTTTGTCTAACCTCCCTATCTCTCACATTCTCCCAACTCAACTTCTCCTCACTATCCTCTCATTCCCATTTTTCTCTCCACTCCTTCTCTCCCCAATCTCCCTTTCACGATCTTCTTCATCCCTTCCATAACAAATTCTTTTTCCATTTTTTTTCTCTTCCATTGGGCACATAAAAAAAAAAACTGAAAATTTCACGTTACCTAAAAAAAGTAAATCTCTTTTCCTTTCTTTTATTTCAGAGAGATAACCAACTTTTTTTCTCTATCTTCCATATTTGTTTTTCCTACAGAGGAAAGGGGAAGATAAAGAAGAATTTTTTTTTTCTACAGGGATGGAACTCGAAGTAGAAAAGGGAATAAAATTATAGGAAAATCATGTCAAATTAAGGTGTCTCCTTCATTTTCTCCCTCTAATTTTACGCTCTTCATCCTTCGGAACCGTCATTAATTTCATTGTATTGGGAAAATTGGGTGAGAATATTTTTTTAGTGTGTTGAAGTAATTTGGGGGCCTTTTCATTTTCTAGGATTGTTAGAACCGAACTTTCACTATAAGAAAACCCACCTACAATGACACTTTTGAACAGTTAAAATGAGAGTGGGAAAGAAAAAAAGTGTCGTCTTTTCCCAAAATCGCGTTTTTGGTGGGAAATGACGGACATGTTTGAATTTCCAAAAATTCGTGACGCGTTTTTCATGTCACAAAAAGACGACGCAAAAAACGCGTCGTCTTTTTTCATTAATGTTTTTACCTTCTGCCCTAATGGCTGCTCCGAATGAAAGGAGAATAGGGGTATTAAGAAAAGGGATTTCTCGAGGATCTAAAACCCCAATCCCTTTTGGGGGCCAAATACCTCCGGTCTATACCGTAGGTGCCAAAGAAGAATGACAAGAAGCCCGAAAAAAAAGCAAAAAGGAACATACCTCTGATACGATAAAGAGAATAAAACCATATGAGGTCATAATTGTACGACTTTGGTATGATATCCTTCCAATGTGGATTCTCGTAGAACATCGCGCCACCATACGAACATGGTATATAGGATAAATATGAGGCCCAAACTTAGAAGTGTTGCACCCCTTTGAAATGAGTGCATGTACATCACAACTCGTACAATGGTTGCCAAAGCTCCGAGTGAATTCGAAATAGGCCATGGACTTGGATCTACCAAATGATAAGAATGCCTCTGAGATTCAATCATAAACCACTTTGCCTTGCATTAAAAAAAATGCACGCCCAATTCTTTTCGCATGTTTTGCCCGAAGCCATTTCCTTCTTTCACCCAGCCGCCCAAGCTCCTCTGTGTTCACCGTCCGCCATGCCCACCGTCAGAGTCCACGCACTCCGGCACGAAGCTTCAAAATTTGGCATCGCGTCTCTGTGTTCACCGTTCGGCTTCGTCTCCGTCAAGAGACACGCCAAACTTGTTTTGCCGTGCAATATTACAAACCAAAATTCGTCCGCCCATTTCAGGTTTTTTCCCTTTCTTTTCATTGTCTACACTCAATTCACCTTGGCAAACTAGGTAGGTAAATCTATTATACGTTTGTGTCCAAAAAGCATGTCCAACACTTTGCCTCACCACGTAGGTTACAATATGTTTGACGAAATGCCTCAATGTAATATTTTGTTGTCTTTTCTTTTAGTTTTATTTGTTCCAATAGAAAATCGAACCTTGAACCATATTGTATAATTTTTTGTTCCTAAACCATGGATTTGAATTCTATGATGTTTGTGGAAATGATGGCACACTGTAAAACATTGACATTTTTGTTATAATTTGTGCCTTGTATAATACTAGTTTCCATTTTCTGAACGTATTGACGTTTTGAGAATAGACAACCTATTTCTTGCCCAATTGCATTGAAGCATGAAGTGTGTCAAATTATGCTTTGTTAGATTTTATTGTACTAATGTTAATTGCTATAGACCCACTCTTTACTCGTTCAATGTATTTCTAGGAGTTGTTTTCAACCAAGTTGTAAGTATGTTTGGGGCTATGTACTTGCTAAATTGTTATTTTTGTACTATGGTTTAAGCCATGTCAATCTTGTTATTAAACTAGTATACTTATTAATTAAGTAAAAACTCTCATCCCCATATTAGTAACATTGAGCAAATTTGTTTGTCAATGCGTCAATATGTTTGGGTTGTCAGTTTAGTTTTAGGAACTGGTTGTTACTGTGTTTGTTGTAAACAGGTGTGTCAAATAGCTATCTAGGGTGTATTTTGGACATTGGACAAATCATGGATGATGGAGAATAGGATGTGAAGGGAGTATGAAGTAGGAGTTGAAACTTTTATTAAATTTGGTTACGTAATGCCAATGGTTCAAATTCAATTGGGTGTCCATGTTTGAAGTGTGGGAATCGTGTGTCCAATAAGGTTTAAATAGTTAGATATCATTTATATGCAAATGTGATTAACCAAAGTTATAAAGTGTGGTTCTGGCACTACGAAGATTTGACGGGAGAGAATCATAACAATCGATGTCATAATGGAAATGAAGAAAACATTGAGGACAATGATGATTTATTTAATGTATTGAATATGGTTCAAACTGTGCACGATCAGTTTTCTGATGTGCCAAACATGTTTGACACTATGTTTGATGATGCTAAGAAGTCTTTATACCCGAGATGTAGCCTTAGTTAGATTATCCAACCTAAAGGTTAGGTTCATATGGAGTAATTCGAGCTTCTTAGAATTATTGGCGGCTATTAGCGAGTTCTTACCTGAAAATAAATGAAATTCTAGTATCCATGTACGAAGCAAAAAGAACACTTATTGCCTTAGGCTTGAGTTATCAAAAAATTGATGTTTGTCCAAATGATTGTTGTCTCTATAGAAAAGAGTATGAAAATTTCAATAGGTGTCCAAAATGTAACTTGTCGAGATGGAAGAGAATTAACAACACCTAGAAGTGATGAAGATAGTTGTTGCTAAACAACTTTTGTATTTTCCAATTGTTCCAAGGTTTGTAAGGATGTTCAAGAACTATGAACATGCCAAGAATTTGTGTTGGCATGCAACTGATAGGAAAGTAATAGTATTTTGAGACATCCAGCTGATATGCAATCTTGGAGGTTGATATATCATTTATGGCTAAGTTTTGGGTATGAACCAAGAAATCTTAGACTTTGTTTGTCCACAGATGGCTTTGATCCCTATGGAGATTTATCCATCAAATATAATTGTTGGCCTGTGATAGTTACAATATACAACCTTCCACCGTGTCTATGTATAAGACGAAAGTATTTGATGTTAACAATGTTGATATCGGGTTCGAAACAACCAGGATATGATATCAATGTCTATCTAGCACCTTTGATAGATGACCTAAAGCTTATATGGGATGAAGGTGTTAAATGTTTCGATTCAAATAAGGAAGAATATTTTAATTTAAGAGTTGTTTTGTTATGAATTGTCAACGACTTTTCTGCTTACGGTAATCTTTGTGGATGTACTTTGAAAGGGTACAATCCTTGCCCAATATGTGTTGAGAGCACTTCTTCAGCTATACTTCAACACGAGAAGAAAAATGCATACTTGGGACATAAAAAATACTTACCAAGACAACACCCATATAGGAGACAAAAAAAAAAAAAAACGTTTGATGGAAATCAAAAAAATGGAATTCCTCCATATACTCTATCAGGAGAAGAAATTTACCATACGCTTAATGATGTGAACTTTTCATGTGGTAAAGGGTCTAAGAGAAGGGTGAATGACCAAAATACATCGGAGAATTGGAAGAGCAGATCTACATTCTTTGAATTACCATATTGGAAGAAGTTACATGTAAAACAAATTTATACATGAATATAATTGGAATGCTGCTTGACTTACCGGAAAAGAGTAAGGATGGATTGAGAGCTAGACTTGACTTAGGGGAAATGAACATTAGACCTGAATTAGCCCATGTGACAATAGGAAGTAGAACATACATACCCGCAGCCTGTTATACGTTGTCAATAGAGGAGAAGTACCGTATATGCAAGACTTTGGCGGATCTTAAGGTTCCAGAAGGGTATTCATCAAACCTAAGAATTTTGGTTTCCTTGGATGATTTTAAGCTTTCAGGTCTTAAATCGCATGACTGTCATGTTTTAATGCAACAATTGCTTCCAATTGCAATTTGTGGAGTATTGCGGAATAACGTGAGAGATGTTACAATAGACTCAGTTCTTTTTCAATGCTATTTTTTCGAAGACCTTGAAAGTACCAGATTAGATAAATTGCAGCAAAAAGCTATTGAAACATTATTTTTATTCGAGAAGTACTATCCACCCTCATTTTTCACAATTATGGTACATCTAGTGGTTCATCTTGTGCGAAAGACAAAACTTTGTGGACCAATCTACCTACGATGGATGTATCCATCACAGAGTCACACATATGAGAAGAAGCTGTTGAGTTTTGCTCTGACTTTCTATCTTAACTGGACATAATTGGACTTGGAACCTTCGAATATCAAAAAGGAACACAGGATTGATAGGCCTTTATCAGCTGGATCACTACTTACACCAAGTCCACAACTACTGAAATAGACACATCTTCACATTCTGGACAACTTTGAGGAAGTCCAAGCTTATAGAGAGTGAGAAATAGTTCATTCAAAACATTAATTTTTTCATAGTCTTTAGTTATTATTTTAATCTCAAACGTCATGTTGTAGATGACATGTGGATTTCTTAAAAACTACAAACCCCCATAGAGAAAAAAAATGAAAAGTGGTTGCATGATGAGCACAATCGTGTGTTTCCTAACTGGCTACGTGATCAGGTTAGTGATCATGATATGCTATTATGCTATCCCTCTTTTTCCCAATTGTTAAAGAAGGACTAAGTGAATATTTTCAATAATATGTAGGCGATGACTGCAATTCATTTGAGAAAGTCCGTTTCTCCAACTATTCGATGGATTGCACACGATCCACATCCTGTTTTGACTACATACGAGGGATACAACATTAAAGGATGTTGTTTCAGCACTAAGTCCCTTGACGGCAATAGGACCATTCAGAATAGTTGTGTTATTTTGGTCGCAAGTACAATGCAAGTTGCGAGTGCAAAGGACAAAAATCCAATAGTATCTGACATGTCTTTCTACGATGTCATTCAAGAAATCTGGGAAGTCAGTTATAACACTTTTAAGGTTCCATTGTTTAAATGTGATTGGGTTGATACTAGAAACGGTGTGCGTGTTGATGACCTCGGATTCACATTAGTAGCCTTAATCGTACCAGACATTCTTCAGACTCTTTTATCTTAGCATCACAAGCAAAACAAGTGTTCTACGTTAAAGATCTCAGTGATGCTCGTTGGTCAGTCGTTGTTAAGCCACAGAAAAATGATTTTCTGGAAAACATATATATTGACGAGCTAGGAGATACTTCATTCCACTGCCTGACGACTTCGGTATGGCACGAACCAACAAATAGAGACAACGAGGAGATTCCATACATTAGGCTCGAGACAACGAATAGAGAGAAGATGTGTGTCACTCATCAGATTTAGGCATTATTGGATTAACACCAATCCCAAATGCACTTGAAGCACTACGATGCTTGCTACAAGAACTCGAGTACATAGGCTCAAAAATACAAATAAATGTGTCTGCTGAGTTATTTGGAGTGCAGCGAAAATGTTGCATCTTCCTAGAGATGTTGCGTGACTTTTGCAACATGTGTCCGATATCGACTCCTTGTATCGAATTATACATTATGTAAGTTTCTTGTGATTTTTGTGCAATAGTATTTTTTATGATGCTAAAGTTTGTTCTAAATATCATGGTCGTAGGTACCTCTACAAACTGCTTGAGAAGTCGAACACATTAGAAGTATATAAGTTTTGTGATGTTGAATCAATCTCATTGGGTAGAAACAAGGAAACTTACACACAACTCCTAAGCACTAGAATGTTAGGGACAAACCATAGTCAGGTTTTGATTATTCCATATAATCTGGGGTATGTATAGTAACTACTTTATTCAAACAATATACACGTTAGTACACGATGTTTAGTGTATGTATGCATTGACACATATGTGAGACGTATAGCAATCATTGGTGTTTAATGGCGATAGACTACACGAGGGGTATTGCATATTTGGTGGATCCATTGAAAAATCGAATCCACAGTGACATCATGGCTGTAGTGAAAATGTATGTCGACCTTTACATTCATCTATTTTTGTTTTTTTAAGGTATAAGGTTGTTAACTACGTTTATTGAGGTTATATTTACACTCATGCAAAACTTTGTAGGGCTTTTGAAATTGGTAGGAAGAAGAAGTAAGTCTGGAAAATTATCAAGGTATATGGAGTGGGAATTTGATGCAACAAGGTCGTTGGTCTGTGTAACTTCATGATTGCAAACATATACAATTTTTATGTTGGTTGTGTCTACAGGGTGCGAAGCAGTTTGCGTTGTCGAGTGCGGATATTATGTCATGCGTTTCATGCGTGATATAATTTTGTCCGACAACGATTCGATTGTCCAAATGATTGTTGTCTATTGAGTTTAACTCTAAACCATAAACAAGCATGCATCTAATACATATTTTCTGGTGCGCAAATGCAAAGTGCACCATCAACCTACAGTCAAGAAGAAATAAATATCATTAGGTCCGAGTGGCCTGAATTTGTGGGGACCCAAGTATTCTTCACGTAGACTTAAGTAGGATTTGTTTACTAATTTTGCTCACTTTTTTACAAACTCATTATGTAATGCTTTCACATTTTTTTAGTAATATACAACATTCGTAATTCAATGTACTCAGTTTCTTGCAATGGACCTGGTTAAAAACTCGTAAATGGTATGTTTACTTATATACAAACTTCAACTTGGTCATATAGTGAAACACTATATGACATTAAGTAAACTAAAAATTGTTGTTCTATTATAGGACTTGGTTTGAAGGATGCTTTTGTTTGTAAAGCTATATGGGTGTATTTGAGGCTTATAGGTATGTATCTGAGGAAAAAAGCTTTTCATTAATTAATGTATTTATACACTACCGCCTCTCTTTCGCCTACTGTTAGGATTTTTTGAGTTTCAAGTTCAAGGATCGTACCCACCCCCCTCCACATTGTTATGTTTCTACGAATACTTGTGTTGCCCTTATTGTGCATATTTTTTATAAATGATGTTCTACTATGAAATGAAAATATCGTTTGCTCCCCCACCTTTGCATATAGGTCAATTGGTTTGGGTTACAAACGTGTTAGAATACTGATTTCATGAAGATTTTGTTTGGTGCCTCCTTCCTTGTTCAATATGAATACTTCTTTTGTCAGTAGGAAAGTCATGAAAATATTGTTTGTTGTCCCCCCCTCTTTGCATATAGGTCAACCTTTTTAGGTTACGAACGTGTTAGAATGCAACTTTCATGAAGATATTGTTTGTTGTCCCCTCCTTTTATAGGTCAATTGATTTAGGTTACGAACGTGTTAGAATACTGATTTCATTAAGTTATTGTTTGGTGCCCCTTTTCTTGTTCCATATGAACATTTCTTTTGTCATTAGAAAAGTTATGAAGATATTGTTTGCTGCCCCTCTTTGCATATAGGTCACTTTTGTAGGTTACGAACGTGTTAGAATACAACTTTCATGAAGATATTGTTTGTTGTTCCACCCTTTTTGCATATAGGTCAATTGCTTTAGGTTACGAACGTGTTAGAATTTGATATCATGAAGATATTGTTTGGTGCCCCCTCCCTTTTTTCATATGAACATTTCTTTTGTCATTACGAATGTCATGATGATATTGTTTGTTGTCTCCCTCCTTTGTATATACGTCAATTTTTTTAGGTTACGGATGTGTTAGAATACTCATTTCATGAAGATATTGTTTGTTGTCCTCCCCCCTTTTCATATAGGTCAATTGGTTTAGGTTACGAACGTGTTAGAATACTAATTTCGTGAAGATATTGTTTGCTGTCGACTTCTCCCGCCTTTTTGCATAAGGACCAATTGGTTTAGGGTATATAAAAGAGTATGAAAGCTTATCTTCCCCCATGTTGTGCATAATGGTTTGATGGATTCTTTTTTGTCACATATATGTGGTATGAGAAAAAGTAGTTGTTGCCATGCGATTGACTTATAAAAGTACATTGTGTGTAATTTGACCTCGAGTTGGTACATGTATGACTTCTAAATAACTTGTTGCATTATCTGTGATACTTAGTGTTAATTTATATCGATATTTTAGGTACTCGACAAAAGCTTGGAGCATAGAAGCATGTCACGATAGACACGTTGAAGTTGTCATTTGTTAAGTTGTAGCTTGTTATGCGTAGAATCATGACACGACGAAAGGTTGTAGTTTTTTTAAGTTAAGTTGAAATTCTCATTTGTCTCCTTTGTTTCATTTGTTTTATTGTATAAGGAAAAATATTTACTTTCAAATGTAAATTGACGCTTCATTATAAATATACGAAATATTTCGGATTTTACGATTACTTTGCTCACACTATTTGTTTAATAATGACAATTACAATTACTTGTCGTTAATTGTAATTTTTTGACAGGAAACAGAAAACATCAAATATAGTCAATACATGACAACAAAATTCGTGTTGCTATAGAAAATTTAATGACACAAAATTGTATCGTGAATACACATAATTGACAGAAATTATCAAATTTCGACCTCAATTGTGACTCTTTTTTCTGTCAATGACAACCTTACAATGACACGTTTAAAATGACACTAAAGAGTAAAAAATGACACCAAAAAAATGTCACGCAAGGACAAACAACGACGTGTCTCTCGCGGTGCGTTAAATGTCCTATGTTGTGGATACAAGGACCCAAAATATGTGTCACGAATTCTGTTCGTGATGCATATTTTGCCTCGTTATATGGTAGTTTTCTTGTAGTGTTTACACTATCATGCATCCCAGAGCTAGCCAATAATTATCCAAAGTTTGAACTTTTTGTTAATATTAAATGTTTTTTATGTTATCTTTTTGGTATTACTTGTTTAGTTCTTTCATGTATTCAAAGTTCAAGGTGCACACATTTTAAACTCATTGTAAATACCTTATTTGATTGTCTAGCTTTTTTTTTTTTCATTTAATGCTAAGTTCATTAACGATTTCATATGTTCTCCTTGACCAATGATATTTGAATTTCATATGTTATATCTCTCGTAACCTCATGTAACATTTTCATTTGTTTATAAAACAACAAACAAAAAAAATCCTTTCATACCACATGCAAAATCATTTTTTCCCCTTTCATTTTATGATGTTTATTCACCAATAATTTAATACTGTCATCTTACACACATTTTTGTTAAACTTCAAATTATTTACCTTTCATGCAAAAATTAAAAAAAAAACATAAAATACATATTCTTTTCTTTTTATGTTATACATTTGAACATTTTGCACATAAGTTCATTAATTTTACATCATATTTGATTCTTCATAATTTATTTTTTTATCATTATTTAGAGTGGTACAATAAATAAAAAAATCTTCAAAAATCTTCAAAAAGTAAAATAAATAGTAGTTTCATTCATGTGCATGCATCAATTTTCATTGTCTTGTACGTCACTAAGTTTTAATTTTTCATTATTTCATTTTTAGCGTATGCATTCACAATCATGTCTTGCATATAACCAATATTGTCCTTCTAGTTTTCACATAGATTAAGTTCGAAAATACCAAAATACAAAAAAAAATTATATATATCAATAGTTGCATCCATGTCATGCATCAAACATGCTTGACATAATAATTTAGACATAGAACCATGTTTTTTTTTTTTTTTTTGCATCATGCATCATTTTCTTAAATTGGTTACCTATAACTTTGATTAATTTTACTCACCTTCATATGAGTTAATATACTTTTTGTTTTTATCAAATTCCATGCATCATAAGAAAAATGTTCATACATTTTTATTTTCAAAGTAATACTAGCCTAGGAATTTTACATTTCTTGCTTGTTGCATTTACTACATTCACTAATGGTTTCATCCATCATATGGTCCATAAAGTCAGCTCCATGCATCACATCTACATGCATTGAAATAATTTTACAATTTGGAATAAATATTAGGATTTTATTTTTTCCAATCATTTCGTGATCCTAGTTCGCCAAGTTATTGAATGCTTTATAGTAAAGTGTTCATATATTTTGTTTTCAAATAACTTCAAAAGCATATTAGCCTAGGGATCTTATATTACTTTTTAGTGCATTCATTTCACTCGTTATTAGTTTCATGCATTATATGTTCCATAAAGTCAGTTCCATGCACTTCATTTACATGCATTAAGGTAATTTCTCATTTGAGATAAATACCATTTTTTTCTTCACTCATCTTGTGATCCTAGTTCACCCAAATTTTACATGTTCTCTTATTATCTTGAAGAAGGATTTATAATATACTGAAATTAAAAAAAAAAATTCTCCGTAATTTGTTAAAATAAGTTATTTTGTTTATTATCACAATTATTGTTAATTAACATGTTAACTAGAGCCATAAACAAATATAACAGGTCATCGTGTAAGGAGTGAGAAAAAAAAAAGAAGAAGAAGAAGAAGAAAAAGAAAAATGATGAAAACAAGAAAGAAAAAAGTTGGAAAAAAAGATTTATGAAGGCTTTCATTTATGTGGAAAAAGTGATAAAATTTGCAAAGTTTTAACCATTTTCAGGCATCTTTGTACATATCTTATTCTGCTACATTTCAGGCTACCTTAGTTTAGTTGATTTACAATATATTTGTCATGTTATTATAGTACCAGGCGATGAATAAGTCTATACAATGGGGCAAACTATATGTTCTTATCCATATTGTGCAACTTTAAAGCCCAATTCTTATAATTGCTCACCTTTTGTATTACTAGGAAGGTTTGGAAAGTAATGAAAGTTGTACTTTATAAGTTTGATCGCTCTATAGCTCAATACTTGCAATTTTGTTACAAGGTTCAGTGTCTTGACTTCTCTCTCTTTTTTTTTTTTTTTTTTTGATAAATTTTGGACCATGATTTTAAGGATTGGATAATAGTAACTTGAGAGAAAATCTTATATCCTTGTCTATTTCAATGAGTTGCTCCAGATTCAACTTTATCAAGATTCAGTGGACCATTGAGCATAGACGGGTGCCTTTTAACAGATGCCATAAAATGGATCTTATAGTTACCTAAGGTGACATATATGTTTTCAATTCTTTATACTATTGCATCATAATTTATTCTGCTACACGGTTGTGTTTGCCAAAAAAAAGTGGCAAAAAAGAAGAAGAAATACTAAAAAAAGTAAAAAAAGAGTCAAAATTAGTAGGCCATGACAACACTCATATTATAGTTGGAGCAATCAGGGTAAATAAATTGGTCATATTTTGATATAAATCAAAGTTGCATAAGAATTATCATGGTAGACCAATGTTCTAATACAAGCTAAGATTCATCACACCGAGGCCAAGACGAGCTTGCAAAATACTTTATGTTTTACAAAGGATCCCATAAACATGAGCAAGATATCAACTAGAGATTCATCAAATTGAAAAACCCAACAAATTGCCAAAGTCATCAGCTCATTGAGTAAAGTTGTCATTTGCATGGTCGCAAAAGATTCCACAAACTGGGGCAAGATATCAACCAGAGATTCATAAAGTTGAAAAATATCATCAAATCGTCAAAGTCATCAAGCTCATTGGGTGAAGTTTTCATATTCATTATTGTGCAAAAGGTCCCTCAAATTGGGGCAAACAATAGAGTTACCAGTTAGTCTTTTTGTCAACAGATCAAGGAAAAGGCTTGAGAGCAAGAAAGAAAAAAAAGAAGAAAGAAAAAAAATGAAAAAAGAAAAAAACCTTTCACATTCAAGACAATAGAAGTTGAATAGAGTCGCGTTATCAAAGACTAGACTGGAACCTTTACACCAAAGTGTCTTGAGCAAACTCAGAGAAGTTGATGAGATATACACATAAGACCTTGAGAAACAACGTTCTACTTTTAGAATTATTATCCAAAAGAGGATTAGAGTTATTCTTTCCTTCAATTTCATTCACCCATAAAAAAAAATGTAACGCCCCGAGTTTTCTATCACAACCCGAGATCATTACTTGAAACAAAATAAGAATTTAAAATCAGACTCTTGAAAATTTCAAATCATTTTTATGGAAGAAATTGAAGAAACACTCAAATCGACTTTATGCAGAAAATCAAATGAACAAATGCATCAAACAATGTTAAACTTTTGACGTTTGGGCCCCAAGTAAAACATGAAATTTGTAAAAGCTAAAAGTACTCATGAAAACGGATCAAAACTATAGCAGAAGCATCTGGTCATATGGTCCCAATGAGCATGGTCGCAGATTCCTATTGTCCCTCCCCGGTCTCCTTTTCTCTTAGGCTAAAAAATAAAAACACAGAAGGGTGAGTATATAAATATACTCAGTAAGGAACTCTCTCTACTGGCCACACTAGGTAGCTGTTTGATTCCTCACTTAGTCAGAACCCTGTTTCACACAGTTATAACGCTTCACAAGGAAAGTCCATATCAGCCTAAACGCAAGGGTCAACCTAAGAATCTGTGGGAACACATGCAAAGAAATCTAGTGTATCATTAGACCGCGTGCCACACAGTAGCGAGTTCGTCCCACCATAGAGTACGACAAGTGATCCATAGATGGAAATAACGTCTACCCTAGTTCAACATACTACACCAGCCAGTCGTAGTACTTTTATGTTCTACTCGGTCATCAAGCAAAGTACCACACACAAGCTAGTCAAAACGCATAGAGATAGTTATACCTAAGAATATAAAGACCACACAACATATATATTCTAGGTAGCATCGTGCCAGTCTTTAAACATAACAACAACAAACATACTACACGTTACAAAGTCCACACAACATATATAACATTAGTAGTATAGCGCTAGTCGTTATGCGTGGCGACAACTTTACCATATGTTGCAAAGTCCACACAACATATATAACATACGTATTATTGTCCCAACCATCGCGTCAGTTGTTATGCTTAATAATAATACAGTTCAGTCATGAAATTCCATAATCATTTACACACAACAGAAAACTCAGCGGTGACCTCCCGCAACCCTAAGTTTTCATAGGTACACCATGTCGCCTGAGATTGACACATAATTACCATATCAACAAAACAACCACTCACTTCAAAGTGTTAATGTAATACCCGACTTTTTGTATTTAAGTTGTTGTAAATTTATTAATAAAATATCGGAGGGTAATTTAGTAATTTTGATAAAGGATATTTTAGTAATTTTGTTT
>JBBPDJ010000020.1:9483603-9497981 GCA_037974625.1 Cucumis cinereus
GGATTTGAATTTTAAAATAGTTGTTAAGATTTGAATTTTACATGGTTTGAATTAGTTAGGGGCATTTGGGTCAATTATTAATTCATAATTAATAATTATAAAATTCATTTTGCTATTTTTATAATTAAAATTTTTTTTTGCTATTTTTCAAAATGAAACCTCTTATTTTGCCATTTTTCTTGTTGCCCCATTTTTATTTGTGAGGGAGAAATAGAGTGTTGGATTTATTGGAAGAAAGAGAAAAAAATGATTTAATTGAGGAGAGAGGAAAGTAATTTTAATGAGGAGAGAGGAAAGGAATTATTAATGAGGAAAGAGGAAAAGTGTGGAGATTTGAGAAAAAAGGAGAAATAAATAATAATGATAATAATATTTATTATTATTATTTATTCATTAATCAACCTCGGGCGACGTGCATCCTCTCCACCTTCCCCATTTTCTCAAACCCAAGCTGCCCATCCCTTTCGTTTTCTCCATCGCCGCCGCAGAAGCCATCCTCGTCGTCGAATGTCGGGTAGCCGCGCCACCTGAACGAAGTAGCCTCCTTGCCAAAGCTGCACCGCACCGATCATCGTGAAGTCGCACGAGTCGTCTCCACCAAGTCGTGCCTCTTGTTGTCATTAGTCGCGCCTCCCTCTCACGAAGTCATGTGTCCAGCTGCATGTCACCATCCGCGTTGAAGCTGTGTCGATCTCCATTCGCGTGTACCAGATCTGCGAGCCGGTGTCCCGTCCGATCTCCGTCCAAGCGTGTACAAGCCGAGCCACGAGCTTAGCCGAGTTGTGAGCTGTCCGCGTCGCCTTTTGTCACCGCCGCTGCTGTTTGTAGGTTGTTTGGTATGGTTTAGGAAGAATTCAAATTGGGATTTAGGGTACCCAATAAAGATTTATTTGAGGCATTTTCTTGGGTATTTCTTTTATTGTTGAAGGATCAAATTGAAGGTTCAGTTTGGAGTGTTTGTGGTGCAATCGATTCGAGAGTTTTCTCTACGAATCGTCTTGGTTTTCGTCTTGTTTGGTGAGTTTGTAAGTAGCTATTTCAAGGTTAGAGTTAATTAATAATTCTTTATGGAAAGAAATTATTAATTAAGGTTTTGTGTGCTTAGGGTCATTTGAAGGCTATTTCGAGCTAATTTTGAGGTAATGAATACTTCTACTTAATCCACGACTTTGGCGAATAAGGTGTGGAAGACGGTTATTTTGCCTACACTGTGGGGTTAACTTCAGGTTCTTGTATATGTTTTGTGTGGATTGTGCATGACCTGTTGTTCTTTTGAACTGTGTTATCTTCTGCATGAGGATTAAACTGTTGTTGTGATCACTATGTTTACTGAATTGGTTTGTTGGATATGGTGTCTGTTAACTTTACCTAATGACTTTATTTACTTGGTGGTGGAACAGTGACAAGCTTGTGTGGCGTATTGTCGCGAGGGTCGGTTAACAAGCCTGTGTGGCGTATTGTTCCAACAAGGTCAGATAGCAAGCCTGT
Source organism: Cucumis cinereus (assembly GCA_037974625.1). Lineage (NCBI taxonomy): Eukaryota > Viridiplantae > Streptophyta > Magnoliopsida > Cucurbitales > Cucurbitaceae > Cucumis > Cucumis cinereus. The sequence continues at coordinate 9,485,092 of JBBPDJ010000020.1, forward strand.
GTGGCGTATTGCTCTAACAAGGCCAATTAACAAGTCTGTGTGGCGTATTGTTTTGGCAGGGTCGGCTGACAAGCCTGTGTGGCGTATTGTTCCGACATGACTGTTCCTACTAAACCAATTGACTGTGTGTCGTAGAGTACAAGTTATTAGAGAGAGTTAATGGTCACCTAGTGGGATCAGTAGTGGGTTTCTTACTGGGTGTATTTTTATACCCATCCTTTCTGTGTTGTGTTTCAGGCAAAGGTAAGAAGGGACCGACGAGGAACAAGAAGAACTAGTGACCATACCAGAGAGGACCAGGAGACCTTTTTGCTTCCGCTTTTTGTTTATCTACGCGCTTTTACTGTTAAACTGTTTTACTTTATTTGTTGAAACTATTTGAGTTAGAAAACTGTTTTAGGGATTCCGTTTAGGTACTTTTCTTTTTATTATTTTGGTTAAATATTTGTTTTAATGACCCTTTTAAATGTTTATTTTGATTAAATAAAAGTATTTGTTTTGTTTTACTTTCGTCTTTTGAAAATTGATTTTAATGATTTTAATTAAGTAACGGTCCGATTCGGTTTGGAAATTCAAGGTGTTACAGTTGGTATCAGAACCTAAGCTTTAGGTTCTGCAGACTGACTTACGCTGCAAGTCTATGGTTTAGGTCACTATGGTTCACTTGTTCTCGCTAGGTACGTTTTCTTAATTAAGCTTTTGGTGATGCTTTTTTACTGCCTGTAAACTGGAAATAACATGGATCTTTGGTAGACCTTGTTCTTATGACGTGGTGATGGTTTTAAGAAATGTCGCCGCGTCGAGGTGCTAGAAGAGGTGGACGGAGTGGACGAGGAGCAGGTCGAGGTCAACCTGCTAAGCTTGTTGTGGACCTCGCCGCACCAGTTACGCAAGCCAATCTGGCTGCTTTAACAGCTCAGTTGGGGCAAACTATTGCAACGGTCGTAACGACAGCTTTGGCACAGTTTCAGTCGGCCTCGGCCACACCTATCCCGGTCGCACCTGTCCCAGATCAGGCTGCATTTGTGCTACCTTAGAACCTGTCGGACCGTTTGTCGGCAGAGGCAAAGCACCTGAGAGATTTTCGGAAGTATGATCCTGAACCGTTTGATGGGTCACTGAAGGACCCTTCCAAAGCAGAATTATGGTTGTCATCGATTGAGGACATTTTCTGTTACATGAATTGTCCGGACAGCTAGAAGATCTAGTGTGCAACGTTTATGCTCAAGGACTGGGTCATTGTCTGGTGGAAGTCCGTTGAGAGGATTTTGGGCGAAAATCCTCGTAATATTACATAGGAGCAGTTAAAGGAGTGCTTCTATGAGAAATTCTTCTCTACTAATCATCGTGATGCCAAGTGTCAGAAATTTTTAGACCTGAAGCAAGGGCAAATGTCAGTGGAGGACTACGATCAGCATTTTGACATGTCCCATTTTGCTCCAGAGTTGGTTGCAACAGAGGTGACCCGTGCTGAGAGGTTTGTGAGGGGCCTAAGGAAGGACCTCCAAGGCTTTGTCAGATCATTTAACCCTTTCACTCAGGCAGAAGCCCTGCGTTATGCTATTAAAGCAAGTGATCGTGACGATGATGTTATAGAGAAGTCGTCTGAGAAGGAACCCTCCTCAGGACAGAAGTGGGAGGTTAAGGACAAACCAGCAGAAGTTCCACGGAAGAATCCGAGGACCAGAGGGGTACTAAGTCACTATCAATAGCAGTTTGCAGAGGCTGGTGCCACTGTGAACGAGACACCGTCTTGCTGTAAATGTAGAAAGAGACACTTAGGTTTCTATTGGATGGGGGCTAAGGTTTGCTTTGCATGCAAGCAACTAGGGCACATGGCCGACAATTGCCCTAATAACTCTTCGTCAACTGCCAAGATTCAGTCAGCTAGTACATCCCAAGGAGGTGGAAATAGGCAGTAGAGTCGAGTTTTCGCCACCAACCGGCAAGAGGCAGAGAAGGTAGGCACCGTGGTGACAGGTACACTCCCAATCTTGGGGCACTATGCTCTGGTCCTTTTTTACTCTGGGTCCTCTCATTCATTTATATCTCCAGTCTTTGTAAAGCATGCATATTTAGAGGTTGAACCTCTTGATTTTTTATTGTTTGTGATTACTCCATCTGGAGAAATTATGTTGTCTGAGAAGAAAATTAAGTCATGTCAGATAGAAATAGCGGGTCATGTGTTAGATTTAACCTTGCTAGTTCTGAACATGCGAGATTTTGATGTGATACTAGGCATGGATTGGCTGGCTGCTAATCATGCTAGTATAGATTGTGCTCGTAAGGAGGTGGTCTTTAACCCTCCTGATGAGGCAAGTTTTAATCTTTTATCATGTGTCATATGTGCAATTATTTTATCATTGTGCTATATATATATATATATATATATATATATTGCGTAAATGTCGTTTATATAACTTTTCCTTAAAATTAGTAGAAAGATAGGGGTGAAAGTTGCTTTTGAAGTTTAATTTTGAAAATAAAAAACTAAAATAAAATGGTTATCTAATCGGCTCTCGATGATTTTTGTACCGATATCAACTTCATCCACTATTTTGAAGGACTTCTTTGTCCAAACTTATCAAAGTTAACACAATTGCACAAATTGAGGTTATTGGTTACAAGAATGAGTTTTTAATAGAAATAACAACTTATTTTGTTTCACAAATTAGGTCCACAAAAATAGAAATCCTAATAAAATAAGTCATTTTGGTCTTTATAGTTTAAAACTATTGAATCTCCTACCATAAAATTAGAAAAGATATTAACACGATTAATATTCTATCTTCAAATCTTTATTTATTTTAACAAGTTCAATAACATTTAACAATTCACTTTTACCTAACAAACAAAAAAACATAAATTTAGAAATGATTGAAACTTGAAAGTATGTGGACCAAATTTAGACTAAAATAAAACAAAATAAAAGATTATTAAAAAAAACATATATTTTGGAAATGACTTATTTTTAATGAACTTTGTTATAAATTAAAAAGTATATTTAATAACAAAATGGTACCAAAAGAATGATGCATAAAAATTCATCTAGGGTTTTACTATTACTATTATTATTATTTGTAAACAAAAAATGTTTAAAATATAGAAGTGTTGTATGCATAGTGAATTTGTAAAGTTGTTTTTGTTGGTTGAGAATAACCCAACAATATAGACCATGTGAAGGGTAGGAATAAGTTATTTATAATTTTCTAAACTAATCCTAAAAGCATATTCTATATTTTACTTTATAGTAGTTAAAAAGAAAAACAAAAGATAATATTTTTTAATTTAGTGGATAGTGGAAGTTGAGAAATATATATATGCTAACATGGGTTCAACTAATGATTTATTATTCAAAAATAATCAAATGGGTTATCTTTTGAAATTTATGATTGATAAAATCATATGGTATGTTGATTTGTACTTTTAAGTTATTGATTGATTGATCAAATCACAAAGTATATGATATAATAATAGAAAAGACATTAAATGTAATGTGTTTATGAATATGAATACAAAATTTATTCCTTGTTTTTATTTATTTATTTATTCATTATTATTCTTTTGTTTTTTAAATTGCCCAAATATAGTTTTTCTTTTAAAATAATTTTTTAAAATGTATATTGCTAATATAACAAAAAAAAAAAAAAACATAACCTTACATTTCAATTGTCTCCTTAAAACAACTTCTCACCCTAGGACTTGAGTTTTATGGGTAATAATTGTCTCTTGCAATTCTCACAAGATCTAATGAACTATACTTTGTGGAAATAAATTGAGACACGAATAAATTTACAAAGGAAGAAACGTTTTAATGAGAGAAAAGTGCTTGTGAAAATGTTTTAATTAGATGCAATTTGAAGAAGAGACATTTATAGACTATTATTCGTGGTCATTCAAATAGTTGTATCTCATATCTTCAAGTTGGTTATTTTCGAAAGGACATATATTCATTCGTGAAATAATGCAACTCTACACGAATAGTCACATACCATTTATTCTAACAAATGTTTTAGGAGTTGATTTGTGTTTTTACATTTTGAACTTGGATGAAGGAAAAAATTATACACATTATATTGATTCAATCTTTCAAATGAAGAATCGATATACATATACATATATAGAAATACATACATGCATGCATGCATACCTACCTACATAAATATATATATATACATATATATATATATATATATATATATATATATTAATTCCTTCACAATTTATTTCGATTATTAATGTACTATTATTATAATAAAGAAATTGATGGTTTGAAATTGAAGAAGCTTTTAAAACAAGATGGGACAAAAGTTGCCACCACTTTCAAATACAACGTTGTTAGTCCATCTCACATGTTCATGGTTTTGGATTATTCTACTTCATTTTTTCTTACGACAGATTATTATCGCTATTATTATTTATTATTATTATTTCAGACTGACAGATATTGTTAGAAGTCTAACGACGTGTATCAGTGATGAAATTTTAGATTTAATTATATTTTATTATTTACAATAATTCTCATTACTATTAACATTATTATTATAATAATTATTCTAGTACCATCCTATTATAAGGAATTATAATTCTTACAATTTTCCCTTCATAGTAATTTTTTTTTCTAAAAATTAAAGTTAACAATCAAATCAAATAGAATAGTGTAAAGTATTCAAATTTTAATAAACAAGAAGTTTTTGAAAACTTGTGGACCCAAACAAAATATTCAAATTACATTGCAATTTTACCTAATTAATATTCAAAATTCACTGTACTTTAAAAATAGTTTCAAGTAATTGCATATTAGGTGTAGAATAAGCTTACGAATATGATTTAAATTCCATAAAACTAATATCAAGAACTTTGATACTATTTTGTAAATGCAAAGATATAATATATAAATTAGAAAAAATTGGTAAAGATGATTTGTAAAATTATTCCTTAATTTCATATCATTAGTGCATGAACTTTAATTAATTATGTTATCAACTTCATTGCTTAACCATTACTTTAGTTTGCATGAGCTAAACCCACTTCTAATTAATTATGTCTTAACTTTTGTTTTTTCTTCTCTTTAGAAGTACTTCATCCCAAATTTTAAGATTTTAAAAATTCAATTTCATCCTTTTTATGTATTGATTTTTAATCAAATCCATACTATAAGAAAGGCTAAAAGTAGATGGTGTTTGAATTCATATTGATAGAGTAGAATAGAATAAAATATAATCTTTTAGGGTTTTTGTCACGAAGTCAAGTAAATAATTCAAAATATAGGTAAATATAATTAATTGCAAGTTAATGAGATTGTATTAATGGATCAAACGACAACGTGTAAAGAAGTTTAATCATATGAAGACTTTGCACAATATAGGAATAGACATAACTGTCAAAATTACGAAGCATTGAATAGTAGATGATTTAGCACACCAAACACAATTTAGTTAATTAGTTGCATGATAAGTAAAATTACTAGATTGGAATAGAAAACTCTTGATCGAGGAGCTATTGTAGTAAACTATGTTAAACCCTAAATATTTGAATTCTTTTATACAACAAACCAAGCATTCATCGTTAGAAATGTCTCTGCTATTATCTTTTTATTTTTTTCAAACATTTGAATTTCTAATCAAATTCTGACTTCAAAAACTACTTTGGATTAGTTTTTACACTTTAACTTAATTTTTAAAAACATTAGTAGAAGGTATATAACAAAATATAAAATTTAAAGGCGGATGCATTAGTGTTTATTAACATATACTTTTCAAAAATAAAAAACTTTGAAAGTTATTGCAGTAAACAATAGAATAAGATTAAAGTATAGAACGTAAAAATTATTTGATGACAAGGATTAAAATATCAATATCGATGTTTGATGTTTTTCCATACAAGGTGATTAGGCAGACATAAAATACCAATATCTTCTAATATTTCTATAAATTAAAAAATGTATAAAAATCATTTAGATTAATAATTAAGATTTTATTATTAATATTTATATTGACATTAATGGCTATATGATTTTTTTTTACATTAAATATTCATTAAGCATACGCTACCAAAATTTATGGATATATCAAAACAAATATTTTAACAATTTTTTTGAAGTTTTTTTTTTACTTTGGCGTTTGAAAGTAATTATTTGAATTTAAAAAGCAACCATGTTTAATATTTTAATAATTTCCACTTAATACAATTTACATTTTGATTGTTTGAATTTAAAAATACTTTTAAAATCGATTCAAAAATCAGATTTTCTTTTTTTAATAAAACGAAATCCAAAAATGGGAAACAGACAAAAACAAATCACAACTAAAAGATACTGCAAATCCAATTACATGAGCAATTTATTTCTAATTTTCAGTTTTTAAAAAGTTTGAATTAAGTTGACGATGTCATCAATATGTCGATATTTTCGTTGAAAATTATAACTAAAAATCGATACAACTATACCCACGAATTTTTCAGTCGATAGTTCATACTTTATTTAAGTTGATACAATTTTTTATATGGTAAAAAAAATTCTCGGTAGATACAAAATAAGTAACAAAATGACTATTGTAAATATAATATAATTAATAATCATGTTAATTTTTTTTTAGAAAAAAACATTTATTTATTTAAATATTTTTCAGTTTTTAAAAGTATTTATCAGATCAACATTTTGTGAGTTTATTAATATTGTATTTTCGAGAAATAGAGATTTGGATGTCGATGGAGCTTGAATCTTTACACGACTGACAGTTACACTTCGAAAGTTCTTCTTTTTCCCTTATGCTCTCTGCTGTAATGTAATCTTCCCTTTGCTTCATTCATCAATTTCCGCCAAACCCAAAAACCTAATTTAATATTCATTCTCAATTCAATTCAATGGTCAGTATTAAAAAGAAGTTACAGAAAAGGAAGTGATTGAGCGTTCCATTAGATCTCCATTTGTTAGTTTTGGTGGACAAACTTTTGTTTTATCCTTTTTTATTTCCATTTCTTCTTATTTTAAATCCTTCAAGTGGGGTTTCTCTCTTTATTCTCATCTTCCCCTTTACCCTTCTCTTTCAACTTTGCTTCTCTTCAACGTTCGGTTTCTCCTAAAAATACCCATCCATTTCATTTCAGTTTGGCAATTTTTGGCTTTTTCTAAGAAACCCACAAGTGGTTTTCCCTTTGATTGTGTATTTTCTAGTTCGATTTTGTTTTCAGTGGTGGATTGTTACAGATGCTCTGCAAATGGGGAAAGGGGAAGAGCAAAATCTCCCGTTGCAGCAGCGTCGTGAGGTGGCTTCAAGTGGGGATTCTTCTGGGGTTCTTTGTGGGCAATGTTCGATTGCTTTTCATAGAGTTTGTAAGGAGTTGAATTTCAAGTGTTTCTTTGTTTTGGTTTTGGGGTTTGTGGTGTTTGTTCCTGGATTCTTTTGGCTTCTTCCTCTTCATGAAAGAAATTCTGGGTTTGAGGCCAAAGACAACATTAAACTCAGTGGTACGTATGTCTTGAGGTTCCTATTTCTCTTTTCTTATTTCTTCTTCTTCAATTTTGTTCTTGGGAGTTTCTGCTTTTATGCTTGATTGCTCTGATTTTGTTTGCAATTCCTTGATGGGGTTTTATGCTTTTTCTGATGCTTTTGAATGATCTTTCTGTTTAATGTATTCCTCTGTCTATTGAAATTGGAAATTTGGAAGTGTTGTGATGTTTCCAGAACATGATTGTGCTTCAGATCAACTCATCTGATCTACCATTTTTATTCCCATAGTTTTGCTTTGATGGTCATGTCAATAAGTAGATGAAATGCCATTTCTGAAGGTTTAATCCTGGTTTTAGATGCTTCTTCCTTTTATCTTGTTTAGGTTTCCTTTCAGGGGTTTTATTTTGTTTTATTTTCTTGATAGAAATGTTTGAAATTATGGTGCCTTAGTCCTAATTCTACAGGGTTTGTTATGTGAGTTTAGTGTAGTTGCAGCCAACACTCACTTGATGATGATTTAGTTCTTCCATGTTGGAATATAATTTTCACATGGGAAGGTGTGAACCAACATTTTATACTATTTGGAAAATAGTAAAGGCATCATATTCCTTCCTTACCATTTTGCTTAGGGAATCCTATTCCCAATAGAATCGGATTCAGGATGATCAGGTGGATCGTACGAGCATTCCTCCTGGCATTAACTATGAAGCATTTGCTATATAGTTTATTTCATAGCAGCAAAACCAGATTTTGCTTTTGCTTCAATTTTAGATTGTCTGTGAACTATTTGGTTAGAATCCGAATCTTGAGTGATCAAGAATGCTTACACCTTAGTTTGATAGACAGCTAGACATTAGACTTTGCTTTTGCTTCAACTTAGATCTTCTGTGAGTATTTGTTACTTAGAAAGTTTTTTGTTCTCTTTTCCAGCTACAGTTCAGGTGTATTTTGTTCTTGAAAAGCCTGTGACCGAGCTTCTCCCTCACATCAAGAGATTAGAGTTTGATATCAATGGTGAATTAGACATTCCAAACGTGAAGGTTTTGTGCTTTGTTATTGTTTTTGGATTTAGTTTACTAGTAAGGTCTTCTATGCCTAAGGGTTGTCGTTTATGTTACCAGGTTTCCATTCTATCCATGCATGATATAGGTGAGTCGAACAGGACTTACGTGGTTTTCGGTCTTCTTTCTGAATACATAACTGCTCCAATAAATCCAGTGTCCTTAAGTCTGCTGAGATCATCTTTATATGATTTTTTCCTTTCCGAATCCAACCTTACTTTGACGACATCGATTTTTGGACAGCCATCGACATTTCAAATTCTCAAGTTTCCAGGAGGGATTTCTATAATCCCATTTCAACATGCTTCGATTTGGGAGTTTCCCCAGATCGTATTTAACTTCACTCTTACTAACTCCATTTCTGAAATACTTGACTACTTTGCCAAGTTCAAGAGCCAGCTAAAGTTTGGATTACGTCTGAGGTCTTATGAGGTAAGAAATCTTATTTAAGTTAAATTTATATTTTCTGCTATGGATGGAATTTATCAAATATTAGCTCTAGAACTTGAGATCGTCAGTTGAGACTTGAGATGAGATTTTATGTTATTTGTTGTTAGTTTTATGTATCTGGGACTGGAGTTGATTAATGGATGTTGGATTCTACCATTTCTTTTCTTGTTATACAGGATGTGTATTTGCAAATAACAAACAAGATTGGCTCGACGGTGCAACCACTTGTAATTGTTCAGGCTTCTATTACGTCGGAATTGGGACGCATAACATCACAGAGACTACAGCAGTTGGCTGCAATCATCAACACCTCTCCTGAAAGAAATCTTGGCCTTGATTATTCTATTTTTGGAGAAGTCAAGAGTGTCAGTTTGTCTTCTTATCCGAAGAGAACCTCCAAGGCAATGCCACCCAGTTTTTCTCCAGTCCCTGCCCCAGCGCCTGGCGATCATGTAGAACTACCGAGTGGCCGACATCCGTTGAGATCCACACGACCACCTGCAAATCATTCCCCACCTCATGCAAATTGCGAAAGTTCATCTCCAACCCCTTCTATGGTTTCTGCACATTCCCCTCATGAACATTCAATACCACCAATCTCCTATCCAAAGTCTACCAGACTGATTGTTCCGCCGGCTAATCAACCTCGTGTTTCTTCTCCACGGGCATCTCCGGTAGAGTTTCCACCACTGTTGCCTCCCGATCTGTTACCTAAACCCAAGCCTTCTTCTCGCTCCAAATCAAGGCAGACAGACGAAGATTTGTCACATCCAGTTCATGTAAGCTTGGACATATTTTACTAGATTATAGGTTGAAAGCATGTAGTATACACATTTCTTAGTCCAAAATCAATTCATTTATATCTACAAAAGCACAACTCATTCCCTTCTCATCTTTGTAGGATTAAGAATCACAGGTCCCGACCGGTCTCTCCTACAACTTGACATTGACATCTATCGCCTACATAATCAAGATAGCGTCGTCTGGAGAGTACAATCAGATTGGAAACTCATTTTTGGTTCACCCCTCAAAAACAAAGAAAGTGGGTATAGAGAGTATGAGGAAGAATAAGAAGACAGAAGGTGATATTACCCCTTATATTAACACCACAAAGGGAAATAGGGATGTTGTTTTCCAAAGGGAACCAACTCTCGTCCTTGCTTGGGTTTATATTATATATGTTTTAGTAAAATATAATTAATTAATGAAATGAGAGATTTGAAGTTGCAGACCTCAAAAGGAACTATTATATAAGTCTTATTTTCTCTAGTAAAAGCTGTACAGTTCTAAAACAAAGGTTCCTTTTGACTGTCTGCAATTTTGCTAGTTTTACTTACAAGAAAGAAATTGAATAAGAAAGCAAAATGCTTGTTACTTACATTACTACATACACAACAAACCTTCATTTCAAATGAATCAAATATTTTGTATCGAATATAATTCAATTGGTTAAGAAATAAAAGGAAGAGTAATGAATGTAGTAGATATTACCAGGGTGTGGGTTAATTTGCTAGCCAAGAGTACATCCATGAACCTGCTGCAATCTCCAACCAGTACACATCAACATTATATTTAAATATTTGGGTTTTGTAAACTTGTTTTTTTCATTTTGAGTTAGAGTTTACTTATGTTCTTGTGGATTTTATTAAGTTTTGACTACACTGGTTTGATTTTAATGGTCAATTTTTGTCCTTTTTTTTATTATTATTATTATTATTTTTTTATGTTGACTTGTTTGATTTTGATGGTCCAATTTGTCATTTTCAATCCAGTTGTCATATGTAAGGATCTTCATGGAAGTCTGTCACTTTTTGTTTTTCGTTTTTTAAGAAAATAATACTTCAGTATTTGTTCCAGTGTATTTAATATAAATTTAGTTGTCAAAATTAATTTTTATTATATTTGATTTGACAACAATAATATTTACCATGTACGAAGATGTAATATTTTGAATATGTTATTAAAATTTATGGTCACAATGCTAATACATATTAATAGTTAAAAATCAACAAGCAAATTACATAAATTAAAATTAGACATTTGAATGAATATATAGCGATTAAACTTGAAAATTCTACCCATGCGAACTAACATTTAATCTTTTATCAAATTAGGAGTTTAGTTTATAAATTGAATAGTTTATATATATATATATTTTTTAGAAAAATTCTTAGCAAAAAAAGTAAAAAAAAAAAAGAAAGTTTAAAAGTTTAAAAGATTTGTATAGATTTTGTTATATTTTTGAAATGTACCAATCTAATCTGAGATTACAAAATTAAACATAAAATTTAAATTATGAAATTCTATTTTCTTTCCCAACTCCATCCTTAGATGAAGAAACTTGAAAATAAAAAACCTTACGTTCAACGACGAAGAAACTATCACCGGAATCAGCAAACCGTAGACGGCGAGCCCAATCGCCGATTAAACGGAACGGCCACCAACAACACACCAAGTTCCACCATCCATTCCCTCTTCCTTCACCTTCTTCTTGTTCCCCAAATTCCTCACCCCTTCCGCCATTAAAACCGCTCCCACTCCCCTCGCCGTCGTCACCGGCGCCGATATTCTCCAACGTATACCGGCAAACAGGGCAAGTATTATGCATCCTCAACCAAGGAACAACACAATCCGAATGGTAAAAATGCTTGCAAGGCAACTCCCTAACTTCCTCTCCCATTTGAAATTCCTCTTTACAAATCGCACAATTGGAATCCTTCTCCAAATGGTTCCCCGTAATTCTGACCCTCGGAATCGCCTCAATCCCGGAATTTAGCGCTGGTGTGGAGAATTGAAGCGTGATCCACGAGTCATCGGTTTCTTGGAATCCCCAGGGTTGGACAATGGGAGGGGAAATGGGGGGGAGACGAGGGAAGGTTCGAGCCGTAGCTACGTCCAACTCATGGCGGAGATTTCTGGAGCAAAAGGGGCAAGTAATGGAAATTTGTAAAGGGTTTCCTAAGCTAATTCTGATGATTCTTCGACAAAGTCGGCACCAGTAGTAATGCATATTGGTGGACCTGGTGAAGGCGCCATTGAGGAGGATTCGAGATGGGGGGTTTGGAGGGATGGACATATTGTAAGAATTTGAAGGGGTATGATGGAAAGATTGAGAAAGGAATGAATTTAAAGGGAAAGGGGGGGAAGAGAAGTGATGGGAAAGTTATTCCTTGTCGTAAATTGGATTTTGTTTGAACATTGGATTACAAAAACAAGTTGTCGTGGAAGAAAGGGAAATTGAATTGGAGTTTCTTGTTGTTGTTGTTGTTGTTGTTGAAGCTCTGTGTTTTGTGGTTTTATGATGCTTTTTTGCATTTTGATGAAGTGAAGAAATGAAATGACGAAAGCTTTGCATTCAAGTACTCCCTCTTATCTCTTATTATATTAGGTTGTGAATTTGGGTACGATAAGAAATTCAAGTCAGTCCAATAAAGTTGACTTAGAAACCTTTTGATATCTCCTCCCAAATGTCAATAGACACGAGGAAAGAAGTAAACAGTCGTGTGTTTAGGGAACTTCCTTTAGTTGATTCACAAACTCCACAGCGTTGAACAAATTTGGCAACATCTCTTTTCATATAAATCTTTGAAACAATCAAAGCATCAGCCACTACATTTTGTTTACCCGGTTTGTGACGAAAAACAAACTGAAATTTCTGCAAACACATGGCCCATCCACCGTACATTCTTTTCAAATGTTTTTGAGAGTTGAGGAAGTGAGTATAATAGCAAAGAGCTGTTGCTCATAGATACACCACTTTTGCTTAGCTTCATTCAATTTCTCACTTAAAAATGTTGGATATTAATAGTGAAAGAAAGTGAAACTTTGGTTTATTTTGAAACTTAAGATTAGATTTAATTGTGTGATTAAATTCATTTGTTTGAAACCATCAAATTAAGATGTTGTTTCATCTTCCATTTGATAAGTT
>JBBPDJ010000020.1:9507752-9544992 GCA_037974625.1 Cucumis cinereus
CATTATTTTGTACTTGATAGAATGGAGACTTCGAAGTTGATATTGTATACATTTATATCAGTTGAATTATGTTTGTACGCGCAATTGATATATTTATATCTATTATGAAACAAATATCTTTATTTCTCCCTATCATTTCCCGCTTATTTTTTTTATAAAACACATCTTTTTTTTAAAAATTTATTTAAAATGAATGGAAACAATGTCAATTATATTATCTCTTCTTTATATACCATCCTGATTAAAAGAGTTTGCTATCTTCTTCACTTTTAAGGTCCAAAAATCTTATTATTTGTGTTGTCATGTGAATGGTTAAGGAAATTTAGAGAAAAGTTCCATGTATGGACAATGGGGTCAGAAAAAAATAGAATATGCAAAATGAAAGTGTTTCTTTGTTAAAGTGAATCAAAGCTCTATTATTAAGATATGTGCCTTTAGTTGTTGTTTATTAATATGTGTAATTAAGTGTTTTTCTCTTAACTAATTTATTTAATTGAAACAATAAAATTCAAATTTCAAACAAGTCACCACATAGCTATCATATGCACATATCTTTCACATTCTTTTTTTGTATTTCTCCACCAATGGTCTTTTCTCCTATTCTCTTTTCTATAAAACTAATCTTCTCTTTGTTTAGAACCATTTTCGTAATAGTATAAAAATTCAATAAAGAAAATATCAATTCTTAAATTGTTCCATATTTTTCTTTGAAAGGGAGAAAATAGAGGATATTGATATTTTGTTAAGAAACTATTTTTAGGTTTTCAATTATTAACTAAATTAAAGAAATCAAACCTATATTTATACTTATTGTTAACACTTTTTGGGAAACAAATTCTACGGGTGCCAAAATCATAACCAAATATTTGCTTTATATAGATATTGAGAGGGGAAAGAATAATTCAAACTTATGCAAATATCATGTTTTTTAGATATTGAACACCGAGAATTTTCAACCTAAACTAAGGTCATTATTTACAATAAACTATGACTTTTAACAAGAAGACTGCCTAACAATTATTCATGTCATCCTGAAATCAACATAACATAAGAAAAATACAATGGAAGCATTTGTCAACTAGTGCCCAATGACATGGTCACAGGTCCTTATTCTTCATCAGCTCTCTTTTACATTTTCTTGAAAAATAAACATAAAAAGGGTGAGTATAAAAATATCGAGTAAGAGACCCGCTATTGGGCCCGCTAGGTGAACTGTTAACTTTCTATTAAACCTATACCTATGCCACATAGTTTAGTGATCTCGTAGAAACACATATCACAGTGATCCCAAAGAAACACACATAACTGGCTAGTGAACTCAAAGAAACACACATAATTGGCTGGTGAACCTGAAGGAATACACATAACTGGCTAGTGAATCTGAATGAACTCGTATAACTGGCTAGTGAACCCAAAGGAACTCATAAATGTCTGGTGAACCCGAAAGAACACACATACAAACATGGTATATTCACTAATAGATAAAGTTAACAGCTTCCATAGATCAAAACATGCATTCTTAGTCCAACTCATTCATAAGCACATATATATGAAAATTTAATTCAACTTCACATTGACATTGACATTACACATTAATCATGTTTTACAGTTTTTCCAAAGCAAACCTGAAAACATAACATCATAAACTCATAGGTTCTTACATAGCAAAACGACCTAACATATCATCACACAAACTCATTAGTTTTCCATAGTAAACCGCCCTAACATATCATCACATAAACTCATAGGTTTTTCATAGCAAACCGCCTAGCATATTCAGTTTTAATTAATAATTTTCCATTAAAATTATTAATTAAAATCAACTTAAACTCATCACGTAATCAATTAATTCAGGACATCACATACTCAATTAATTCAGCTGACACATAAACACTTTTATTGTCACAAAATATTTTTAATATAAATATTGCAAAGAGTTTAAACATAAATTTTTCTTTAACATATTAGATTAATAATATAAAACAAGATTCTGTAATTTCTTCTTCTAACAAATTTTATCATAATCTATATCCTTTTTAAAAAAAAAAAAAAATTCTATAGTAGTAAAGCATACCTCTATTTATATTTTTATTTTTTAAAAAAGACACACCTCTATTTAAATTGGATTACATTCAATCTTAATTTTGGTAATAACCATAAAACTACAAATTAATTATAAGTTTTCAATCCAATTTCTCTAATTTCTCCTCCAACAAATTTTCTCATAATTCAAAAATATTTTCCTACAGTAGCTAGTAAAACACACCCTATTTATTATCTCAAGAAAAAACACACACCTCTATTTCAAATGTGTTATACTCAAACTTAATCGTTGTATTAATCATAAAGCTAGAGATCGTTTGAGACGCAGAGAGCTCATTATTATAGTATGTGGTTACTATAGTCTTTGGGTTATAATAATTTGTGTGTTATTATAGTATGCGTTTGTGGTGCATATTATTATATTTCAAATTATAGTCGTCTGTAAAATAAATATTGGTTATCTTAGATCATGTGTACTTTTTTCATTGTTATTTTTATCATACATATATTTAGGTACATGAATTATCATTTTTGGAAAACATACTTGAAACTTTATCTTCCATCAATTTATAAAAACTAGTTTATTACTATATAGGATGCACGTGTTATAAACTTTTGATATGTGATTTTATTAAACCTTGTTTTGAAATTTAATATTATCTATAGTTATGGTAATTTTAGTCCTAGGTTTTGAAATAAAATTTCTTAGACTTTTGTCACTTTAATTAATTTAAAAAAGATTGTAGTTTTTTTTTTTTTTTTTCATAATATGCCAACTTCAAATTGAAATAAACTATGTCTTTAATCTTGAATTCAATTATTGGAAAGTTACAATTTTTTTACAAATTATATTTGAGGAATAAAAAAAACACAAAGTTTTGAATTTTAATTTTTATTTGGCTGCTAATTTTTTTTCTAGCATTTTAATTTTTATGTTTATAGGATGATTCTAGGTTTTCGCACCAATTAAATTGACCAAAGAAAAAAAATAAAAAATGTTATTAAACTAAACTAGAGATTTCTACACATATTGTCACACCCAAGATTACCCTTCAACCTAGATTGAGGCATGAAAGCACTTTCTAAAACGTTTTTCGAAATAAGAAAATTTCCAAACATAACCTAATAAGATTTTTATAAAAATTTCGACAGCATTTCTCCAAAAAACTGGATAAACCACACTTGAAAAAAAGGGAGAAAACACTTCTAAGGTCTGCTAACCAAAACAATAAGTGTGTCTCACCACACACTTTTCAAATAATCTAGAGTCCCAACAGAGTTACAAGTAAAAATTCAAAAGTAGTTACAAAATAGATACATCCAAAGCAATTTTTCTCAAAGGACTTTTAACAGCATCGACACCGCTGCTAGAACTACCCTCATGGTTCACTCAAAATTATATACATATGATACCAGATGTCTACACAAGTGGTGAGGCGCTCAACGTGCACCTGAAACTTGATTGCTACCTAGGGGGAAGGGGAAAGAAAAGAAACATTGAAAACATGAGCTGATGTCCAGTGAGTGGGTAACTTATAAGAATAAAGAATATAAAACCATTCTTACATTAGGAAATTGTTAATGTAATCGCCAACTATGGGTAATCGCCAACTTATTTCCATAGAGTCACATATTTTATGTTTTAGACACCAACCATGTTCAGAAATACATTTTGTAAAATCATTTTCAAAACTTGTCATCAAGCACATGTTTCGAATAAATAATACTTTTGAAATCCTTACTCATTTAAATCACGCTTTAACAAAATAAAGATTCAGTCACATTATTATAAATCAAGCATTTCTAAAATCACGATTCCAAATCATGTCTACATCGTGGAAACCCCATGTAAAAATAGTGAAGAGAAAATTCAATGAAACATTACTTAGATAAATCAGAATACTAAGGAAAATAACCACTCACTGTCAACAACTCGATCCCCCGAGATTATAAGCTTTGCCAATGTCGATGCGACCTGAAAAGAATGACCAAGGTCATTAAGTTATCCTCAATTCTTAGACTTCAAATCTAGATTCTTAACCAAGTGAGCATCCAACTTAAGCCAATCTAATGACTCTTTTATGCCAATACGCCCCTATATCCAATATCCTTAATTTAAAAGATTTGATCCATTTACAAACTCAACGTCAAACTAACTAGTCAATAACTTAAGAATTTACCTAAGCTTGTCCTAAATGATCATAAATGTGGTGAACAATGTTTCAAAGTTCTCCAAATCTCCGATCATTCATTCAAGACAATATGGTATGTTAATTCTTTGTTGAAACGAAATGGGTATTCCAAGAACTTAAAGAAAACACACTAAAACACCCAAAACCTTACCTAAAACTTGTCGAAATCATCTCAGTTCAGTTGGACAGCAGTATATGGGCTTCTAAACTCGAATCTAGCACTCTAAAATCATGGGTAAATCAATATCAACATCAAAACTTTAAGTGTAACATCCCAAATTTGAAGGTAATTCTTGATTTTATTATTTATCAATTATCTTGTTAATTGTTGGTTAAGTGGGTTGTGATTATGTTGGTTGATTTTATTTGGAATTTTGGTTTTTATTTTTATTTGTGAGGGAAAATAGAGAAGTGGGTTTAATGGAAGAAAGAGAAAAAGAGGTTTTAAATGAGGAGAGAGGAAAGTTATTATTAATGAGGAGAGAGGAAAGTGATTATTGATGAGGAAAGATAAAGGTGTGGTAGATTTGGAAAAGAAAGGGAAAAAATAAATAATAATGATAATAGTATTTTATTATTATTATTTTATTTGAGTCTCGGGCAGCGTGCATTTAATCTTCCCCAATCTTCAACCCTAGCCACCACCCTCCTCCTCTCCACCCTTTCTTTGCCGTGAATCGCCACCACGCAGCACCCCAAACCCATCTGCTCCGCTCTTCTCAGTCAAGTTCGAGCTGCCATCCTCGTCGCAAGCCGTGTCCCCATCCTCGTCGCGAAGCTGCGCCTTCGTTTGACAGTTGCACCGCTGCTTCTATCCGAGCCGCAAAGCCAAGCCAAGTCGTGCTGCACTGAAGCTCCAACTTGCACGACACTGCCGTTGCAGATCAGCGTTGTCGTCCAACTCGGGTGGTCCGCGCAAGCCTTCTCTGGCCTCAAGCTGTTTTAGTCGCCCGTGGAGCCAAGCTGCGGTCGCGTGCCACCTGCACTATTTTTCGGCTTCGCTGCATGCCGCCTCATCATGGCCAGCCTCGCCGCCGTTGATCCCTCTGCTTGTAGTAAAATCTTGGTTTTGGTTGGGTTTTTGGATTCCCAATAAAGATTTATTTCAGAAATTTTCTTCGATTAATTTGGGTATTTCTTTTATTGATTGAAGGATCAAAGTGAAGGTTAAATTTGGAGTGTTTGTGGTGCAATTGACTCTATAATTTTCTCTACGAATCGACTTGGTTTTCGTCGTCCGGTTGGTAAGTTTGGTATGGAACCAAATTGAAAGTTTGTGGTTATTTAATTAAAAATTTTATGGGAAAATTTGTTAATTAAATTATTATGTGTAGGATAAAAATGAAGTTTTTGTGGATTTAATTCGTTGGAGTTTTTCCACTAATTAATTTGAGTTTTCTTCTTGATTGTTGAGTTTGGAAGCGGGTAAGAATTAATTAATAATTCTTTATGAGGAGAAATTATTAATTAAAAGTTTTGTGTGTTTAGGGTCAATTGAAGGCTACTTCGAGCTAAGAAAATTTCTGTAATTTGAGGTAAGGGATACTTCTACTGAATCCACGCCTTATGAGGATAAGGTGTAAAAGATGGTTTGGATTGCATGCGTTGTGGAGTTAACTTCGGGTTCTTGTATAGCTTTTTGTGTGGATTATGCATGACCTGTCGTTTTTTGGGTTATGTTAACTGTGACATGAGGAATAAAGTGTTGTTGTGATTGCTATGTTTATTGATTTGGTTTTGTTGGATATAGTTTTCGTTAACTTTATCTAATAACTTTGTGTACTTCATGGTGGGATGGGTTGACAAGCCTGGGTGGCGTATGTCACGAAGGACGGGTTAACAAGCCTGTGTGACGTATTGTACCGACATAATTGTTTTTGCATGTGGTTCCACCACTTTGCTAGGACGACCCTGGCATTGGGTTGTATGGGCGTTCCTATCAAACCAATTGACTGTGTGTCGTAAAGTATAAGTTAATAGAGAGTGTTAATGGTCACCTAGTGGGATTAGTAGTGGGTCCGTTACTGGGTATATTTTTATACTCATCCTTTTTGTGTTGTGTTTCTGGCAAAGGTAAGAAGGAACCGACGAGGAACAAGAAGAACCAGTGACCATACCGAGGGGGACCATGATACCGTTTGTTTCAAATTGTGTTTATTCTGGCGCCTTTACTGTTTATCTGTTTTATTTTGTTCGTCGTAATTATTTGATTTAGAAAACTGTTTTAGGGATCCCGTTTAGGTACTTTTTACATTTGTCTTTCAAATTTGTTTTCTGGTTTTAATTAAGCAACGGACCGATTCGGTTTGAGAATTCGAGGCGTTACAGTTGGTATCAATGTCTGAGTTTTAGGTTCTGCAAACTGACTGACGGTGTAAGTCTATAGTTTAGGTCCCTATGGTCACTATGGTTCATTTGTCCTCGCCATGTACGTTTTCTTAATTAAGCTTTTGGTGATGCTTATTTACAGCCTGTAAACTGAAAATAACGTGGATCATTGGTAGACTTTGTTTCTTATGAACGTGGTGATGGTTTTAGAAAATGTCGCCATGTCGAGGTGCTAGGAAGGGTGGATGGAGTGGATGAGGAGCAGGTCGAGGTCATCCTGCTGAGCCAGCTGTGGACCCCAACACCCCGTCACGCAAGCTCACCTGGCTGCTCTAACAACATAGTTGGGGCAAACTATTGCAACAGTTGTGACAACAACTTTGGCATAGTTTCAGCCGGCCCCGACCGAACCTGTCTCAAATCAGGCTGCATAAAATGTACCGAGAACCTGCTGGACCGCCTGTCGGCAGAGACAAAGCATCTGAGAGACTTTCAAAAGTATGATCCTGAGACGTTTGATGGGTCTCTGAAAGACCCTTCCAAAGTCAAATTATGGTTGTCGTCGATCGAAGAAATTTTTCGTTATATGAATTGTCCGGACAACCAGAAGATCCAGTGTGTAGCGTTTATACTCAGGGACATGGCCATTGTCTGGTGGAAGTTCGTTGAGAGAATGTTGAGTAGTAATCCCCGTAATATTACATGGGAACAGTTCAAGGAGTGCTTCTATGAGAAGTTCTTCTCTGCCAATCACCGTGATGCCAAACGTCAGGAATTTTTAGACCTGAAGCAAGGGCAAATGTCAGTGGAGGACTACAGGAGTTTTACATTCTGTTTCGTTTTGCTCCAGAGTTGGTCGCAACAAAGGTGGCCCGAGCTGAAAAGTTTGTGAGGGGCCTGAGGAATGACCTTCGAAGATTTGTCAGATCATTTAATCTTGCCACTCAAACACAAGCCCTGCGTCATGCTATTAACGCAAGCGATCGAGACGATGATGTTCCAAAGAAGTCGTCAGAGAAGAAACCCTCCTCGAGACAATAGAGAAGGCAGAGGACAAGCCAGTGGAAGTTCCACGGAAGAGTTCGAGGACAAGAGGGGCACTCGATCATTATCGAGAGCAGTTTGCAGAGGCTGGTGCTATTGTAAAAGAGACACCATCTTGCCATAAATGTTAGAAGAGACACTTAGGTCCCTGCTAGGCTAGGGCTAAGGTTTGCTTTGCATGCAAGCAACCGGGGCACATGGTCGATCATTGCCCTAATAACTCTTCAATAGCTGCCAGGATTCAGTCAGCTAGTACATCTCAAGAAGTTGAAAATAGACAGCAGGGTCGAGTTTTTGCCACCAACCAGCAAAAGGCATAGAAGACAGACACCGTGATGACAGGTACGCTCTCAATCTTCAGGCATTCTACTTTGGTGCTTTTTTACTATAGGTCATCTCATTCCTTTATCTCTTCAGTCTTTGTGGAACATGCATGTTTGGAGGATGAACCTCTGGATTTTGTGTTTTATGTGGCTACTCCATCTGAAGAAGTTATGTTGTCTGAGAAGAAAATTAAGTCATGTCAAATAGAAATAGTAGGTCATGTGTTTGATGTAACCTTGCTAGTTCTGAACATGCGAGATTTTGATATGATACTAGGCATGGATTGGCTGGCTGCTAATCATGCTAGTATAGATTATGATTGTAAGGAGGTGGTCTTTAACTCTCATGCTGAGGCAGGTTTTAAATTCAAAGTGACAGGAATTCTGGTGTTGTCCAAAGTGATTTCGGCTATGAAAGCCAGTAAGCTGCTGAATCAAGGTACTTGGAGTATCTTGGCCAGTGTGGTGGACACCAAGAAAGCCGATGTTTCCTTGTCTCTAAGCCTGTGGTGAGAGATTATCCTAATGTGTTTCCTGAAGACCTTTTGGATTTGCCTCGTGAGAGAGAGGTTGATTTTGCTATTGAGCTGGAGTCGGGTTAAGTCGGTACAAGATGGCTCCAAATGAGTAGAAAGAGCTGAATGTGTAGTTGCAGGAGTTACTTGACAAGGGTTTCATCCGACCGAGTGTGTCACCGTGGGGTGCACCAGTTTTATTTGTCAAGAAGAATGATGGGTCTATGCATCTGTGTATTGATTACAGAGAGCTGAACAAAGTAACAGTCAAGAATAAATATCCCTTGTCAAGAATTGATGATTTGTTTGATCAGTTACAGAGAGCTACGATTTTCTCGAAGATTAATCTTCGCTCGGGTTACCATCAATTGAGAATAAAGAATAGTGACATTCCCAAGACTACTTTTCGTTCGAGATATGGACATTATGAGTTCATAGTGATGTCGTTCGGGCTGACGAATGCTCCAGCAGTGTTTATGAATTTGATGAACAGGGTGTTCAAAGATTTTCTTGGCACCTTTGGGATTGTATTTATTGATGAGATCTTGGTTTACTCCAAGACATAGGCGGAACATGAGGAGCATTTGAGGAAGGTTTTGGACACTTTGAGATTGAATAAGTTTTATGACAAATTTTCCAAGTGCGAATTTTGGCTAAAGCATGTATCTTTCCTAGGACATGTCGTATCTAGAAAAGGAGTTTCAGTGGATCCTGCCAAGATTGAAGCGGTTACCAGTTGGCCTTGACCTTCTACTGTTACAAAGATTCGTAGTTTCCTGGGTTTAGCAGGATATTACCGTCGATTTGTGGAGGACTTTTCATGCATTGCTACACCTTTGACTCAGTTGACCAGGAATGAAGTTCCTTTTGTGTGGAGCAAGGCTTGTGAATGTAGTTTTCAAAAGTTGAAGCAGAAACTTGTTACTGCGCCTGTCCTGATAGTGCCAGATGGTTCAGTAAGCTTTGTGATTTGTAGTAATGCCGAAAAAAAAGGTTGGATTGTGTGCTGATGCAACACGGAATAAGCAAGTCTCGTCAGTTGAAAGTCCTTGAGCATAATTATCCCACCCATGACTTTGAGTTAGCAGTAGTGGTTTTTGCATTGATGATTTGGAGGCATTATCTATATGTGGAAAAGATATAAATCTTCACTGACCACAAGAGTCTCAAATACTTCTTGACCCTGAAGAAGTTGAATATGAGACAACGCAGGTGGCTAGAGTTGGTGAAGGACTATGACTGTGAGATCTTATACCATCTAAGTAAGGAAAATAGGGTAGTTGATGCTTTGAGCAGAAAAATAGCTCATTTAGCAGCTCTCATTACAAGACAAACTCAATTGCACCTAGATTTCGAGCGAGCCGAGATTGCAGTTGTAGTGGAGGAAGTAACCTTATAGTTGGCACAGTTGACGGTGCAACCGACGTTGAGGCAGAGGATTATTGAGGCTCAAGGTGGTGACCACTATCTGAGTTTGAAGTGCAACCTAGCAGAGGTAGATCAAGCTGAGGGTTCTTTTGTATCCTCTGATGATGGTCTCCTGTTTGAGAAACGCTTGTGTGTCCCAGTAGACAGCGATGTTAAGAGGGACTTGTTGTCTGAAGCTCATAACTCTTCGTTTACTATGCATCCTGGCAGTACTAAGATGTACCAGGATTTGAAGTGTTTTTACTAGTGACCTAACATAAAGAGGGAAGTAGCAAACTTTATTAGCATGTGTCTGGTGTGTCAGAAGGTGAAAGCACCAAGGCAGAAGCCAGAAGGTTTGTTACAGCCTCTTGGAGTTCCAGAGTGGAAGTAGGAGAACGTATCGATGGATTTCATTACAGGGTTGCCTAGGACACCAAAGGGCCACAATGTGATTTGATTTGTTGTGGATGGACTCACCGAGTCAGCACACTTTATTCTAGGTATATCTACAGATACAACGAACAAGTTGGCTCAGTTGTACTTGAAGAAGATGGTGAGGTTACACGAAGTTCCTGTGTTGATTGTTTCTGACAGGGATGTCTGTTTCACCTCTAATTTTTGGAAAGGTCTCCAGAGTGCTTTGGGCACACGATTGGATTTCAGTACAACCTTTCACCCACAGATTGATGGTCAAACTGAAAGTTTGAACCACACATTAGAGGATATGTTGCGCGCTTATGCACTAGAGTTTTTTGGGAGTTGGGACTCCCACCTTCATTTGATGGAGTTCGCTTACAACAACAGTAACCAGGCTACAATTGGCATGGCGCCATTTGAAGCCTTGTATTGTAAGTGTTGCAGGTCTCCTGTGTGTTGGGATGTGGTTGGTGAGCAGAGGCTGATGGGTCCTGAGTTGGTGCAGTCTACTAATAAAGCTATTCAACAGATTAGAGCACGCTTTAAGACAACTCAGAGTAGACAGAAGAGTTATGCAGATGTGAGATAGAAAGACTTAGAAATCGAGGTGGGAGATAAGGTGTTTCTGAAGGTAGCAACTATGAGGGGTGTTTTGAAATTTGGAAAGAAGAGGAAGTTAAGTCCCCGCTT
This sequence comes from Cucumis cinereus, assembly GCA_037974625.1. NCBI lineage: Eukaryota > Viridiplantae > Streptophyta > Magnoliopsida > Cucurbitales > Cucurbitaceae > Cucumis > Cucumis cinereus. The sequence goes on from JBBPDJ010000020.1 coordinate 9,518,715, forward strand.
TATTTGGTCATTTGAGATTCTGAAAAAAATTTGTTTTGTGGCATACCGGTTAGCGTTACCACCATCTCTCTCTACAGTTCATGAAGTTTTCCATGTCTCGATGTTGAGGAAGTATGTAGCTGGTCCGTTGCATTTCATCGATTATGAGCCCCTGGAGTATAATGAGAATTTGAGCTATGAGGAGCAACCTGTTGAGATTATGGCAAGGGAGATGAAGACGTTGTGCAACAGGAGCATTGCATTGGTAAATGTTTTATGACGGAATCAACAAGTGGAAGAAGCTACGTGGGAGCGGGAGGATGACTTGAGAGCTCGATACTCGGAGTTGTTCAAAAATTAGAACTTTCGAGAACGAAAGTTTCTTAAGGAGGGAAGACTATAACATCCCAAATTTTAAGGTAATTCTTCATTTTATTATTTATCAATTATCTTGTTAATTGTTGGTTAAGTGAGTTGTGATTGTGTTGGTTGATTTTATTTTGGATGTTTATATTTTTAATTTGGTTTATTTTGGATTTATTATGAATTTTTGTTTTTATTTTTATTTGTGAGGGGAGAGAGAAGTGGATTTAATGGAAGAAAGAGAAAAAAAAGGTTTTAAATGAGAAGAAAGGAAAACGATTATTAATGAGGAGAGAGGAAAGTGATTATTGATGAGGAAAGAGAAAGGTGTGGTCGATTACGAAAAGAAAGGAGAAAAATAAATATTAATGATAATAGTATTTTATTATTATTATTTATTTAAAAGGAGTCTCGGGGTGCGTGCATTTCATCTTCCTCAATCTTCAACTGTAGTCGCTGCCCTCCTCATCTTTGCCCTTTCCCTGCCGTGAATCTCCGCCGCACAACACCCAACACCCAGCCGTTTCGCTCTTTTTCGTCAAGTTTGCGTCGCTATCCTCGTCACAAGTCACCCTGCCATCCTCGTCGCGAAGTGGCACCTTCGTTTGATAGTTGCGTCGGTGCTTCTGTCCGAGCTGCGAAGCCACGCCAAGCCATGCTGCACCATAGCTCCACCTCGTGCAACGCTGTCGTTGAAGATTAGCCTTGTCGTCCCAGCCGGGTGGTCTGCATAAGCCTTCCTGAGCCGCAAGATGTCCGAGCCACCCGTGGAGCCAAGCCGTCGTTGCGTGCCACCTACGACACTATTCGACTCCGCCATGGGCCGCCTCACCGTGGCCAGCCTCATCGTCGTCGATCCCTCTGCTTGTGGTAAAATCTTGGTTTTGGTTGGGTTTTAGGGTACCCAATAAAGCTTTATTTGCAGAATTTCCTTGTATTAATTTGGGTGTTTCTTTTATTAATTGAAAGTTCAATTTTGGAGTGTTTGTGGTGCAATTGACTCTAGAATTTTCTCTAGAATCAACTTTGTTTTCATCGATCCGTTGGTAAGTTTGGTATGGAACCAAATTGAAAGTTTGTGGTTATTTAATCAATAACTTTATGGAAATTTTTTTTAATTAAATTATTATGTGTAGGTTAAAGTTGAAGCTTTTGTGGATTTAATTCGTAGGAGATTTCCCACGAATTAATTGGAGTTTTTGTCTTGATTGATGAGTTTGGAAGCGGGTTAGAATTAATTGATAATTCTTTATGGGGAGAATTTATTAATTAAAAGTTTTGTGTGTTTAGGGTCAATTGAAGACTACTTCGAGCTAAGGAAATTTCTGTAATTTGAGATAAGAGATACTTCTACTGAATCCACGCCTTAGGAGGATAAGGTGTGGAAGATTGTTTGGATTGCATGCGTGTGGCGTTAACTTTGGGTTTTTGTATCGCTTTTTGTGTGGATTATGCATGACCTGTCGTTCTTTGGATTATGTTAACTGTTACCTTAGGAATAAATTGTTGTTGTGATTGCTATGTTTATTGATTTTGTTTTGTTGGATATGGTGTCCGTTAACTTTATCTAATAACTTTTTGTACTTTGTGGTGGGATGAGTTGACAAGCCTGGGTGGTGTATGTCACAAGGGTCGGGTTAACAAACATGTGCGGTGTATTATTTCGATAGGATTGGGTTAACAAGCCTGTGTGGCGTATTGTTTCGACATAATTGCTTTTGCATGTGGTCACACCGGTTTGTTAGAACGATCCTGACATTGGACTGTATGGGCGTTCCTACCAAACCAATTGACTGTGTGTCGTAAAGTATAAGTTAATAGAGAGAGTTAATGGTCACCTAATGGGATCAGTAGTGTTTTTATACTTATTTTTTCGGTGTTATGTTTCAGGCAAAGGTAAGAAAGGACCAACGAGAAACAAGAAGAACCAGTGACCATATAGTGGGGGACCATGAGACCTTTTGCTTCAGCATTGTATTTATTCTGGTGCCTTTACTGTTTATTTGTTTTATTTTGTTCGTTGTATTTATTTGATTTAGGAAACTGTTTTAGGGATCCTGTTTAGGTAGTTTTTGCTTTTGATTAAGTATTTGTTTAGATGTCCCTTTTTAAATGATTGTTTTGAATAAAAAAAAGTATTTATTTTGTTTGATATCCGTCTTACAAAATTATTATTTTTTATCTTGTTTTAATTAAGTAAAGGCCCGATTCGGTTTGGAAATTCAGGGCGTTACATTAAGTATATCCAAGACCCATTTAAAAAAGTTGAGATTTTACAAACATTATGTTAAAAAATGCCCAAAATTACCATATTGGTTGGACAACAACTCCAATCCCCTAAGAATCCAATTCTAACATCAAAATACAATGGGCATCACGAAATCAAAACCGAAACTTAATGGATAATTAAAAATTTTCAAGAATCCAACTAAAAACATGAAATTTTACCCCGAATCTTAGATTTCGGCGTGGGTGGCCAGAAAAAGACGTGGGATGGTCGATGTTCACGTTTTTGGGTCCTCGTGTACTTGTTGTCGCCGTGAGGGAGAGAAAAAAAGAGGGAGAGACAGTGTGACAAGTCGGCTCGCGTTAATTCTGGTGGTAAATTCCTCTGTGCGATCGAGGTTCACGTGGCAAGCGTTTGGACGAGCGACAACGATGATGCGTGGACTCATCAAATAATTCTTTTTTTCTTCCTTAAAGTGTAAGATATATTCCAAACTTGATGTTTCAAAACTTAAGAAAAAATTGTATAAGTAAAAGGAAAAGAAATTAGAGTTTACACATATAGCCTTAATAAATATATACTCAAGTGTGTGTGTGTGTGCATGTGCACGTGTGCGTGTGCCCGTGTGCGTTTGTACATGCATATACATCTATATGTATATATATATATTAGTACAAAAAGAAGCTTATATGTAAAGTTTATTGATATATATACAACACTATATTTGGAATGACATAGAAAAAGGTTTTCAAAAATTCATTTTTATTTCAACATTTTTTTAATAAAAACTTTTTAAAAATAAAAACACATATGAGTTTAAAATTTTTTTAAAAAAAAGTATTTGTACATGTAAGTTTCTTTGGTTTGTTATATATACTAAAATTGTTTTTATGAAAAATTTTCAAGGTGGATCGGTAGCGACCTAATGTTGGTTGGCGTTGATTGTCGGAAGTTCGCCGAAGAAGTCACTAGAGGTGGTGGTCGGAGCTAGTCGATGACGAGCACTGGAGGTGGTGTTCGAAAGTTGGTCGACGAATAGTAAGAGCATGTATGTTATTTTAATCCTAATCCCTAAATAAACTAAACCTCTCCACAAACTAGGAGTGGACTATTATACCCCACTGCACTCCATTCCTAGCCCCAAAGTTAAAAATTTTCTAAGACTTGATTTTGTAAAGGGAGGTTAAAAGGAAAAAATATAAAACATTCATATACATTTTAGTTGAAATATAAAGGAAAATCTAAAACTAATTACAAATATAGAAGTATATAAAAATTTAGATCATGATAGATTTATTTTATTATATTTGAAAATAGCCGAAATATAAATCCAATTGATAAAAAAATTAAAGATAAAAATTGTAGTAAAACTTTTTTTTCGGGAGATATCGAATGAGTTGGGATTCTTTTGAGAACTCAAGAGAGAGGGATCATTTCAACTTCTTTGCTGAATAATTGCGTTATTATCTTCATTAATTAATTGTTTTAATGAATTAAAAAAAAAAAAGAAGAAAGAAAACTTTTTTAAGATGAGAGGTCTTAAAGCACCATTTTCACATTTGAAAAAATTTCGTTTCAAACCCCAACCTTTTTCTCTGCCTGAATTTATCGTTTTTTCCAACTCTAACATTGTCTCTGTGGCAAAGGAGTTGCCGGAGATACACCAGCAAGTGGAGAATCTCAACAGTAAGTCGATGATAATCTCTTGTGTGTATGATAAAGTTCAACTCAATGTAGATAGAGGGAAAGAGAACAAAGTTTTAGTATGGTCTCCTTTATCTCCTTCCCCAATACCATCGTTAAACTCCCAATCGATCGAATCCGAGACTATCTAAACCGAAATGATAAACAAATTTTGATTCTGTAGATTATTCCTGATGGCCAAAACGTTTGGGTTTGAGCTGATTTTTGGTGCATGAATGTTAGTCTCGATTTCACTATCGGAGAGGAAGACCTCATACCCATTATGCAAAAAGTTCGTCGAAGGAAGGATGTGCTAAGTTGGGTGAGAAATGTACGATTATGATGCACAAACCCCACGAGTGGCGAGCAACATGATGTTTGGCTATGAGAAGAAGTTAGGGATTGCATATCAATCGTCGAAGGTCATTTCCGTAATGAAGAAAGTTAAGTCGCCACTGCCGAAGAAAGGACATTTTCCCCTGTTTTTTCTTTTTCTTTTTTATTATTTCACTACTACAAAAATTGCATTAGTTGCACTTGCAACTTTTACTTAGGGTTTTTGTTTTATTAAAAACGTCAAGTAATGACATTTTAAAAGAAAAAACGCCAAGTAACATGTTAAAAAAGAGAAGATTTAATGAATATTTTTGAACTTTTTTACGTTAATTATAACTTGACATTTGAAAAATGGCAAGTGTAGTTAACTTTTACTTCACACGATATACACATCAAGATTAATTTTGATTTTTACTCAATATTTTTTACAAATTAAAATAATATGTATATTGTTATTTAGTAGCTCTAAAAATTACCTAAAACCACTTAAAGACGCTTGCACTTCCAAATATCAAAAGTTACAAGATTTTGTTCTTAGATTTGAAACCAACACATTTTGGTTGTTGCACCTTTGATTTCTCATATTCAACACCTTCGATGAAGCTAGATATCATTCCAACTTCTCTAGCGAAGCTTTCAAGAAATTCAAATTTTGTGAAACTTAGAAATCGCTTGAATCTGGTGAATCTTTGAAGACATTTAACTTTGGTGAAAAATAAAATCGAAAAAGATCGATCTTTGGATTCAGTCGTGAATCTCGTGATCCATCTTCGTTCGTTATATCCATCCCTCGTCGACATTACGAATTCAATAGATCTACTAATCTCAACTCAGAGTTCGTCGTTCGTGTGTGAGCTCGGCTCGTCGACGACGTTGGATCTTCTTGTGTATTCTGGTTTTTCCTTAATCTTGATGCCTATTTATGAATGATTTATGATGTTTTGTTTAGGATGCTTTCTGATATTTCTAGGTTATACCACAAGCGATATGTACCCGGTATGGACATTCAAAGTTAGGATGCTTTATGTTGTGTCTTTCCCAAAAGTCCCTGGAAATTCACTTCTAGCTAGAATATGGACTCATTTTATAGAATTATGGTGTTTTTTTTTCCAAAAAATAGTCAAACAACTCTTCCTAGGACATAGTTTTTATTTTAGGATCAAAAGTGGTTCTTCAACAATTTATTTGTTTTGTTTTTCCCAAGCCTTTCTTATTAGAGGATTATGGGTCCAAGAACTTGGATCCATATCCCGAGGATGGTCCCTGACACATTTAAATAAAATATAGGTCGCAAAGGGTGCTCGTTAGGGGAGTACTATGGTACCACACAAAGTATTTGAAAAATAGCAAATGAATGACCAAATTTTAGTTAATGTCAAAACCCCTAAAAATTCATTCCTAGCTATAAAATCGGTTCCTTTTAAGGAATATTGGTGTTTTTCCTAAAATAGTTGAACAATAATGCCCAAACTCAGTTTTTACTTTGGAATCCAAAGTGGTTCTTCAACGGTTTCTTTGTTTTGTTTTAGTTTTGAGCCTTTTTAATTAAGGGATTTTGGGTCCAAGAACTTACGTCTATTCTAAGGGGAAAGAAGCATACTAAACATCTCATAACAGTGTTGTAGACGTTATGAGACAAGAAAGAGTATGCAAAGTTCAGTGAATATTAGTTTTGGCTCTAACAAGTGATGATCCTTAATTGTGTTCTTATAGCCAAAGGTGTACTAGTGGATCATTGGGAAGTTAAAGCAGTACGTAAGTGGCAGGAACCCACAATATTTACTAAGCTATGCATTTTTTTTTCATAATTCATCACCCATATTCAATCCCAAATAGTTAGGGCACAATATATTGTAAATTTTCTCCCTAAATTCATCAATGAAATTTCTCTCAATTTATTTGAAGATGTCTTTGATGTTCATCCTTCTTCTTGATGCTACTAAAAGATCAATGAGGAACTAAAAGTTACTTCTTGGGAATTGATTTTTAGTTAATCTTGCTTGAGAATCAATGTTTTAATTGCATATTATTTTCAATCTTTAATTAAATTTCAATCTTGTTTTTGTATGAGTTTCTTGTTTGAATTACTTGATCAATCGTGAGTGGATGAATCTTTGTTTAATTTCTAATGGCGCTAAGCATAATCTTTGAATCAAGATTGTAAATTCGTGATTCTTGAATTGATTTGAAGCATCTTTGCCTTTTAATCTTTTCTTACATTCTTGAGATAGAGGCTATTCATGTTTTGAATGTCACAATGATGATACCTACGAATACTATTATCATTTATTTTCTATTTTATTCTTATTTAGCCCTATTAAGAAATGTTAAGATCTTTACTTTGGATTTAAACTCAATCTTTTATGGGTTGCACTACTGAAATGTCATCATGCTAACGTTTTATTGATCAGTATTGTAGATAACCTAATAAATTATATGTACATGACATAAGAAAAAAATTGTTAACAATCAAAAGTAATCTAATATAATTCAAAGGAAATCTATAAAACAGATATAACAGAAATTCATAAAGTTATCAAGTTCATATTTTATTTAGATTCGTTTTGTACTCTGTACTTTTAGAGAATATAATAATCTTATTCTTTAATCAGACGGAAGATACATATATATAGACAACTAAGAAACCCTAATATATGGAATCTAAAATTACAATAAAGCACGACTATACATAGTTACAATATAAGCACATATTATGATACTTCCTTTTAAGCTGGAACAAATATGTCAATCACGTCTAGCTTGTTGCACAAATAGTTTATTCGTGCTCCACTTACTTCTTTGGTAAGGCTATCTCCCAATTGTTCTCTAGTATTCACATATTTCGTAGATATCAACCCTTCTTTTATTGTCTTGCGAATAAAATGAAAAGTCACTTCTTTTATTGTTCATTCATGAAATACTGGGTTGGATGTAATGTGAAGAGCAACTCAATTATCACACCATAGTTTGGCTGGCACAATAACACTGAAGCTTATCTTAGATAAAAGTTGGTGTATCCACACGATTTCACACACAGATTGTGTCATAGCTCTATACTCTGACTCAACACTCGAATGTGAAACTACATTTTGTTTCTTACTTTTCCACGACACTAAGTTTCTTCTAAAATTAAAGTATCCAGAGGTCGATCTCCTATCTTCTCGAGATCCAGCCCAATCAGCATGCATCTAAAAAACTTTCAACCCTTTGTATTACCATGATCTTTACATAAGATCGCACGTCCAGATGCAAATTTTAGATAGCATAGGATTTGTTCTACTGCAACCTAATGATCCACATTCGTAAGAGACATTGACTCACTATACTCACAAAATAAGCAATGTCTTTGTTAAATAGTTTTACTTTCCAACTAATCTTCTATATCTCTTAGGATCTTTAAATAATTCTCCTTCCTTGGCAAGTTGCAAATTTGGTATCATTGGAGTGCTATGTGGTTCGACCTCTAGTTTAGTTGCCTTAGACAACAAATCAAGCACATATTTTTGTTGGGACGGGTAAATACCTTTCTTGCTTCTCATTACTTCAACACCAAAGAAATACTTCAATTTCCTTGAATCTTTGGTATGAAATTGACCCTGGGAGAAAGTCTTGATAGAAGATATACCTGACACATCATTTCTAGTGATAATGATATCATCAACAAATACAACAAACAAAGTAATATCGTTGTCAGATCGTTGATAGAATACAAAATGATTAGACGTACTTTTCTTCATACCAAAACATTTGAGTGCTTGACTAAACTTAATAAACCATGCATGAGGACTTTGTTTTAGTCCACACAAAGACTTTCAAAGGCGACAAACCTTATCACTCTCCTTTTGAGCAACAATCTCAGGTGGTTGCTCCATATAAACTTTCTCTTGAAGATCACCGTGAAGAAAAGCATTCTTAATGTCAAGTTGATGCAAGGGCTAACTGTGAGTAGCAGTCATAGAAAGAAATAGTCGAAAGGAAGTTAACATGGCAACAAAAGAGAGGGTATCAGAATAATCAATCCTATAGATTTGCGCATAACATTTGGCAAGGAGACAAACTTTCAAGCAAGCCACTGTTCCATTGGGATTGATTTTTATAACAAAGACCTCTTTACACCTAATAACCTTCTTTTCGACTAGATGCGAAATCAGATTCCAAGTACCATTAACATCCAGGGCAGTCATCTCCTCAATCATTGCACTACACCACCCAAGATAAGATGAAGTCATGAACAGAGTTAGGGATAAAGGTGGAATCAAAAGATGTATAAAGGAATATGTGGGAAAAGATAACTGGGTATACGAAATAAACGAAGAAATAAAGTGAGTACAAATGCGTTTACCTTTTCCATGGACAATGGGAAGATCATCACATGGCTTTTGATCAGATGACAAAGAAGTCGATGGTGGAGGACAAGGGCTGAAGGTTGTTGTGGAGGACCCCTAGAGTAGACTAGACGAATAGGTGGGCCGGAAGGAATAGAAATAGAGGAAGGTGGAGAAGAGGATGATGTGGAAGAGGTAATTTCGTAGATAAAAAGATCGTCACTCTCCCATTGACTCATACTTGACAATGGTTGACTAAAAGGTAGAGTTCCAAAAAATTTAAAATTAGGAGATTCGAGATACCTGTACAGAGTATGACAATGACAATGGTGCCCTTTTTTAACACACGAATAGCCTAAGAAAATGCATTTCAAGTACTTTGGATCTAACTTAATACGATGAGGACAAACATCCCGAAGAAAAGAGACAGAACCGAAGATCTTAGGGGCTATGGGAAACAAAGATTTAGTAGAAAAGAGCGCACGATGAGAAATTTCACCATGGAGGAGAAACAAAGGCATTCAATTAATCAGGAAGCAGGTAGTGGAAACAGCATCAGCCCAAAGGTGAAGGGATGAGAGCCCTTCGCAGCGAAAAGATTTAACAAAACCATTACTCAAATTTAATTAAGAAAATATAAATACCAAATAAATTGACAAAGTTATAAAATAGAAACAATTACTATAAAAATAATATTAAAGACTAAGCATACTTTTCTAATATAAAATAAAATTACAGTGAAGAAATTGAAACTGACGTTCGTTGTCGACTCTGAATTCTATAACACACCAAATGTGAGGCCACCACCACTTGGAACCTTTTCTTTCCTCTGAACATATGAGATTTGATTTGTGGGAACCTTTTTGGGGCATGAGAATTTTTTTTAGAGAAAAAGTGTAGAGAGAAAAAAAAGAGGAAAATTCTTTTTATGTCAATCTCTCTCTCTCTTTTTATTTTTTTTTTGTGTGTATCTTTACTAAAACACGAAAGATAACTATTTATAATATTCTTTTCTTGTTCTACAAGAAAAAAAGGTTAGAGAGAACTGTGGGATTACGTAGGTGAATCTCATGTTTTCCACAGTTATTTAATTTCAATCAAATCAAAATTAAATTAATAATTAACTAAATCATATTTAATTAATATTCCATGAATCTCTCTCATATCCTTTAGTTTTGATTTGATTAAATCAAATATAATTAAACTAAATTGTTAATTAATTTTGTAATTAATTAATTACTATAATTTAATTCTAATTTGAATCATATTCAAATATAATATTCTCTCGTAACGTTTAGTGTTAATTAAATCAAATTTAATTAAACTAACTATTAATTAATTTTGTAATTAATTAATTACTAAATTAAATATCTTATATTTAATTTAATTCTGATTTGAATCATATTCAAATATAATATTCTCTCGTAACGTTTAGTGTTAATTAAATCAAATTTAATTAAACTAACTATTAATTAATTTTGTAATTAATTAATTACTAAATTAAATATTTTATATTTAATTTAATTCTGATTTGAATCATATTCAAATATAATATTCCCTCATAACCTATAGTTCGATGTGTATCATATGCGCATTAAATTTCATTTATATTTTTAATATGAATCTAATTGACATTAAATAAATATTTGAACTCATTCAAATATTTTATTCTCTCATTAACTAATTTTGATTCACATCCAAAATAAAATTTATATTATAGAGTTTAATTAAAATACAAACTTTATATTATAATATATCACCATGCATTATATTAATTTTCTAAGTCAATTTGAAAATTTCAAATTATATTCAAGATATATTACCTCAGTACCCTTTACGAGCTAGGAATGGAACCTCATGAACCTACAGATCAGAAACTACAACGATGTGAGATTAATTGGCCAAACATGCTAACCACATTAATCAATATTCGTTAATTGTGTGTACACTCCACCAAAGACTCACATCTAAACTCTTCTCACTGTAGATATATTTTTGTGTCCATGGATATAGACCAATAACAGCAAGTTAGTCCTTCACAATTGTTCGTAACACCAGCTAGATCAAATTATCGTTTTACCCTTGGATTACTACTTAGTCGTTAAATACAAGTGTTCCTCTAATGAACAATCTGTTTATAGTCCAACCAATAAACAGAAATGCCACACCCTCTACCAGACTCTCTACTCTTAGCCTAAAAGATGGCATGAAGCCAGTAAGTAACGTTCCTAACTTAACGGCACTTACTGACAGCTTACCTAACTTACTCTGATAACATATAGCGAAAATAATTAATAACACGTAAATAAAAATTTTCTTGTATAAAAAGGTTTTAAGTATACACTATACACGTCCAACTCACTGATTACTAAAATTTACCGACCAGAACATGCACATGTAGAGTTATGATTATAACCTAAGCAAATTCAAACTCTAATAGCAAACAAGCAGCGGTAGGTCATGCTTGAGAATCGCGATTTATACCTATGAAGTGAGAAAGCATTTGAAAGAGTGAGCTAACGCCCAATGAGTGAGAGTTTAAAAACAACGTATTTTGATAACATATCTTAGAAATCACATGCTTTAGAAATATATATATAGGTAAACATCATGCTGTTAAAACATATCATAACTGAAAACTGTCGCAAGAAAATTGTAACTGAAAACTATTTCCAAGCCATGTGTAATCATTTAACTACGTTGTAGTGGAAAAACCCCAACATTTCCAATGTCTTTGTCGTAGTGGAGTCATCTCAACACTAACAGCAGCAACAACTACGTCGTGGTGGGATCAGTAACAACAAGGTCTTGCCGTGGTGGAGCTAGTTCAACACCTATGACAGCAATACTACGTTATAGTGGAGCTAACATCTATAACGTCTTTGTTGTAATGGGGTAAATCTAGCACTAATGACAGCAAAATCTACGTTGCAGTGGGGTCAAGAACAAAAACGTCTTTTCCGTAGTGGAGCAAGCTCAACACTCACGACAGCGCTATCTACGTTGTAGCAAAGCCACCACTCACAACGTCTTTGCCATGGTGGGGCGAATCCAACACTCATGACAGCGAAATACTCTAGCGTGCACACTTAGTATACTAGTCTCAGACTCAATCATGAATACACATACTTGTAGTGAAATTCTCATAAATCACTGAAATATTTCATAAATACTTTTGGTTGAAGTATTCATTAAGAAATACTTATTAAAATTGGATCATTCAAATCATACGGAAACATCGTATAAAGAATTTCATTTATAAATTCTAAAGCATGCTTAAATCATATTTTACAAAATCTCGTAAAACGTGTAAAAATAATAATTTAATATTCAAATATCTCGAAATAATAATTCATGCATATGATCATAAATTAACTATATAATCATAATAATATCTGCTTGTATTATAAAGAATCTCAAATTATCAAAATGTTGAGATTAAATATTTTCTCGTACAACGTGAATAATCGAGATATTTTAATAATATTAATACTTTAAAAATAATACTATAAAATTATAAGTCACTCACGAGTTTGACGGGACATTTTCAGCTCGAAAATTTCTCCGGTCGTTAAAGTTTTTGAAAAATTTTGAAAACGAACAAGTTAAACCGAGCCAATAAAATAAACTCGTTCTTAGGTCAAAAATCCAAAGTTTTCCTTAATTACAACAAAGTTGCTTTAATTCCTCAACTTTTTCTTCAACTTATTTTTATTCCAAGGGCAAAATGGTCATTTAATAATATTATAATAATCAGGTAAAAAAATGCTTAACCATTCTGTGTTTATGTTTTAATGACAGACAAACAGTGGCGAACTTTTCAAGACGGATATTTAATGACGGTCAGGTAAAAAATTCATCTTCTTCCTTCGAATTTTCCCCAATTTTCCTACCCAGTTTTTCAACAAGCCTTCGGCGAAGCTACGATGACCAATTTAACTTTTTCTAGCCCAAATTAATTGTCCTAACTATTACCAACTAATTAACCACAACTTAAACTATATTACCTCAAAGTTTGATCATAAAAGTTGCTCTAAATCCTCGGGAATTTTGTCTGAAAATTTTCCCTCTTTGTTCTCCAACGAAATTGTTCTTCAATTTTAAAATGTTGAAATTGTCAATTCTAGCCAAAGTTGATCAAATTAATTGTTACAAAACAATAAAGGATTTTCTTATTGAGCTTACCACAAAATTTGAAGCTCAAATTTCACCTCTAACACCTTCAATTTTTTCAAAAATTCTAATTGCTCAAAACTATGAAATTTTTACCCGAACGAGTTTCTTCTTCAAATTCGTGTTTTACTTGGCCAAAATTTCTTCAAATTGCGTTGTTCATCAACTTCCTCTCTCTTTTCTAAGCAATTTAGACACAAATGTTTTACAATTTGGTTGAGAATTGAGCTAGAATTTTTTCCTTTTCTCAACTGTGTTCAAACTTCAGTTTTTTTTCTAGAATTTCTTTCTTTCCTCTCACCTTACTTCCCTTTCTCTTCTTCTTCTTCTTTAATTCGACTGATGGCAGCCCAATTAATAAGCCTCCCCACCGATCCCCTCATCCAATTAAAAAGACTGCATTAAATTTCCAATCCAATTTCAATTTTTCTTCTCTTCCTTCTTTATGGATTTGGCCTTCTCTCTTTGTTAAAAAATAAAAATAAAACTTACTTAATTATCCTTTCCTTTATTATTTAATAATAATAATAATAATAATAATAATAGTAATAATAATAATAATAATGATAATAATTTTAAAAAATCATTTTCATTTTTTTTTCTTTTTTTTTCTCTTCTCTTTTCTTTTTATTTCTTTTCTTTTTATTTTTTTAAAAAAATTACCAAATTACCCTTTTTCCAAATCTTTAACAAAATTACTAAAATGTCTTTTCATTATTTTAATAATTTATTTTTTGCAACAAACAACTTAAATAAAAAGTCGGGTATTACAAGAAATCTCTCTCGTGTCATAGAGAGGGTAGGGTTCTTTGTTCAAGTTGAGGAGACGTTTAAGAAAACACTCATTTACTTACCCTAAAGCCGGGAATGAGTGAATTTCGTCTTGTGTGATTATGTTTCCAGCTCCCCACTTGATATTGTCTCCAAAATGGTAGGCATATTGAGTCGACAATTTGGCCACTCTCACTCATACATATCAAAGGACAATCCCTCGTGAACAAGAGTTCATAATACACTTAAGATTAAGACTAAGTTGCCTAGGTCATCCTATTGAAATAGGAACCTAACTAGTCAACGGAGTTACATCTAGTGATTACTATTTTGTGGTTCAGTTTTATGCAAACTCGTGTGTGACATACACGAACATATTGGATCATTGTGTTTGTATCATAAATACAAAGTGGACTGTCTCCATAGTGTTACCAGGATAAGGTACCCAACCTAATTCCTATATTATAGACCCTTTAAGTTGCATATTAAACATTGATCCATGTATGTCTCCACATAGAGTTCAAGACTCATGAATCAGCTTAAGATGTTAGTTTATTGGATTTGGGTTAAAAAGACAAAAATAATGAAATAATCAATAACTATTTATTGAAATTTGAATAATAACTTTGTATTAATAACGGTCAATGGATTACATTTACTATGTACGAATTTTATGACATAAAACCAAACAAACTCCCACTTGGACTAAAACTCTAGTCTAGTGTAGTAGTCTATAGGATGTACATAATAAAGTAATCTATAAATATCGAAAATGGTATAATGTACAAGTATATTACATAAAACGTATATATACAAATACAATAAACTAGGGCATCTGTACACCCATTACACATCTCCCACTTGTCTTAGATTACCTAATATAATGAGAGTCTTCGTATACGAATCAACAATGTTGTGCTCGTTGTACAATCTCTATGTGTTTGCCTCGTTTGTGGCTACCAGACTCTTTAGAATTAGCTACTACCCCACGTTGTCACAGTATAGAGTGATGAGCAAGTTCATGTTTGGAACAACTTCCAAATCATGCAGGAACTTCCTGAGCCAAATTGGTTCTTTCGCTGCTTCGCAAGCAATGACATATTCAGTCTCCATGTGGAGCATGTAATTCATCATTGCTTAATGCTATGCCATAATACAGCTTTACCATTAAGGGTGAACACTGATCCATACGTGAATTTTCTAGAATCTTCGTTAGTTTGAAAATCAAAGTAAGTGTATCATGTAAGGATCAAATCCTTAGCACCATACATAAGTACCTATTAACCGTCTTCCAGTGGTCTAACCCTGGATTGGACTAGTACCTACTAACTATTTCCACTGGATAATAAATATCTAGTCTAGTGTAGAGTATATCATACATTAAGTTGTCCACAACTGAGGAATAGAGAATACGTCTCATATCCTCAACTTCTTAAGGTGTCTCATGACATTGTTCCTTAGACAAATGAACCTCGTACCTGAAAGGTATAAATCCTTCTTCGAGTTTTGCATCGAATATCAAACCAACGTTTTGTTGACATAGGTTACTTGAGACAATGTTAGCGTTTTGTTCTTTTGATCTCTAATGATTTGGATCCTAAGTACAAACTGAGCTTCTTCCAAATCTTTCATTTAGAATTGAGCTGCTAGCCAGGTTTTAATGTTACTCCAGTATCCTACGTCATTCTAATGAGAAGGATATCGTCCACATAAAGTACTAAGAAAACTACTTTACATTTGTTGATTTTCATATACACAAGGCTCATCAATCTTTTGGTCAAAACTATAAGATTTGATCGTAATATCAAATCTAATGTTCCAAGATCTGGATGCTGCTTCAACCTATAAATTGACCGATTCAGCTTGCAAACTTTTTGCTTCTGACCTTGAGTTATGTCCCTCAAGCTGAGATATAAAAATATTCTCTTCAAGATTATCATTCAAAAAAGCAGTCTTGACATCCATTTGCCATATTTGATAATCATAAAATGCGGCTATGGACAAGAGAATTCTTATAGTCAAACCCTTCCCTCTGGGCATAACCTTTTGCTACAAGCATAGCTTTGAAGGTATGTCCGTTCCCAACTAAATCTCTTTTTCAAGTATGTACCTTCCCAGCTAAATCTCTCTCTCACTTATAGATCCACTTGCACCCTATGGGTTTCACTCCTTCAGGTAGATCTACAAGCTCCCACACTGAATTAAAGTCCATAGACTCCATTTTAAGGTCCATGTCTTTGACCCATTGGTCCTTGTCTACATCATTTGTTGCTTGTTTAAAGGACAATGGATCTTCAATGCCATCATATGGTATGACAACCTGAGTTTCAGTTAAACCCAAGTAGCAGTTAGGTTGTCATACTATCCTCCCACTGCGTAGAGGCACTCTCATCGATTGAGAAGGACGAGACTGACCTAATGTGTTGGTTTCATCACCTCTTGATGAGGGACCAACATCATCAACAATTCTTGTTGATTCATTAGTAGCTTCACCTAATACTATTTTACTTCGTAGTTTACTTTCTTATGTAGTCTTCTTCCAATAAGATGACATTTGTCGAAATAAACACTTTGTTTTCTTGCGGATCGAAGAATAGACCACCTCTCGTTTCTTTGGAATAACCAAAAAATTGGCATAACTTTGAACGAGGTTTCAATTTCTTAGGATTTGTCAGTAACACGTGTGCTGGACAACTTCAGATTCTGAAGTGACTTAAACTAGTTTTACATCCTCTCCATAACTTGACAGATGTTTCCGAAACACTTTTCGAGGGATCATTGTTCAAGATATGAACTGCAGTCTATATTGCATATTCCCAAAACGAGCTAGCAAACTGAGCATAGCTCATCATAGAACGAAATATGTCTACAGGGTTCTATTTCTCCTTTCTGATACACCATTTTGCTGAGATGTACCAGTTGATGAGAGTTGGAATTGAATTTCATATTCTATCATATAGTTCTGGAATCTCAAATACATGTACTCCACCTCGATCAAATGGAAGTATTTTAATCATGTTACCTAATAGATTTTAAACTTTAGCCTTATACTCCTCGAACTTTTCAAGAGCTTCTGACTTATATTCCATTAGGTATAAATAACCATACCTTATAATCATCTATAGAGGAGATGAAGTATTCAAAATCTCCTTGAGATTTCACATTCATCAGACCACAAAGGTCTGATTGTACAAGTCCAAGTGGCTCTTTGGCTCTATAACGTTTTCCAAGAAAAGGTTGTTTAGTCATTTTTCCTTAAAGAGGAGATTCACATGGAGGTAATGAATCATCTTTTAACTCATTTAGAAGTTCACTCTTTACCAATCTTTCGATCCTATCGAGATTAATGTGACCTAATCTTAAATGCTAATGATAAGTATTATTCTTAGGAGAAACTTTTTGTCTTTAATTTGAGTATTAACAATTTTAAACATTTCATGATTTGAACAGCTTTCGCTTCATTCGATCTTAATACATACAAGTAGTTTTCTAACTTAGCAGAACAAATATGTACACCATTTTTTAAAATAAACGCTTCATTAATTGAAAAAGAAATTGAGTACATCTGTTCAATACGACAAGAAATAGATAATAAGTTCCTTTTAATCTTAGGAACTATATACAAATATTTCAAAAACAAGTATATACTTCTAAAAATCAACTTGGCATCTTTCACTGTTCGAGTTGAAATGACGTCTCTCATTCCAACATTGAGCGTCATCTCACCCTCATCGAGTTGCTGAAAGGAACTACTTTTCTGTAAAGAAGAACAAACATGGTTAGTGGCTTCTAAATCCAGTATCCAGGCATTTTTGTCATTTTCCACTAAACATGTTTCTTGAACAAGTAAATCATATTTACCTTCCTTCTTCTTTTCAGCAAGGAACTTAAGACAATTCGTCTTCCAATATCCATTGACATTGCAATAGAAGTACTTCCTATTAGGAGCTACCCTAGCCTTCCCCTTGCCTTTTTTAGCAGTAGCAAGAGCTTTCCTTTTCCCTCCTTTCTAGATTTTCTTAGTTCAAGAAGTTGAAAATGCAGATTTTTGTTCCAAAGGATGAACCCTTCTTAGACCTTTTGGAGTGAGCAACATTTGTGTCTCCTTCTTTTTCATAAGAGACTGAAAAGTATGTAGTTCGTCGAGGAGGGTAGTCAGGCTATACTCTATCTTGTTCATTACCGCATTACTGTGGAATTGAAGAAAGCTCTTCGGAAGAGATTCCATAATAAAGGACTCTTGACTGTGACAATTGACTCATGCTTCTTGCTTAGTACGTCAGACATACTAGCAATGATATAGACGCAAACCTTTCCATTGACTTTTGTCTAGTGGTCATATGCATCCCTGACAGTTCGGAATGCATTTTGAGTAGGGGAAGGAGGACCTTCCTCCACTAAGAAGAAGCGTAGATCATTGACAATCAGAATCGTATTCAGATTCGGCTTCCACGTTGCATAGTTTCATCGATTAACTTTTCCTTCTTAAGTAGCTGAATAGTAGAGGAAGACATACTGAGAAATGAAAAACAATTAACTGTATTGGTTATCTATTTCTTAACCCATTACACAAAGTATCCAATCAATTCAGCAAAAAAATATATATATATATATCAAAGAACCCTAATCAAACAAATGATTTAATTTTCGCAACGATACTTCAGAAGTTTAAAGCAGCAGTCACCGAAGGGTGATCAGTTACTCCTCTCCTGATTTGAGACAATCTCAGCTAACTACTCATACCAGAATAACTTTTATTCTTATAGCTCTTACTATCGTTGTTTGGTCAAGTATTCATCAACTAACTTAATTATCCTGTAAGTAAGACCCTCCCATTTTTAGATCCCAGAGGTACACTTCAACAGGCTACCGTTAGGAAAGACAACTGTTGAAGATTAACCTAAGAATCCCTATCCATTTATGGAGTTTGCGGTGTTCCAACTCCTACGATCAGACCTTTCAAAGGGATAGTCGCTCCAGAACAACACCCAGGTGCATCATAGAAATCTCACGGTGCAACTTAATGGAGGATACCGTAGGATACGTTGACACACATCCTTCTCCCACTTACTATGAATATTTTTCCCATTCACCTTGTTCTTGATCCATACAAACATTTTTCGAAGGGAGGGCACGTTCAGGACGACACAAGGCCGAGTATGGATCTCAAGTGTAAACTCCTAGGACGTGAGAGCTAAAAATTGATATATCATACATACAAATTTTCTCCCACTAAAATGTTCTAATATTTTAGGGTTTGTTGTTCTTAGCTAAATTTTGACTAAATGAATCTAACTAAGTCTATTTCTATTATAACTTAAAAAATTACTCTAAAGTTTCTAGGTATATTAAACCATATAATTTACCTAGTGACATCTTATGCCAATAGGAATAAGGTCGTTCCAGATTAGTTCCCAGGTAAGATGTGTTTCGTAAACCGTCAACTTAAGTACCCCCAACCTTAGACAGAACTTAACCGGTGGAGTTCCCTTATAACTGTAAATCCTATTATAATAAAAATTTACTCTAAAGTTTTTAGGTGTATTAAACCATTTAATTTACCTGATGGAATCTTATGCTAATAGGAATAAAGTTAATTAAACACCGATTCGAGTCAGTTCCCATGTAGGAGGTATTTCGTAAACCGTCAATTTAAGTACCCACAAGCTTAGACAGAACTTAGCCGGTGGAGTTCCCTTATAACCTTAAATCCTATTTTACCTATTTAGTTTCAATAAGATTGAAAAAAAGACTTAATTCTAATCTAATTAGAACTAATGTGATCTTAGATCTATTTAGTTTTAAACAAATTAAATCAAATTATCCTAAGATCCTATGTTTGAGTGTAACTCTTTATTATAGGTTGACGGTTTCTAATTTGCTAATTTGCTAATTTTATAACTTTTATAAAATTTATTAATTAGACCTATAATCATGCATACTATGATTTAACAAATTAATAAACAATCAAATTATAATTTCTTAAAAAAAACCATAAAATATAACTATGCATGCAAACATTAATATAACTATTATATTAAACTATGGATGTATTACGCTCAATGCAAATTTATTTTTATTTTAATTAATATAATACTTATATTTAAAAAATTAACAAAAATCAATCAAGAATATACATGACATTAATAAAATATAACAAATTATATTTACCTAAGTAATGTCATGCATCGTACTTATTCAATTTGATATATTTAATATATCAACAAACCTTAAATAACTCATGAATTAATTTATCATGCATTAATTTCATACAGTATAACAATTATAATATAAAAAGTGCATGAACATGCTTAAACTATGGTGAAATTTATCTAAATGACATGCATAAAGTATTTAAATAACAATTGAACCTGTAAAATTGGTTCCTAGGATAACTTAAAGCATCAACCCAAAAAGGCTTCAGAACATGCATCTGAAATGATAATGCTCGAGTTGTTTCAAGTAGGTACATGTTCTTCACTTTGGGATGAAGTGTTTGCACAAGTAGCTTGATAAATGATGCCATGATCACGTAAGTAAGAGTCAAGTACATGAGAGAAATATTCACGAGCCTTATGAATACGCAAGGTTTTGAGTGAGACATTAAATTGAGTTCGAATTTCAGCATTAAGAGCACAAAAATGAGACAAATCTAACTGTTTTTTCATTAAATATAGCGAAGTTACACGAGTATAATTGTCATCAAAAGTAACAAAATAACAAAAACCATTTTGAGACCCAACTGAACAAGGACCCCAAATATTAGAATGAACTAACTCAAAAATAGCAGTGGCTCATTTATAGACTCTAGAACTAGAACTAAGACGGTGAAAGTCAGCAAACTAACACGGATCACAGTTCAAAGATGACAAAGAACAAAATTCTTGTAAGCCCTATAATCTTCTATTTTCAATGAAGATACTAGAGAATTTATAGGTAAAGGTTGAACTCGGTGACTCAAGATTAAGTTTAATTTGGGAGAAGAATTAAGAAATCTATTAAAGTGTTGAAAAGAATAAGGCTAAGGACATAAAAGAAATATAAAAATAAAGGTAAGGGCATTATGGTCTTTTGCTATATTAATATTATTTTATTGTATTATTTTTTGTTAGTGGATAAGGTTGGTTAGAATTTAAATGATACAAACAAAAAAAAAGGAAAAAGAAGAAGATTTTTTTTCTTCATCACCGGTGCCCCCCCCCCCCCCCCAAAACCCTCACCATTCTCATTTATCTCTTTCTCTTGCTTTGATTTTTCCCTCACTATGTGTTGTGCTCATCTTGGTCGTCTCTTTCTCCCTCTCTCGAGTTTCATCATCAAAGGCAACCAAGAAGCGTTTGGTTGAATTCGGGCGATTTAGAGCAAATTAGACGTCCAAACTATAAGGTAAGCTTGTTTTAGTTATGGGGTAAGAGTTTTCTATAGGTTGATGTGATTATTAGTGGCTGGAAACAAATGTTTCGAATTTTAGACGTATCTCGTCAAAAAATTGTGACCGTGAATTGTTTGGTTGATTCCGGACGTTCTAGGTCGTTACAGGCTCCAAACTTTGAGATAAAGTAGTTTAAATTATGGTAATAGGTTTGTATACGTTAATTGAACAAAATTTCATTGAAATTGATGATTTTGGATCCCGAAGTGTCTTCAAAAGAAGGTGGTCGAATTTGGAATTTTTTGAAGGTTGGAGGTTGAAGATGACACCTGGCCGCATATTTTGTGCGTCATAAAAAGTGAAAACGACTTACTTACATGTTTGATCCTGCATTTAAAGTTATTTCTGTAATTCTAAGGTCATTTGAGGTGTTCTTAAGCTTGATTTAGGTCCTAAGTGATGTTAAGATTGTTGAAGGTTTAAACGGAGTTTTTATGGAGAAATAAGTTGATTATGGGGTTTGATTTCAAGTAAAATTCTAAATGGGTTCAATTTATGGTTGTTAGAGAATATATTTAAATTATTCATGCTTGGATGATAATTTTGGGGTGTTTGTCATTTGAATTAATTAGGAAATTATCAACGTTATTTTAGAATATTTGGAAGTTGGAGAAACTAGGACTCTAAGGAGAAATTAGGTTAACTGTGAGTGGTTCATTTCCAAATGTTTTAATTACTGGTTCATTTTCAAATGTTTTGATTACTGGTTCATTTTCAAATATTTTGATTACGAAATATATGCATATAATTTATAGTATGTATTGTTTGTGAATGAAACGCAAGCATAATTGGTTTTATATAAAATATGGAATTTTGAATTATTTGATTTAGATAAATATGTTTTATTTATCGTTTGGAAATGAACTTGTTTTATGATGATTTATGGTTGTATATGAATATTGTGGTTTTGATGGAAATGGATTTCAAACCACTAGATTATGTATCTGAGTAATATCATCGTGCCTCGTGTACGTATGACGAAAAATGTCTTATTGTGCACATAGAACGAGATATCTAATTGTGCACATACGACGAGATATCTTGATTTAATCTCTATTTTGATTGAGGAAATTCGTGATCGTGTTGTTTTATTGATTTGTATATATTTCTAAGGTTTTCGATATTATGGTTTGGCTTAATACGTTTAAGAATTATTTGATCTTAAATTAAATATTTTCCAAAAGTTTTTCTAAAGGAAAATCTTACGTTTGTATAAAAGTAGAACTCACTAGGCTTCCCAGCTTATTCTTTCTTGTTTAGTTTTCTCCCCAGATAGCAGAAAAGTTTCGGGTCCCTTGCTTACGGGAGTCTTGTATGCCACTACATCAAAGTCTCTTTTAGGTTTAATATCCAAGGTTTTGCACGTTTTAAGTTGATCTTGTTAGTATGTTTTCATTATCCTCAAGGGATGTAAGATCCGAGTCATTATTTGTAATTAAGTTTGCATTTGAGAAATGTCCTAGGAGTTGGGTTGTATATAAAAAATTAATGTTGTTAAATATACTATAATGTTGAATAGTAAATCGTGCATAGGGTGCAATAGGCGAAGTTGAATAGTAAATGCCACAAGAGGGTTGATATTTGTTGTTCATCACATCTCCTCTTGGGATTCAGAGGATAATCTAGGAGGGGGTGTGACAATTCTGGATAAATTTTCTTCAACACGAACAAATGTAAATTGCCCAAACGATAATGAACTTCAAACAAAGATGTAACTCTATAACAAGCTACAACTTTCGATATCTGGTGGTAAAAAATGTAAGGCCCCCGTCTCATGTCCTCTACCAATAATCTTCTTCGTTATACAATCTTGAAACAAGTAATAACAAGGAAAAAATGAGACAAAACAGTTAAGATCACGAGTAAGTTGGCTAATAGATAATGTAAGAAGACATTTCGATAACATGTCTCGACAACGGTGGCAATAGAACTCGCTTAGCAAGATGCCTGAAAAAATTCGTAGAATACTTAAAATTTAGCAAAGTCGTCGTTGGAGATGGTAACAGACTGGTCACCCATGTCCTTGGTGGAAGCTATATGATAATGTTGAGATTGTTGAGTCTAATACAACAACTTTCGACAATCACGTTTTAGATGTCCCGACTTACGACAATAGTGACAGACAATCTCATGAGAGTTGGATTTTTAAATATCAGAACTATGCTTCTGAAAAATTGTTAGTCATTCCTGAAGTACCCATCGAGTGATTATTATTCTTACTGATTAGAGCACTACTAGGTTCAAAAATAGATGAACCATATTGGGAACTTTCGATATGAAAAACAAGACTGAAGCCCTCATTTAATGACAAAATCTCAAAATCAGAAAGAATGTGTGTTTTACCCATTCCAAATTCAGGTAACAGTCTGTTCAAAAATATCATAACAACCATCTTTTCATGTTGAGCTTGTTGAATCTTGACATCCGAGCCGAAAGGTAATAGTAAAGAAAGTTCAACAACTTCTTCTTAAGCCTCATAAAATGGCTTGTAACAGATTTTGCCTCCCGTTCAGCTTGAAAAAAATAACATACAAGCATAAAAAATCTGATGCACTTGTTATGTTCCAAAGTATAGAAAGTCTAAGACCTATAGAAGCTCTTTCACATAATCACAATGATCTACCAAACCAATCAAGTTCTTAATTTGAATATAAAGTCGAGCGTCATCACAAAGCCAAGCCCTTTTCTTATCATCTTTTGGTGGCTCCTCAATCACATGATCATCCATATATGTACTAAATAAGTAAAATTGAATCGTGTGACTCCACTCATAGTAGTTAGATCCATTTAACTTGTGTTTAGTTATCTTTGATGTGGGAAATAACATTAGACACAACCATGTGCTTCACATCACCTATTATGAGCTAACCAACATTTCGTAGACCTCACAAGTGAAAGAAAAAACAAATAATAAACAAAATCAAGGAGAACAATAGCAGAACAGCTCCAAATTAGACAGAAACAACAACAAACTTTAAGCACAAAATGGTATTTTCGAATAGTTTCACACCCCGAGCACTCCAAGTAGATTTTAGTGATACCAAATGTATAAACCAGCCAGAAAATGCAAACTGATATGAACGCAACAGAAGCAAACCATTTGTTGGGTTTTATGTTCTAAAACTCATGTATAGTAAATGAATGTAATCGATTGGTCGTTATTATTCAAATTTCATAAAGAGTTATTGATTATTTTATCAGTTTTGTCTTATTAACCTAAATCCAATAGACTATGCTTTATGAGTCTTGAACTGTATGTGGAGACATACAGGGATCAATGCTCGAGATACAATTTAAAGGGTCTATTGTAAAGATATAAGGCTAGGTACCTTATCTAGGTAACACTATGGATATAACCCATTTTGTATTTGATACAAACGCAATGATCCCACGCGTTCGTGTTGGTGACACGCGAGTGAGGATATCCTATGCAATGAGTTTGCATAAGACTAGACCGATAAATAGTAACCATTAGATGTAACTTTGTTGACTAATTAGGTTTCTATTTCAATAGAATTACCTAGGCGACTTTGTTTCAATACTGAGTGTATTATGAGCTCCTGTTCACGAGGGATTGTCCTTTGATTTTTGTAAAAGTGAGAGTGACAAGATTCTTGACTCAATAAGCCCACCCTTTTAGGAACAATACCGAGTGGAGAGTTGAAAACATAATCACACCTTCTTTCCGACTTTAGGGTAAGTAGTTGAGTGTTCTCTTAAATGATGTCTTTGAGACATGAACAAAAGGGTCATGCTCTCTCTATGACACGAGAGAAATTTCGGTTTATTGGTTGGATCATAAACAAACTATTCATTTGCAGATCATTGGTATTTAATGACTAAGACTGTTCATAAACAGGCTGGTCGAAATGGAACAGCGTCACATTTGAAACAACAGTAATTTTTTAAATCCTACTCAAGTAGCTACACCAATATGCAATACAACCTTCTACATAAATTTTTTTAATGAAGTTACACATAGGTGTACTAAATCAAATTAAATTAAGAAAGCTAGATTGTGGTTGAAAAAGTAGAAGAGCTACCCATATATATAGGAAATAAATAGATTACAAAACTTTTAAGTTTTAAAACCTTCCAAATCTTCTTATTAATTTTTATGAAATGCAAACCCATCAATTTTTAGCATTAGCTCCAAAAATATTCATATAATTTAAGCCTCATTTTCTAGCATTAATTTCAAGAAATAAGTATATAATTTAAGTCATTTTTTATTCCTACGTATTCACATTCTTTTGAATTGAACTTATTACAAATAAATGCCATTATTTGTGAGTTAGAGTTTTAGAAATACAAATAACAATAATAATAATAATAATTACCATTATTTAATGAGATGCTTATCAACGTCTAACTTTTTCTTTTTTTTAATTTCTTTATAGAATGTCAAGTATTTTAGAAAGCAATTATCAATATTCAATGTTAATGACATTTTTATGAATATTGAAATTAAAGTGAGAGTGTAATTGTCCAAAAAAAAATTTCATGGTTTGTAGCTTTTTAATATAGTATAGATTAATGTATACTACATATGTGACATAATTATGAGAATAATATAAGATACAACCATGTCAGTTATCATGTTAATGGTAAATGACATTTGATTACATGACTTGATTTAGAATTTAGGAATGTATTTTCTCTCATCAATCTTAGCAATTTTCTTATAAGATATAATGACACATTTACTTAAAAGGTCTACACTTATTAGTCTAGTGAATTTGAGTGCATTTGAATGTCTGACTGTTAGAATATCCAGCCTATTATATTTATGGTGTTTCTGTTGGATAATTATCTTGAATGTTTGATAATTATCATGAATTTTCATGATTACTCAAGAAACTTCTTGAAGACAAATTTGGGCCATTGGATCAAACACATATATCAAGGTGATGTTATGGCCATTGGATCTTTCACATCTCCAAGAACATTTGTAGCCATTGGATCATACACATATATCAAGGACAAATT
>JBBPDJ010000020.1:9545092-9555129 GCA_037974625.1 Cucumis cinereus
AATTAAATATAAGATATTTAATTTAGAAATTAATTAATTAGAGAATTAATTAATAATTTAGTTTAATTAGATTTAATTAAATTTGATTTAATTAAATTAATTAAATTAAAACTATAGGTCATGTGAGAGATATTCATTTAAATATTATTTAAATAAAATATTGATTAAATATGATTTAATTCATTTTAATTAATTAATTAATTAATTAAAATCAAATTAAATAACTCCCTTACGGGAGTTATTTTTGGGAAAACGTGGGATGCTCCCACTTTCTCCCAATAATCTCTCTAACTTCTCCTTCTTCATCTTGAAGAAGAGGAAGGGCAGTACGCAAAAAGAAAAACCTTGGTTTTCGAATTGCAGAAGGTCTGCAGAGAAAAAAACATCTCTATTTTTCCTCTATAATTTTCAAAAGAAAAATTTCAATTTGGTTCCCACAAGCCAAACCTCAATTATTCAGAGGAGAGGAGAGGCTCCACCTGGTGTGGCTACAATTTGGAGATTTTTTAGATTTTCTACATTTTTGTTTATAAAAATCATGCTTAGCCTAGATTGTTTCTGTAACTTCTTTTCTGATGTATTAATATTTTAAATTTTCCAAATTAAAATTGTGAATGGTATGTAATTCTTCCGCTGCAATGGGTTTTTATCCCATCAGGAGGAAGTGGAAGATTCAGACCTGGGGTGTTTAACAAAGAATTTCAAAGCTCAAAATAGTGATTCATCTGTTTCCAGATATGGTTCAGGTGGAGGAGTTCAGAGATTAAGTGGTTCTAGCCATCATATAGATTCTACAGGAAGTCCTCAAGTTGACGATCTAATGGTGTAGTGGCAGGGTATGACAAAAGCAATGTGTGTTATAATTGTGATCCGCTAAGTCATTACCAGAGAGACTGTCCTCACTTGATACAGAAGGGTAATACTAACCAAAAACTGCTTCTCAGGCCGTAAGTCAGCAGCCAAAGCCCATAAGAGCTAGTGGTGAAGGCTCGAGTGGGGTAAAACATAAAGGATCAGTAGGTCGACCTCATCGGGAAGTGAAGATATTTGCGATGATGCAATAAGAGGCAGCTGATGCACCAAACATTTTTGCTGGTACGTTAATTATATTTAATAAATCTACCCATGTTTTGATGGATCCTGATGCAACACATTCATTTATTTCTATCATGTTTACTGTTGGGATCGATAAGAAACTAGAGAGTTTGTCCGAGGAATTGTTGATAAGTACATCTATTGGTGATAGTTTCATAGCTAATAGTGTGTATCAAAACTTTGTAGTACAAATTGATGGTGAAACATTAACAGTGGATTTGATTCCCTTAGACATGCAAGAGTTTGATGTTATATTGGGAATGGATTTTTTGTCTAATCTCTATGCATCCTTAGACTGTCATCAGAAAGAGCTTGTTTTTAAACGCCCAGAGAAAAATGAAGTTACTTTTTGTGGTGATAGAAAAATATTTCCCACATGTGTAATCTCTACTTTAAAAGCTAGTAAATTGTAGGGAAGGGTTGTACGACCTACGTAGCACATG
Source organism: Cucumis cinereus (assembly GCA_037974625.1). Classification (NCBI taxonomy): domain Eukaryota; kingdom Viridiplantae; phylum Streptophyta; class Magnoliopsida; order Cucurbitales; family Cucurbitaceae; genus Cucumis; species Cucumis cinereus. The sequence continues at coordinate 9,546,631 of JBBPDJ010000020.1, forward strand.
TGATGGATACGCAGGTTAGTAAGCTGAAGCTTGAAGATATACCACTGGTATGAGAATTCTCAGATGTTTTTCTTGAAGAATTATTGGGGCTACCACCGAATGGAGAGATTGAGTTGTCAATTGATTAGGTGCCTGGAATGACACACATTTCACAAGCTCCTTATAGAATGGCACCAACAGAACTGAGTGAGTTGAAAACACAGCTGCAGGAATTGGTGGATAAGGGTTTTATCTGACCGAGTGCATCTCCATGGGGTGCACCAGTGTTGTTTGTTAAAAAGAAAGATGGTATGTTAAGGTTATGCATTGATTACCGTCAATTAAATAAGGTAACAATATGTAACAAATATTTCTTTCCCCGGATCGATGATTTATTTGACCAGCTTCGTTGTGCCTCTGTATTCTCTAAAATTGATTCAAGGTCAGGATATCACCAGTTGAAGATTAAAAAGTCAGATATTCCTAAAACAGCTTTCAGAACGAGATATGGGCATTATGAGTTCTTAGTGATGCCCTTTGGGTTGGCTAATGCACCTACAACCTTTATGCATTTGATGAATCGGGTGTTCCACCCATACTTAGACTAATTTGTTATTGTGTTCATAGATGATATATTGGTTTATTCTGAAAGTAAAGAAAAATACATTGAACATCTCAAAATAGTCTTGCAGACACTGTGTAACCGAAAATTGTACACTTAGTTTAGTAAGTACTGTGAATTCTGGCTGGATCAAGTAGTATTTTTCGGCCATATAGTATCGGTGGAAGGCATTGGTGTTGATCCACAGAAAACTGAAGCAGTAGATAAATGGGAACGAGCCACATCCTTCACTAAGGTTCAAAGTTTTCTTGGTTTAGTAGGTTATTATCGTTGTTTTGTGGAAGGGTTTTCGAAACTAGCATTTCCATTAACAAATTTAACTAAGAAGAATGTAAAGTTTGACTGGACAGAGGCTTGTGGACGAAGTTTTCAGGAGTTAAAGAAAAGACTCGTAACAACAACGATACTAACACTCCCAACTCCTGGTGTAGAATTAGAGATTTATTATGATGCTCTCATCAAGGTTTGGGTTATGTCCTAATGCAAGGAAGGAAGGTAGTGGATTATGCTTCTAGACAATTAAAGAAGTATGAACATAATTACCCTACCCATGATCTATAATTGGCAGTTGTGGTTCTTGCATTAAAGATTTGGCGACTTTACCTATTTGGTGAAAAGTGTCATATACTCACTGATCATAAAAGCTTGAAATACCTATTTGATCAGAAGATGGTTAGAACTGATTAAAGATTATGACTGAACCATTGAGTACCATCCTGGTAAGGCTATTTTTGTGGCTGATGCCTTAAGCGGGAAATCTAGTCATTCTAGTGTTGCTCTAAAGTCTGTTAGTACTACGCTATTGAGAGAATTGAAAATGGCGAGGCAACTGTGTTAGTAGCACACTTTAAAGTGAGACCTACATTGATAGATCGTATTGTTCAAGCCCAGCCACATGATGAAGTGCTAAAGAAGTTAGCTGAAGAAGTAAGGCTAAACCAACGAATGAATTATAGTTTACGGGGTGATGGTGTTTTGATGAAATATGATAGATTGTGTGTACCTAAAGATCAAGCAATAAAAGATCAAATTTTAGAAGAAGCGCATAGTTCTGAATATGCAATGCATCTCAGAAGAACAAAATGTACAGGACTCTGAAGAAGTACTATTGGTGGCCAGGTATGAAGCGTGATATTACAGGATATGTGGCTAAGTAGAAGTACTATTGGTGGCCAGGTATGAAGCGTGATATTACAGGATATGTGGCTAAGTGTTTAATCTGTCAGCAAGTTAAACCTGAACGTCAGAAACGAGCGGGACTCCTAAATCTACTTCCAGTACCAAAGTGGAAATGGGAGCATGTTACCATGGACTTTTTATTTGGACTTCCCCGCACAACGAGTGGGTATGATTGTATTTAGGTGATAGTTGATAGACTTACGAAGACAGTAAGGTTTCTACCAGTCAAAGTCACTTTTACCCTGGATAAATTGGCCAAGTTGTTTTGTGGATAAAATTGTAAGTGCATATGGAGCTCCAGTATCTGTTGTTTCTGATAGATAATCTAAGTTTACTTTCAAATTTTGGTCGAGTTTACAACAAGCTTTGGGTACTAAGTTACATTTCAGTACCGCATTTCATCCTCAGACAGATGGTCAGTCAGAAAAAACTATCCAGACCTTGAAGGATATGCTTCGAGCTTGTGTTTTACAGTTCAAGGGTAGTTGAGATTCTCATTTGTCATTAATGGAGTTTGCATATAATAATAGTTACAATTCAAGTATTGGAATGGCACCATATGAAGCTTGGTATGGTAGATCGCAGAACTTCTGTATGTTGGGATGAAGTTGGAGAAAGAAAACTAATGGGGTCAGAATTAGTACAGACTACTTTGGAGAATGTAAAGATCATTAAGGAAAAGTTGAAAACAGCCAAGGATCGCCAAAAGAATTATGCAGATAAACGTAGAAGAGACTTGAAATTCAAGATTGGTGACAAGGTCTTTCTCAAGTTATCCCCTTGGAAAGTTGTGCTTCGTTTTGGTAGGAAAGGGAAGTTGAGTCCAGGATTTATTGGACCTTATGAAATATTAAAACGTATTGGACTTGGAGCTTATCATTTAATTTTGCCATAGAGCTTTCCATAATTCATGATGTATTTCACGTGTCAATGTTGCGTAAGTACGTTCCCGATCCCTCACATATTCTCGAGGAACAACTGGTATAATTGAAAGAGAATTTGACTTAATGGGAAGAACCAATACAAATTCTTGACAAAAAGGAGCATGTTCTAAGGAATAAAGTCATTCCATTAGTAAAAGTCCTTTGGAGGAATCATACCATGGAAGAAATTACATGAGAGAGTGAGCAGATGATGAAAACTCATTACCCGCAGCTTTTCGCTTGACCACCTTAACTGAATTTGGAGGGTGAAATTCTCAAAAGAGGGTTAATAACTTGTAAGCTCTCATTCCAATTTTCTTTTATGTATCTTAATACTTCCTAAGTTGTAAAGAGCAAGTTTGAATACATGTTAATTTCTCTAAAGGTTGAAGCTTTGTGATGATAAATTTTAGAATCAAAATTTTATGGGTGAGAAGCAAAAATTCATTAAGTGTTGGAAAAACTAAGAAAATGACAAAATCAAAGTTTATTTTAAGCAAAGGGTATTATGGACATTTCCTTATTATTAATATTATTATATTAAGCATCGTCGGCTACCCCAAAATGAAGAAGAAAAGATTTTTTTTATAAAAAAAAAATCCTTTAATTTCAATCCAAGCTTATCCAATAATAATAATAATATAGAAAATGACCATAATGCCTTTACCTTTATTTTTATATTTTCTTTATACCCTTAGCCTCATTTTTTTCAACACTTTAGTAGATTTCATAATCCTTATCCCAAATTAAACTTAATCTCGAGTCACCGAATTCAACATTGACTTATAAATTCTCTTGTATCTTCAATAAAAAGTAAAGAAGAGAGGGCTTACAATAACGGTGCTTAAGAAAGAAAAAAATCTATAAAAATATGGATTAAAAAGGATAAATGTAACTCGAAATCATCATAATTTCATGTTGCTAAAATATAGTTTAAACATTTGTTGTAATTAAATAATGCATAAATGGTTTGAAATAAATGGTTGTGAAATTCTTAAACAATCATACATGCATAATAAAATTGTAAATCAACTTTTATAAATGCATATCTTTTTCTTTTGCAAACACGTACAATACACGTAGTAAAGTTAGTACATAAAAAATGCAAATGAAAATGGCGATCTATATTAAAATAAATTTCTAAAATGAATGAAAGCTTTAAAATATATTATGTATTAAAAGTTAAGTAATCGAAAATCCTAAATGTAAAAAACAAGTCATATTCGAACTTATGTAAATAAGGAAATAATTACAAATTCCAAAAATTTATTTACAATAGTGAAAAGGTTAAAGTGGTCCAAGATTAATGTAAACAAATTTTCATGAAAATAATTCAAACTTTAGGACATTTATGAAATATAATACATAAAAAAGACCATTCATGTTAAATTGTCTAATTTGTTTCTCTCATTGGCTTGATGCTTTTCTTGGGGCACCTTTTCTCTTGAGTTATTTGTGTGTTACTTGGTAGTTTGCTAGATTTAGTCTCTCTTAATTTTGTTTTTAGAGTTGACTTCAAGTTATGAGGCTCTTCAGAAAATTGTACCTAGTTTAAGAGAGCTTCAAGTTGCAATTTTCTTCGTCTGATATTATTTTAAATGAAATTAAAGTTTTGATGGCTAGAGACCGTTTTAGACATTTAACTTTTATTCCTAGCTCGTGTGATAGAGTTGCTCATTCTTTGGCTCGCTGGTCTTATTCTTATAGGAAAAATGGTGAATGGTCAGTTTTTGGCGCATGTATGGCTGAGGCAGATCATCGGGGTGGATGCTTACTTTTTTATTTTTAATGAATTGTTTATTCTTCAAAAAAATTAAGAGGATCCTAGATCCTTCTAGTAATACAATGTCTTTAATTAAAAAATTAAATAGAACATAGGAAGTTGTCAAATGTGATTTAGATAGTTCAAATTTTTGTATCGTAAAATATTACAAATTTTAAATCACAAGAATAAATTTATTGGAAATGTTGGTATAGATGACCTAATTTAAAAGAAAAAAAAATGGCAAATGACCCATTCCTTGAAAAAAATGTCAAATGCTTCTTTGATGATGTCATGATTGTGAAAATTACAATATTGCCCTTCATTTTTGGGTTTTTTCTTTTTCTCTTTTCCCATGTTTGTCTTCCTCTTTCTTTCTAGCTTCCTTTTCTTCCATCTTCACGCACATTAGCGCTCTTTCTCTGACTTTCTCTTATTCTCTGGCACGGTGTCCATGGGTGAGAAGCTTCTTCTCTGACTTCTTCTTCACGGGGCTGAGAGATGGGTTACAAGAGAGTTGGGCGAGACAGAGAGCGAGACCAACCGAAGATGGGTGAGAGCGACACCAACTGAGCGAGATTTAGAGAAAAACAACACCAACCGTGTGAGAGTGAGAGATATCGAGTGAGATGGGAGAGAGCGAGATGGAAAAAATGAGAGAGAGCGAGACAAACGAGACGGGAGAAAGCGAGACAGGCGAGAATGAGATTGCTTTTTCGAATTATAAACTTTTTTCCTATAGTAGTCAAGCACACCTCTATTTATTGTAAAAAAAAAAAAAACACACCTATATTTAAATTGGGTTATACTCAAACTTAATCTTTGTATTAACCATAGAACTACAAAATTAAATAAAAGTTTTCAATCCAAATTCTCTAATTTCTCTAATTTAAATCCAATTCCTTTAATTTCTCCCCCAACAATTTTTCTCATAATCCAAAAACTTTTTCCTATAGTATTAAAACGCACGTCTATTTATTGTCCCAGAAGAAAAACATGGCTTTATTTCAAATATGTTATACTCAAACTTAATCGGTATATTAACCATAAAGCCAGAACATTAAAGTTCAAAATTTTCTAAAACTTGATTTTGTAAAGGGAGATTAAAAGGCGAAAAAATAAAAAAAATGTGAATATGTAGTTTTTATTTAAGTTTATTTTAGTGAAAATATAAAGAAAAATGTAAAAGGTTTTGCAAATATAGCAAAATATCACAATTTAGATCATGATAGGTTTATTTTACTATATTTGAAAATAGTCAAAATATAAATACAATTGGTTAAAAGAATTATTAATAAAAATGGTGGTAAAATTGTTTTCACTGGAGATGAAAGGAGTTGACATTTTTGTGGGAATTCAAGAGAGTGGGATCACTAAAACTTCTTTGTAGATTAATAACATAATTATGTTCATATATACAATGCAGGTAACAACCTTGGTATAGGGGGACACAAGAAGGTACCGACAGGACATTATAAAAGGAACATATATACATTACTTACTCGTGAAGATCGTTTGGATGCATGTTTCTTATCCAACAAACCATTGGATTCCGGCTTTCCTTAACCCTTCTGCTGGAAATGGAACAGAACATAGTCACAATAGTCTTACAAGAATAGAATCAAACACCAAAACATATGCTACTATATACACATTCTATGTATAAGATTCCACATTAAATAATCCTCCCCAATTTATAACACTTATCTTGGATTGAGTCACACCAAGGACCGCAAAACAAAAACATAAATCTCATCAAACTAAGTTTACCAAGATACCCTCTTCCAATCATTTGTGTTGGGATAAAAACACATCACACCCCAAGAATTACATAACCATTCTTAAACTATTAATTAAATTCTAAATTAAATATAGATATTTAATTTAATATATATTTGAATCATGTTTAAATATTAAATCTTCTCATAACTTATAGTTTTAATGTGTATCATATACGCATTAAATTTAATCTATAGTTTTAATATGAATTTAATTCACATTAAATCAATATTTGAACTCATTCAAATATTTTATTCTCTCATTAATTAATTTTGAATCACATCTAAAATTAAAATTTATATTATAAAGTTTAATTAAAAATATAAATTTTATATTATAATGTATCACCATTATTATATTAATTCTCTTAGTTAATTTGAACATTTCAAATTATATCCATGATATATTAACCTCATTACCCTCTACGAGCTAGGAAGGGGACATCATGGACCTACTGATCAGAAGCTACACTAATATGAGATTAATTGGCTAATCTCATTAACCACATTAATCAATATTCGTTAACTGTGTGTACACTCCACTAAAGACTCACAGCTGAATTCTTCTCACTGTAGATATATTTCTGTGTCCATGGATGTAGACCAATAACAGCAAGTTAGTCCTTCACAAGTGTTTGTAACTCCAGCTGCGTCAAATTATCGTTTTACCACTAGGTTACTTTTTAGTCCTTAAATACCAGTGCTCCTCTAAAGAACAATCTGTTTATAGTCCAACCAATAAGCAAAAATTTCTCTCATGCCATAGAGAGGGTAGGACTCTTTGTTCAAGTCTCGGAGACACTAATTACGGGAATACTCATCAACTTATCCTAAACCCGGGAAGGAGTGAATTCCATCATGTGTGATTATGTTTTCAGCTCCCCACTCGGTCTTGTCCCCAAAATGTAGGCTTATTGAGTCGGCAAACTTGCCACTCTCACCCATACAAATCAAAGGACAATTCCTCATGAACAGGAGTTCATAATACACTCAGGAGTAAAACTAAGTTGCCTAGGTCATCCTATTTGAAATAAAAACCTAACTAGTCAACGAGGTTACAAATAGTGGTTACTGTTTCGCGGTCCAGTCTTATGCAAACTCATTGCATAGGATACCCCCACTTGCGTGTCACCTACACGAACACATTGGATCATTGTGTTTGTATCAATTACAAAGTAAACCGTATTCATAGTGTTACTAAGATAAGGTACCCAACCTTATCCTTATACTATAGACCCTTTAAGCTGTATCTCGAACATTGATCCTTGTATGTCTCCACATACTGTTCAAGACTCATAAAACAGCTTAGGATGTTAGTTTATTGAATTTGGGTTAATTAGACAAAAAAATAATCAATAACTATTTATTGAAATTGAAATAATAACTCTTTATTAATAACAGTCAACAGTTTATATTTACTATCTACGAGTTTGAGGACATAAAACCCAACAAGTTGAATATTGCTTTGGTATGATCTCAAGCTTTCTGCAGCCATTGTCCATAACAGCGTTAAGGGTCTATTTTGACATATCTTTACAATTAGCATAACATTAAGGCTTTATCATTGGCTCCAAAACATCATTAGTCCTTGAACAAAGACTAAGACACATCTCATTGTCTTTAGCACTGTCACGCCCCTTCCAGATTATCCCTGTAACCTAGATCGAGGCGTAAGCTACTTGTAACACCCCAAATTTACAAAAACTAAAATGGGTTGTTACTAAATCAAAAACATGAAAGAAGACATTTAGAAACCAATGATGACAAGAAACATCTCCATTCAGTTTAAAACAAACTAAAACAAGTTGTGCAGGTGAATCGAAAGTTAGAATTATGGTAATCAAAACCTGGAAAGCGACTTTGACGGGATCCCACTTTTTCCAAAAATTCAAACATCAAATAAAACTCAAGTTTTAACAAAGCAATACAAATCCATAAAGTTTCAAAAATGTATAAGACCCAAACGCGGAAGCAAAATCCATGTGGTCCCTGTGGTGTGGTAACTGGTCTTTCTTGTCCCTCGCCAGTCTTCTTTTACCTTTGCCTGAAAAACAGAGAACACAAACGAGTGAATATATAAATATACCCAGTAAGGAATCTCTCTACTGGCTCTACTTGGTAATAGTTAATCTCCATTAAGTCAGTACCCTGATTCATACTGCAAGTGGCCCAAAGACAGAAACAACATCTACCCTTGCCCAGCACATAATACTAGTCGGTCCTCATACTAGCTATTAGGCACAAAACTAGCTATAC
>JBBPDJ010000020.1:9577555-9598980 GCA_037974625.1 Cucumis cinereus
GTCTTTTAAAATGAATTTAATGATTTTTACTTAAGTAACGACCTTGGGTTAAGGTTTGAAAATCCGGGGCGTTACAGACATATTATATTATTTTGATATACTTTTTCAACAAATATTCACTCATGCGATTATACCACATTCATTCTGATTGCTTCAATCCATATAATGATCTTTGTAACTTTATTGAATATAGTTTCTTGGAACTTGATTTATATGCTTTAGGTATCTTAAATCCTTATGGAACTTTTATATAAATATCATTATCAAGATATCCATATAAATATACTGTGACTACATTCATAAGATGCACATCCAAATTTTCATACACAGTCAAGCCAATTAAAAGTCTTAAGTGATTGCATCTACCACTGAAGAATATGTTTCTTCATAAACAATACAAGGTCTTTGTGAAAAATCATGTACAACTAATCTTGCTTAATATCTTGTGATCTCATTATTTTCATTTTTTTTCTCACAAATATCTATTTCTATCCCACAGGTTTGACACCTTCTGGTGGTTGGACTACTGGTCCAAAAACTTGACGTTTTGAAAGTGAATTTAATTCTGCCTTCATTGCTTCTTTTCACAAAGACCAATTTTTTCTCTGTCGACATTCTTCAAAAGATTTTGGTTCAGGATCCTCATTTTCATATATAATATCAAGAACAACATTATATGCAAAAATGTTGTCAACAACTATATTAGTTTGGTTAATCTTTTTTCTATCATGACATAATTTATTGAAATCTCATTATTATCTTAAGTTGTTTTATCTTTTCGATATTCTTGTTAGGAGTCAAATTTTGGATTTCTTCTTAAACATCCATATCTTTAATCGAGTTATTGACTTTCTTTCTTTTTCGAGGATTTTATCTTTAGAACATACTGGTCTACCATGCTTCTTACATGTTCCAACTTCATTAATGACAACTTGTTGTGTTGGGATATCAATTTTTCATGGGACATTTGCAGTTGTTATATGTGACTTAGTTACTTTCTTTGTATCTACAAATGCATTTGGTAACTGATTTTCTATATTTTGTAAATGTATTATTTTTGAACTTTAAGTACACATTGATCTGTACGATGATCTAAATGAGACAATAATGATACATTTTATGTAATTTATTTTTCCAACTTATGAATTCCTTCCCATAATGTTGAAAATTTTGTCTCATTAAAATGACAATCAACAAATCGTTCAGTAAATATATCACCCATCAGGGATTCAAGATATTTAATAATTGGTGAAAAATCAAAATCAACATATATTCCTACCCTCTTTTGAGCACCCATCTTAGAACGTTGTGGTGGAGCAATTGGAACATATACTGCACATCCAAAAAATGTCATATGAGAAATATTTGGCTAATGGCCATATGCTAATTATAATGGTGAGTACTTGTGATAATACGCACAAGTGACGAAGCATGCAAAATAGCATGTCCTCATACAGATGTAGAAAACTTAGCTCTCATAAGCAATGGTCTTGCAATTAATTACAAACGTTATTATAAATGATTTTACTAAACCATTTTGTGTATGAACATGTGCTACAGAATGTACAACACTTATCCCAATTGACATACAATAATTATCAAAAGCCTAGGTTGTAAATTTACCAACATTATCAAGACGGATCAACATAATTGTATAATAAGGAAATTGTGTTCTTAACTTAATTATTTGAGCAAGTAATCTTGCAAATGCAAGATTTCAACTTGATAATAAGCACATGTGTGACTATCTGCTGGATGTGTATATTAATACCATAAAATACTTAAATGGTCTATTTGCAGGGCTAATAGGTTCAAATAGATCACCACGATTCGTTCTAAAAATATAGATTATTCAATTTCTACTTTAACTGGCGATGGTCTAATTATTAATTTGTTTTAAGAGCAAACATTTCATGATAATTCATTAGATTGAAGAATCTTTTAGCTCTTCAATGGATGTCGATGTGAATTTTCAATAACTTTTCTCATCATTATAAACCCTAGATGACACAATTGATTATGCCAAATTTTAAATATGTTTTGATTCATGAACTTCAGGTACCTTGTTGCATATATTTCAATTACTCGTATATGAGTGTAATATAATCTAGAAGATAAAACAAACAACTTTTCTAATATACGTTTTTCATTTGAGACATTAGATATAATATAAAGACATTATATCTCGTTCTTTCTATAAGTCTCAATATGATAATTATTGAAACATATATATTTAAAACTCAGTAGATTTTTCTTTGATTGTGAATTTTGTTCTTCTAGGCAAAATAATATTTGCTTTTACAAATCCTTCCATTTGATTTGCAGAACCTAATATTGTATTAACTTTTGTTTCCAACATTGTCAGTTTGAAAATATATTTTATACTTGTCAGTATTGTGTGCATAGTTGCACTGTTTGCCAGACATATATCTTTATAGCTCATTTTTTGGCTATTCAGCATAAGAAAACTATTTATGCTTTTTCATTAAACAAAATAATTACTATGAGAGAAACAAAACTTAGAACATTAAAATAAAAATGAGAGATAAAAACCATTAATTATTATATAATTATAAAAGAAACATTTGTTATTTTTCAAAATATGACAATTTTCTGTTCAGAAAATTGAAAACTCTACCACATCCAAATTTGTCATACTATATGAATCAAATATACTATTAATCTTATATGCAAAATCTGCTTTCAAATTTTTCTCTTTTTCTTGTGTAGCTTTTCTTTTATGATTATCATTTATATGGTTCTTTTGAAATTTGGATGGTTATAATGACCAACCACAAAAAATAATTATTTCTTCCTTACTGCGGTCACAACCTCGATCACAATTGTCAAATTCACAACATTCACTTCAAAGAATGAGATTGTTCCAGTTGGTCGAAGTTCATAAATTTTCATCCTTATTAAAAGTTACAACATTCATTTCAGAAAATGTTGGTTCTTTAGTCAACTGATATTCACGATTTTTCAATCAATAACTCGTTATTTCATTCATCCAAGAGAAAACATTAGATAAGTGCATAATATTCTTTAAAATATTTCTCTTTATGTCCGAAAGATAGAAAAATTCTTCTATAACATATTGATTTAAAATTTTGGAGCCTTTAAGTGCATCCACATATAAGGAGCTTTAGGAAGAATAATTGCTTTCAGATGATCATATTTTTATGGAATCTTGGTACATTTCAGCATTAAGCATTCATGATAAATTATTATTACTATTAGTATCAAATATTAGAAATTGTAATTTTGTAACGTAACACTATTAGAAATTTAATACATATCAAACATGCAAAATAATAATTATTAATTATAACGAGTAGAAAAAACCCGACATACCTTTAAGACTTACCTTTAGTGGAAAAAATGACAAAAGCTCGTATTGATAACGTGTTGTAAAAATGAGGCATAACGAGAACACAAATATCGAGAAAATATAATATTAAAATAAATAAAATATAATATATAAAAAAATAAAATAAATGATAAATTAAAAAAATAGGAAAATAAGAATTCTAAAAAATTCTCACTATCTTCAATATCATTGGAATTTCAACCAATATGTGTGTCCAACAAAACCAACCAAAAGCAACTAGGGGAGATTATTTACAGACAATTTGGCAAACATGAGGGAGATTACACGACGACTAAGGATTGGTATCTTCAAGACATATGACATGTAGATGAAATGTGAAGGGAATGATATATGCCAAAATACACCAAGCATAACGATACATCTATTTTGAATAATATTTATAATAATTGTAAAATATTTTTTTCTTGGAAAAGAGAAACATAAAAAAGGTGAAAAAGCACATAAATAGATTAAAATATAAATGACCAAAATACCTCACTTGGAAAACAAGCTAAAACATATCACAAAAAAGAAGTAGCAAAATTTTGGTATAACACAAAAGTTTTATACCTCTCTTCTACCTACAAATTTTGTATAGGATTATTATTATTTTGAGTTAAAAACAATTAGCCAAAGTGATTAACATCATCTAGCAGTAGCATTCAACTTTTGTCTTAACATATTAGCATTTTCATACATATTTTTCACTGTATCAGCATTTTTATATATATATTTTCCAAGTGTCTTTGAATGGAGTTCGACATAAAAAAAAAAAAAAAGAGTGAATCCATATTTTCAATTATCTTGTAAACTAGATCTTACGGACCAACTAAGATATTTCTTTTTAAAAGTTTGGAGATACTGTTGACACTAGTTTAAAATCTCAATTAAAAGTCTATTTTATCAAAAAAACTTTAGCTCTGTTGACACTTGTACATACTTGAGAACCAACCGATCAAGATATTTTGTTTGGTTTTGTACTGAAAGCCACAAAAATTTCAACAATGCCATTATTTAAGTAAATAAACAATAATAATTTGAATTATATTAAATATTAAAATAATTCCATTTGGAAGAACAAAAGAAAACTAACAAAACCTCATTTTTTTTTCTATGCTTTCTTCTTCTTGTTCTTCAACAATGGCTCCTCCTCATCTCTCTTCAATTTCCCATCCATTTTCTTCCCCAATTACAAACCCTAATCTCAATTTCACTTCCAGATTCCCTCTTCCTCTACGCTCCCAAACTCTACGTTTCATTTCTAATTCTTCTTCTTCTCCACCGCCGCCACTCTCTCCTCCTCCGCCCGATCCCATTCCGGAGAAAAAATCCCTTGCTGTAGCCACTGGAGAGCTCTTCTTGGGCCTGGCTGCCAGGCTCATTAAGCGCTCTTCCGACCAAACCTCAAACTCTGTTGCTATGTTCGATAATCGAAGTGGGAACAACAGGAGTGTGTACGAGGAGAGAATTGGCGCAGTGGTTGAGGATGAGATTCAGCCTGGTGTACTTTGGGAGCAGCGGGTTAAAGACGTTGAGGCCGAGCGGGAGCGTCCACTCGTTACTAGCCCTGGCTTTAGTTTCTCCGCCGCTGGTTTGTTGTTTCCGTACCATCTTGGAGTTGCCAAATTTCTCCTAGAGAATAGTTATATCAAGGTTTTCTTCTCATCGTTTTCCTCCCTTTCTTCCTAATATGTTTCAGAAATTTAGGTTGTTGCTCCCTTTCTGTATCTTTTAATTTTGAAGAGATTTTCTTTCTTTTCTGTGCATCTTTGCTTCTTGTATATTTGATGTGGCAGGACTGTTTAGATTTTGGATGGAATTTGAACCCCCTCTCTCTTTCTCTCAATGTATCAAGAATACATTTATTGGAATCAAAATGTAGTTTAGATTTAGAAAGGACTGTTTCCATGTGTGTTTTGAAAGTATCCCCCTCAGAATTCTTTGCATTATCCTGCAATCCATTTGTGGGGTTGATTCTGTTTTATGATATGGAAGTTTAACTTGCTCTTGTGATAGCTGATGACCCTCAAAAGGGTCTCTATTTATCATTTTTCTGTTTTCTTTTTCCATTTTTACATTTTCATCCTCACTGAAAATTTATCTCTTGACTATCGTGATCTTTTTCTTATCTTCTTTGATATTTAAGTGTTTGTAATGATTTAGGAAACAACTCCATTAGCTGGAGCGTCAGCTGGTGCCATTGTCTGTGCCGTTATTGCCTCTGGAGCCAGTATGCAGGAGGCTTTACAAGCAACTAAACTACTGGCCGAAGACTGCAGAAGTAGAGGGACTGCATTTCGCCTTGGGGTATTTCTCTGTTGAAGTAGATCGTTTCATTCATTGTTTGTGTTTATTTTTTGTGGTAAGGCATGGAATGGAAAAAGATATCTTTTAATAACTCCAGTTTTTTTTATTCCTGTTATTGTTAGTAATCTTAACTCTTGAGACTAGTGGTTCGCATGTAGGTCTATTAGTATCCCTGGGTTTTCAAAAGTCTAGACAATGGTGTAGGATGGTTGAGGAGTTATATTGTAGGTCTCTCTTGTCTTGACACTCAAGTTAGAGTGTTCGGACTACTATCTTTTTGTAATTTATCCCCTTGCTTTGGATCATGGTGATAGGGGAGATTTGCTTTTCCTTTGTGTTTGTGCATGTGGTTAAACTCATTTACTGGTTCAATTTTTATTTTTAACGTTTTCCTCATTTAAATCCTCAGGCTGTACTGAGGGAAGTTCTTGACAAGTTTCTGCCAGATGATGTACATATTAGGTGTAATGGAAGGGTCCGTGGTATGCATTCCTATTCATTCTATTTTGTTCCAAAACAAAATCACTACAAGAAAGGGGAAATCAATATATTATTATGACATTACTCGGTCACTGCAATCTGAGTTCATCGTAATTGGTTTGCACAATGTGACGGGAGAGCATTTCACACTTGCAATGCAATTCCATTCTGGAAACTTTGATTTCTCATTTATACATCTCTGTTGTGTTTGTAGTCGCTGTTACCCAAGTTTTTTGGAGGCCCAGAGGCTTGTTGGTGGATCAATTTGATTCAAAAGATGATCTCATCGATGCAGTTTTCACCTCTTCCTTTATTCCTGGGTGACTATTTTAATTTCACGTCCTTTAAATGTTCAAACATTTTCTAGTTTGGTAAATGACCTTGGGCTGAAACAATGCTTTAGTGTAGATACCTAGCCCCAAGACCTGTCACAGTCTTTCGGAATAGACTATGCATTGACGGTGGTCTAACATTGTTCATGCCGCCAACTTCTGCCTCTCGAACGGTATTATTTACTTAATAAAATTCTCAATGTTTTCCCTGTAGTTTGATCAATCTTATTCACTAGAGACAAGATCTTTGCAGGTGCGCGTATGTGCTTTCCCAGCTAGCAGATTGGGATTTGAAGGGATTGGGATCAGTCCTGACTGCAACCCTGAAAACAGAGCTGGCCCCAGAGAGGTAAATGAGATCGACAAACCTCGTCCAACACGTTGATAGGTTTTATATTGTGACAGCAAATTGATGAAACTCTTCCTTGTTCTGCATCATTTCAGCTTTTCAACTGGGCTCTGGAGCCAGCAGAAGATGACATTCTAGATCAGCTGTTTGAGCTGGGATATCAAGATGCAGCTGTTTGGGGTGAGGATAATCCTGTTGAAAAGCTGGTGGAAGATGAAAGGCATGACTGAGGACGACGCCTGTAACTAGCTGAGTCATGAAAGTGAAGATGGTGAATAAAAATTGGAGATGCTTGGTGGTAAGTACATGGCATTAACTCAACTTTGTGGATTGCTGGCTGATGGAACTGCTTAGATACACATAGAAATACCTTATAACAAAAGCAGACAAGGTTGAATTGAAGAATGAAAGGATAAAAATAATATTATACAAGTAGATATCAAAGTCTTGAGTTTAAGTTGGCCAAGACTATAGGTAAAAATGTGTTTATATATATGCGTGTGTTTCCCCTTCCCTCACACCTCCACAGGATTTACATGTGCCATTTTGATGGTATATATAATATATATATATATATATTCTTTCTTTGAACATCTATAATGAACATGAAAAGTGGATCCCATCATTATTTGCTCCACCTAATCATGTAATCCGGTCGATTCCAAGGTGGGTGGTATTTTGATTGCGACACATGGTATTAACACCACGACGGATTTAATATAGGTCCAGGGGCTCGAGTCTCCACTCAACTTTATGCTCTCTGTATAATATGTGTATAAAAAACTGCTTTAGCTCCTTCTAGACTCAGGTTCACCTAAATTTTTAGATTCGCCACTGATTAACATCATATTTATTTTAAGTAATCTCGATCCTTGCACTTTTCATGAATCTCTCAAGGTCTTCAATTTCAATCTCTATATTGAACTTTGTCTTCCTCTTTTTCATCCAAATTCTACATATCACTAACTACTAATTTAATTTATGGATCATATCAAAGAATTTGGCTATGTTAATCACCATCTGAACACTATCAACAAAACCATCAAAATCTCGTCAAGTTTAGGCTTTCAATCTTGAATTTGAGTTTCAATGGATCTATCATCCCAGTTTTGCTCATGTTTGATCTCACTTTTCATTCCTCTCGCTTATGCCCTTTTCTCGCTTTGGGTCCAACTCTTGCTATCTTGCCAAAATCAGATACTTAAAAAAGAGTATAATATTCATTATATAGATTTTGTTTTTATTTTTTATTATGCATCTTTATACTCATCTAAAAGTATCTTAGTTTTAAAAAAACAAGAGAAATGAAGATTTGAATATGATAAACAAAATTTAAAATAATTATTATCTTTTAAAATAAATGAGTAAATAAAAAAAGAAAAGTGAATACATCATCATAAAATTGTGCAAAATATATTTTTGGTTCAGATTTGAAGTTATGGTTGTTTGGTTCTTGAGGTTTAAAAAATAACACTGTAGCTTTCGAAGTTTGAAAAATCATTCTAAATGATCCTTCTATTGGATTGATCGTTAGTATAATGAAAAAGTGACGAGGTGGCAGTGATGAGTTAGCAAAATTAGGTGACCTAAAAATATTTGTTAATTTTTATATTGTATTTATATTGGGTAACATTTTTTTACTTTTCTCTTTTCCTCATCTCTAGCTCCACTTTCCCATTCAAAGAATCAAAAGTGTCGCTTTTGAAACTTTAGAGATCAAATAGATATTACATTTCAATCTAATGAACTAAAAGTGTATTATGCCCCAAAATATTTAACAATTTAAATTTCATTTTCGTTATATGAAAAAATAAAAGATATTTTTAAATACAGTTCAAAATATATAAATAATAATAATAATAATAAATAACCCACCACTAAGCCTTTTAAATGACATATATTTTTGTAGACAAATATATCTCTTTTTTCAAGAAGACACCACAATATGACACATTACCCTAAACTTAGGCATGGCCTACACGTTTAAAGAGACCTCTCATCAAACCCTATATATAATATATATATATATATAACTCCAATACTCGTAACAATAGAAATTAAAAAAGAATTAAAAAAAAAAAATTCTTAGTTTCAATTATTATATTAATAATAATATATAGAAGGCAAATTGTTTATTCAACCCCTTCTCCTTCTTCCATACAAGTAGCCACATATTAATTAGTACAATTAATAAATAATATGCTCTTCTTCTAATATCAGAAAACATAGAATAGAAAATTGATATGAAAATTAAAACAAAACACAAGATTATAACAAAAGCACACATTATTATTATTGTCCAAATTAAACAACAACAACAACAACATAATAATAAATAATAATAATTCAAAGAGCTTTAATGGCAATCTTCATTCCAGCTTTGCAGTGGCCAGGGAAACTGCAAATGAAATAGTTGTATCCTTTGACAAGCTTGATAGTCTCTTTTCCTGTTTGGTAAACTTTTGAACCTCTTGGGTTTAGACACCAATTGTAAGCCACTTTGTTCTTCAATGCCACCACATTGTGCACCCCTTGAGGATACTTGAATACTGTTTCCAATTAAATTAACATTTTTTTTAAAAAAAAAAAATGGGATTATTATGAGATCTTAAATCATTCATATATGCTTAATAACTTAATTTAAAAAAGCATCAGAAGAAGGTATATTGTATAATTGAAGGTAATATAAAGAGGTAGGAGGTGTGAAGGAGAAATTAATTTACCAATTACATCGCCAGCACGGAAACTCTTTCCCTTAGTCCAAGTATTGACATTAAAGGTCCATCCTTTGGCATCTCCAACCATGTACACTTTAGCTTCACCAATCTGAGATTGGATGACCAAAATGCATAGCAACAAACTGATAGCAAAGGCACTGCCTTTTCCCTGACCCATTTTCATTTACTTCAAATTCTTTTTTTTTTTTACCAAACTTTAATGATCTCTCTTTCTTTTGTTTTGTGGTTTATATGAAATGGGAGAGATTACATTGGTCCCTTTTTATACTCATATTTTGTTGGTTCATTGTTAGGGTTTATTGGGTTTTAATAATATAATTATGCAAGAAAAACCTCAAAAGTCATGCTACCACTCTAAACCCCAAAAATAATAATAAACAAAACTCATTTTAAATTCTTTCAAACAATTATATATATATATATATATTTTGGAGCTCATACAAGGTGTGAAAGATTATTGACTTTTCCACCCATCTCATGTGGAAGATTAATATACGACAGTTTTCATTTGATCTATATATTTCGTGACACATATTTTGTATCTACGTTCAACCTAGGGCTATTATATTCTCTTTCATATCATCAAATTAAATCATAAACTTAAAACAGAGGATTTATCAATCTTTTTTTTCTCTAATTTATATCTTATAAAAGTTGTATAATTATTTAATCAAAACTTCAACTTTGAATGTTATGCCAATGTGTGGTGAACCACATGTGGTCAATTTTGATTCATTCAATCCTTCCATTTTTTTTTCTTTTCATATTTTTTATAATTAAAAAAATATATCAATAATTTCCTTTCTAATAATCTTCAATTTAATTATTGTATTTTTTAGTGGCTCCTTGTGTCATGTTATATTCTTAATCATAAATTATTCATTAAATAAAGTTCTTTATATGCTACTTGGATCCGTACATTTAGGAGTTTTCAACCCTAATTTCATATTTTTATCAACCCTTGGACTACTAACTTTCTAAATTATTCTATTCATAAAAGACAAAATCTTTTTGCTATTTTTTTTTATATATTGGTCATTAGTGTATCTTAAATTTTACATCCATTATGAAATTTTGTATTTTTTTTTCTATTTCAAGGCGAAATCGAGGAAAATAGTAATTTAAAAATATTGTATTTTCTTTTATAATATGTATGGTAAACGGAGAGAATCAAATTTTGGACTTTGAAATTTAACCATTTAGATCAATTAAACTATTTTCACCATTTTAAAATAGTTTTCTCTAACTATATTTTGTTGATGGTATATTTAATAAATGGTTAGGGATAATTTTTTAACTTTCTCTCTTTGCCCTTTTACTTTCCAATAATTAATGTTTTGCCCCTAAAATTACAACCTTTTGTACTTTTTCTTCTTTTTATTTTTCTCTTTTCCTAATCTTACATTCCCTTTTTGTATTTTCCTTGTTGTGTT
The DNA here is from genome assembly GCA_037974625.1 of Cucumis cinereus. NCBI lineage: Eukaryota > Viridiplantae > Streptophyta > Magnoliopsida > Cucurbitales > Cucurbitaceae > Cucumis > Cucumis cinereus. The sequence continues at coordinate 9,588,565 of JBBPDJ010000020.1, forward strand.
TTTGAAATCAAATTCTATCCAAAAGTAAAAATTGCAATACTTATACAAATTGAATGTTAAAATTGACAATTTACAACAAGTTCACGTCGGTGGTTAAACCTACATGGTTTAACTTGTTTGTATCATGTAACGTAATTTTACAGTGTGTTCATAAATTTCATTTAATCATCGTTTGTCTTTTTAAAAAACTAAAATAAAAATAAATTAAAAAAGATTTAAAGAAATATATTGTGTTGCCCTAGGAACTGGCCAATGACTTTAGTACACGTTAGCACGTTGCCCTTAGAGTAATGGTCAACATTGGAAATGTGTTAATTAGTTGACTTAAAAAACAAAACAACATGCTCATTTTCTAAAATTATTTACAATAATTGCCTTTTAATTATGCTCTGGAGCTGCCGAAAAATATAAATATAAAAAATAAAAAGTATTCTCTGCCGTCTCCCAAAAATTAATTTTTGTTTATATATATATATATATATATAAAACCAATGTACCAACACATTTTATAAAATAAAAGGAAAAAAAAAAGTCAAATATATATTTTTTTAATTTAAGATTGGTTCATTTAGTAAGTTGTTAAATTTTAAATCTAGTCCCTAAACGGTTTGTGATTTTCAAAATAATTATGAATTTAAGTTTGTGATCATACACTTTTTTTTTTAAAAAAAAAGAAAATTAAGATTTTATTAAATACAAAATTGAAAATTGATGAGGGTTTCATTTAGACATCAATTTTAAATTTGTATCTAAAATCAATTAATTTGACTTTTTCTAAAAAAAATTAGAGAATTATTAGACATATAATTGAAAGAAAGTTGAAGAAGCTATGGATACTTTTCAAAAGTTGAAAATTAAAATAAACAAAAACCTTAAACTTTAGAGACACTGAAATTATAATTTAAACAATAATTAATAAAGTCGTCTCTCTACGACCATTAAAATTTGGGATATTTTTTTTTAAAAAAAATAATGTTATTTTAATAAATAACCAGAAAAGTAGGTTAGAGATAAAAGCATTTTGAAAAATAGGTGGAAAAATGGTGGACTTTCATAAAATTAGTCCACATGTTGTAATAAAACCTTCCACGATTATTATGCAGGACAACCTAAAAACAGTGGATCGAGTCTCCAAGTTTCCATAGAGAAAACTCCAATAAATTTTAAGATAAGTTTTAAAATATGGAGAAAAGGAAATTCCATAAATCAAGAATCAATAAACTAACTTGTATCCCATCGGCTAAGGAAGATAATAACACCAAATATTTGCTTAATTTTCATAGTTTTGATTTGAAGATATCAAAGTTTTTTTAAAATCTATTTTAAACCGTACGAAATTTACAATTGCACTACATTTGTTTTATTTAAAAATACTTTTTCTATGGATCTAATGCCTTTTATATATATATATTTATGTAGATCATTCACTAATCTATAAACTTTCTCTCGTTATTTTTTTTTCATTTTGTCGTCGTTGTCTTCCATCGTTTGCCACCACCCACGACCTCTATATGTCGATGTTTTCATGTATGGAACACGTAAGCGCGTACATGCTCAACGATTTACCTTCAATTGTGATCGTCTTGACGCTTGACAGCATAAACTAAATGTGTGAGTAAATTGAGAACTAGATCCACGACATAGAAATTTACGTTACTTTTGTGAATATTTTCAACTCAACTATAATTTTTATTATTAATTATTTTAATAACATTATTTTTAGCTGAATATATAATTCCATATTCTTGAGAAAGAATAATATAAGAAGTTGACTAGTTAAAGTAGGTTTATTAAATAATTAAATAATCGAAATAATATATATATATGGTACTAATTATATATTTCTTTATTGGTTATTAGACCCTAAACTAATGATAAGAAATAAGGGATTCAGGCATGTTGGTGTTCGTTGTAAAAAACAAGTGTCCTCATCTCCCTCACTTCCCCTTTGTTTTACTCCATATAAATACAATATTTTGGAACAGTGATACCATGACACAAATCTAATGAACTTAAAATTTGCATCCCTTGATATTAATAGTAATAATTATTTGTTACGGTCGAGTACTCGATAACGAAATGCACTTGAACGCCAAAAAGATAAAGGAAGGAAGGATGATGCCAGTTAAATTTCAATGCACAAGAGAGGAAAATAATGAGCAAGAAAGAGATTAATTAGAGTAATAATTCAAGTCTAATTTATTACATAAGTACTTGGTGACATACAAATGAAAACAAATGCAACCCAAATTAAAAGAAAAAAAAAAGATACATGCATGAATAATAATAATTAAGTTTATTGGAACATCAAACTCATAGTTTAATATAAAACTCCTTTTTTTAAGATTATTAATAGGCCGATTAAGAAGTAGCATTAATAGCAAGTTTCATTCCCATTTGACAATGCCCAGGAAGGCTGCAGATATAATAATTCATGCCTTCAACAAGCTTCATTTCGTCCTTTCCTGAACGATGAACAGTTGCTTCCATTGGATTAATCAAACACCAATTGTAACCCACTTTGTCAACTGCTACCACATTGTGTGTTGATGGGGTGTAGTTGAATGCTGCATTATTAACCATACAAATTAATTAGCAATGCTTAATATGGTATCTATTTATAGGCAGTTTTATTTCTTTATAAGTTAGTTAGACCCAACACTATGTTCTTAAAAATATGTGATGACGTGACACACAATGATCAACATACAATGATCTAACACACAAAAAAGTTTGATCCTTTCTCACACGCAAACATGAGAAGATTATGATATTTTAGTATATTTATAAATATTTTTGTTCAATAATTGTTTTTTTATCATCTACCTCTTGTGCTTTATTGAAAACAAAGAATTTTTTTTTTTTTTTGAAAACTATGAAAAAGTAATTTATAAATAATTTTGATTTTGTTTTTCAAAATTGTCCTAAAATTCAAATTGATAGCTTTCATAAGAATAAAAAAAAGATTTAACTTTTAAAAACGAAATTGGTAATCAAATGAGTTCTTAAATTTTCTATGGGAAACAATTTATGTAATTAACTTTCTATAAATTATTTGGAAGAAATATGAAACATCCGGGGCATGTATATGTAACTTGAAGTTACAAATTAATCTATCAAGCTATTCTACAATTGGTTTTCATAGACAGATCTAGGTTTAGTTAAATAAACATAATTAGATATCTAGTTAAGTAAAAAGATGAAACAAAGTGTAATTATAATCCAAATGTTAGGTTTGGAAAAATAAAGCCAAAATTTGTCCCTCAACAAATGTTTATTTTAAAAATACGTACTGGGTGTAATATTTAATACATACATTTATCAATAAACCCCCTAAAGTGTGTTAATAACACTAATAATAAATAAACCCTAAAACATATAAAATTTAGCTCATCATTCAACCAATTTGACCTAGTTATGTCTTAAAAAGTATATACTCAAGTCGAAGGATTTAAGACACTACTTGGATTCGAATTGTGCTGGTCTAACCTAGCTCATTTAATCAACGTTTGAGCCGAACCTGAGTTGTGATTGAGTTGGTTTATTGAATTAATCCATTAAATAGTGATTATATATATATATATATATATATAAAGTTAACTTTGGACTGGGCTTATATAGACTTTTGAAGTTTTTACCATAGACCAAGTTGACATAAAAAGTATATAGATTTTTTTTTAGTTCAGCAATTGTAAAAGTGAAAATTAAAACCTAGATTCTTAAGATAACATCTTCATGAATCTTTATTTACTAAACTATAAAGGACTTAAAGTTCACAAAGAACTACGAAAAGAAAGTATTGAAGAAACTAATATGACACTAATTATAATGAAATGGCATGAAATTTTAATTAAAAAAAAAAAAAAGGAAAATACCAAGAATATCCCCAGCATGAAAGTTCTTTCCGATAGGCCAAGAGGAGACATTAAAGGTCCAACCAAGCTCTTCTCCAACATTGTAAATGGTTGCATAACCCATCTTTAATTGTTGTAGCAACATCAAACAAAACACCATTTTCCCCACCATTGAACCACAACCACCTCTTATTCCCTCACCCATTTCTTATCTCTCTCTCTCTAAATATAATTAGGTTTGTTGTTCAATTATGGAAATTAAGATTATTATTATTATTATTATTGTCTCCTTTTATAGCTATTACCCCCTTTGAAAATTATGGCTCCATATTTGTATTTTAATTATGAATCCAAATGTTTGAAAACAAATTGTTTCAAGTTTGGTAAATTTGCACTCATCACTTCACATTCCATTCACATTCTATTGTTTTATAGGTTTTTGACTCTTTAAACAAGTTATGAGTAGGTGATTTTGACTATAAGGATTCTTTTGGGTTGAACTATATCCCTTATTAGAGGAATGTTCTTAACAAAAATTGACTCAACAACCCACTATTTATAACATGCCATATATTTCAATAACTAACCACTTCAAACTTTTCCTACTATTTGCCAAACCCACAATCTCAATATTTTTTTTTTATTTTATTTCTATGTTTGATGACATTAAAACATCAAATTTTATCTACTCTTTTTTATTTCAAGTAGGTTGGGTTGATGAAAGAAATATCTCTTTTGTATGTATAGATGTATTAAAATGTATTTTCATTTCAAAAGTTGAATTGTAAAGTAATGTTTTATGAATAACATAATTAGTAGCCATGCTAAATATGTAATTGATGATGTATTTATAGTGTCCCACAAATATTGGTACTTGGCTTATAGATGTTTTTTCCAACTTACTCTACGTTATTTATTGAGAATAATGAATTGGTTTTCAAGTTGGAGGATAATTACTTTGTGGAGTAATAATTATGTGCAGTCTAGACTAGGTTGCACTAAGTTGTATACTCTTTACCCTTTTTTTCTCTCTCTATATATTAAATATAATTATTTTGTACAGGTTCTCTTTTACTTTATTTCCTCATAATAAGTGTTTTGTCCCTTTCGAACACACTTATCTCTATATTTAGAACACTCATCCCTCACAATAAGTTCCAAGTTTGTTTGTTCTCACCCTTGCATAAAATGAGTGTTCTTGTACTCGGGGAATGATAAAGGAAAAATACAGATTGAAATAAAATAACTTGGTTTTTATCTTTAACATAGTTTTTATTTACGTATCAGAGCTGTTTGGCTGATGTCTTCCTCGATGGATTCTTCATCTTCTTCTCTAATGGCTTCTTCCTCATCTCAATCTAATCCAGTAGTCTCCATCCTTCAATTTAGTCCCTGTTCGACTTGACTCCACCAACTTATATGTACAATGGAGGTACCAAATCTATACCATATTTCATGTCCACGCCTTGTTCAGTCACCTAGACAATACAACACCCAATGCCTCCCAAATTCAGAAACTCCACCCACTGTGACCTCCCTTACTCAAGAACTAGCCCATACAACCCTCCCTTTTTCCACCAATTTTAAAATTAATCCAGAATATGTTCAATGGAATTATCGACATTAAGTTCTTATTACCTTGATTAATGCAACACTCTCGCCCAAGCCTATGGAATTGATTGTTTGGATACATTTTCTCCACTTGCCCAATTAAATTCCATCCGACTTTTTCTTTTCATGATTGCTACCTATAACTAGTCTTTGCATCAACTTGACATCAAGAATGCTTTTCTGCATGGTGATCTTCAGGAGGAAGTTTATATGGAGCAACCACCTGAGTTTGTTGCTCAGAGGGAGAGTGATAAAGTATATCGTCTTGGAAAATCTTTGAATGGTTTGAAACAGAGTTCATGTGCGTGGTTTGTTAAGTTTAGCCAAGCTCTTGTACGCTTTGGTATGAAGAAAAGTACATCTGATCATTATGTTTTCTATCAACGATCCGATAATGGTATTTTTTTTTTGTAGTTACGTATGTTGATGATATTGTTATTGCTGAAAATGATGCATCAGGTATATCATCTCTCCAAACTTTCCTTCAAGATCAATTTCATATGAAAGATTTGGGACAGTTGAAATATTTTTTGGGTATTTAAGTGATGAGAAGCAAGAAAGGTATTTATTTGTCTCAACAAAAATATGTACTTGATTTGTTGTCTAAGAAAGAAGAACTAGGAGCCAAACCAAACAGTTTTCCGATGATACCAAATTAGCAACTTGCTAAAGAATGAGAATTTTAAAGATCCTAAAAGATATATAGAAGATTAGTTGGAAAGCTGAACTATTTAACATTGACACGATCAAACATTGCTTATTTTGTAAGTGTTGTAAGTCAATTCATGTCTTATCCTACAGTTGATCATTGGGTTGCAGTAGAACAAATTTTATGTTATTTGAAAGTTGCTCATGGACGTGGCATCTTATTTAAAGATTATGGACATACGATAATTGAAGTTTTTCTGATGTTGATTGGGTTGGATCTCAAGAGGATAGGAGATTGACTTTTGGATATTGTGCCTTTGTAGGAGGCAACTTGGTATCGTGGAAGAGTAAGGAACAGAATGTTGTTTCTCGTTTAAGTGTTGAGTTAGAATATAGGGCTATGACACAATCTGTGTGTGAAATAGTGTGGATACAACAACTATTATCTAAGATAGGCTTCTGTGTTATAGTGTCAGCTAAATTGTAGTGTGATAATCAAGTTGCACTCCACATTGCATCTAACTCAGTGTTTCATGAACGGATTAAACATATTAAGGTGGATTGTTACTTTATTCGCGAGAAAATACAAGTAAGGTTGTTGTCCATAGGATATGTGAAGACTGGAGAACATTTAGGAGACATTCTTACAAAAAGTGTAAATGGAGTAAGAATAATATGTAACAAGCTGGATATGATTGACATATTTGCTCCAACTTGAGGTGGAGTGTGATAATATATATTTACATTATATAAGCCCTTAATCATAATTGTACATACCGTGTAGGGTTTCTGTATTCTCTATATATATGTATTTGTACTCGGATTCAAAGCGAATAGAAATACTTCTCTCAAATTAATTACCTACAAACCCTACTTAAATGTTATTAAAAAGGATAAAACTTGAAAAATATTAAAATTACATCATAATTATTAAATAAAATCTAATTAATAATTTGATACTTGATCGGTTCATATCACACCTACACTAAAAAAGTAACAACCACTCAACGAATGGTAACACTAAAAAAGTTACAACCACTGAACGAAGAACAATATGAAAATTCATATAAAATATAAGGATAAAATAGGCATGTAAAGATTCTTTTGGTATAACCCCTTTTAATATAGTTGAGATTAAGCAACAATTTCAAATATGCATTTGAAATTAATTAACCTAATCCAATTAGAATTTGATCAAGGTATATAGGTATATATATTAATTAAAGGCTGTAAAGGCAATCTTCATTCCACTTTGGCACTGGCCATGGACATTGCAAATGAAGAAATGTTGTCCCTTTACAAGCTTGATTTGATATTTTTCTGCTTGAAAAACTTTATGGAACCCCTTGGAGTTATGCACTTATTCATTGTAACCACACTTTTTTTGACAGTCACCAACATTGTGTGTGCCATAGGGCCAAGTTGAATACTGTTTTACAAACCATACAATTTTTTTAGTTAGGACAGTCTCCAATTTAGTTATATTTTGAGACTTTACCATAGCTACATCTAATATAATTTTAGGTCTTGTTTGATAATCATTTCATTTTTCGTTTTTTGTTTTTGAAAATTAAGTTTGTATTCCACTTCTAAATTTATTCCTTTGATATCTACTTTTTATTTATGTTTCCAAAAACAAGTTAACATTTGGAAATTATATATAAAAAAAAAGTTTTCTAAAAGCTTGTTTTTGGTAGTTGGAATTTGGCTTAGAATGTAATTCTTCTACTTTAAGATCGATGCAAATCTTAGTAAACGTGTGGAAGGAAAATAGGCTTAATTTTCAAAAATCAAAAACTAAAAACGAAATGGTCACCCAAACGGAGTCTCAGTTATTTATTTATTTTTTTTAAAAAGGGTTATTTTTTCATAATTTCTTTCTATTGTAAAAAATGAAGCACAACAGGAACACTGATATCGAGAAAAATAATATAAAAATAAAATAACAAATAAATAAAAGAAAAACAAGAAATAGGAAAATAATAATTTCTCAAATTTCTCCAATTTCTCCACTTTCTTCCATTTCTTTGGTTTCTCACCAATGTGTTTTTGTCTTACAACTTCCACCAAAAGCCACTATTTATAGGTAATTTGGCATGCATGAGGTGACTTACATGGTATTAACCATAAATATATGGATGACACATGGTTAACATATGTGTCAATGTTTGCAAGTCATTTGACATTGGACACTAAGCATCTACAATAATGGGACTTCTATTATATAATATTTATAATACTTCTCCTTAGATGTCCATTACGTATATGAAATATGTCTCGTTAAAACCTTACTAAGAAAAAACCCAATGGAAAAAAAATTATAGTGAAGGAAAAAGAGTACATACTTCATATAATTTATATATTTAAAAAAAAAAAAGAATTTACTTCCCCTCATGGAAACATTACGTAAGATCTTTGAGTCGCCGCATTCCAATGTTATGAACCAGTTTTTCAAAGGTTGCAGTAGGTAATGATTTTGTAAACAAGTTTGTCAGATTATTCTTTGAACAAATTTGTAGTACTGTGATGTCGTCATTTTCTTCAAGATCATGGGTGTAGAAAAGCTTTGGTGAAATATGCTTTGCTCTATCACCTTTAATATATACCTCCTTTGATTTGAGCTATACATGTCGTGTTGTCTTCGTATAGTGTCGTTGGAAGACTTTCACTAGAAGACAAGTCGCATGTTCCACGAATGTGCTGAGTCATTGATCTTAGCCATACACATTCTTGACTCCCCTCGTGCATTGTAAGAATTTCAGCATGATTTGAGGAAGTGGTTGTTATGGTCTGTTTCATTGATCGCCATGATATAACAGTTCCTCCACATGTGAATGGATAACCTGTTTGAGATATAGCTTTTTGTAGATAAGATAAATATCTTGAATCTGCAAAATTAACTAAGTCAAAATTTTATTTATTTGAATAAAACAAACTCATATCGATCGTTCCTCGGAGATAATGAAGTATATGCTTAATTTCATTCTAATGTCTTTTTGTTGGAGAAGAATTGTATCTAGCTAATAAATTTACAGAAAATACAATATCTGGTCTTGTATTATTAGCAAGATACATAAGTGCACCAATTGTACTAAGTTCTTCATTATCATCTCGAGGTTGAAATATATATTTCTTCGGATTTAGTGAACGAACTTGCATTGGAATGTTTAATGGATGTGCTTTATCCATATAAAATATTTTCAAAATTTTTTATAAATAAGTTTATTGATGAACAAATATCTCATATGCTAAATGCTCAATTTGCAAGCCAAGACAAAATTTTGTTTTTTCGAGATCTTTCATCTCAGATTCTTTCTTAAGTTATTCTATAGCCTTTAGTAGTTCTTCAGGAGTTCCAATTATATTTAAATCATCAGCATATACAGTTATAATTGCAAATCCTGATTGTGATTTCTTTATAAAAACACATGGACATATTGGATTCTTTTGATATCCTTCTTTCAACAAATATCAACTCAGGCGGTTGTACCACATTCGTCCTAATTGTTTCAATTCATATAGTGATCTCTGTCAATTTATTGAATATAGTTCTCGGGAACTTGATTTGTATGTTTTAGGTATTTTAAATCCTTCTAGAATTTTCATATAAATATCATTATCAAGATCCATATAAATATTTTGTGACTACATCCATAAGATGCATGTCCATATTTGCTGTAACATCCCAAAAAATTGAGATAATTTTAGGTTAATTATCTTAAAATAATAAGTTGGATTTATTTTGGTATCTGATTTGTTTTGGGATGTTAATTATTTTGGTTAAGAAATTAAATATATATATGGGTATATATATTTAATTATTCTTGGTTAAAAGATAATTGAGAGAGGAGAGAGAAAGATTTGATTGATTTGGAATAGGAAAAGGAAAAGATTTATTTGTTTTGGTGGAATTTGGAAAAGATAATAATAATAATAATAAAAGATTATTATTATTTATTAACAAATAATAATATTATTATTTATTAATTTATGGTTGCATTGGAAAGCGTGAATGTTAAAAATTTTAAATCACTTTCTTCTTCCTCTCCGTGAAACCGCCGCACTCTTCATTTGAATTTCTTTTCGCCGGTTTTCGGCATTTTCTTCGCTCAATCGTTTTGCTTCTTCGTTCGTCGATGCCATTTAATCCTCCGGATTTGATTTTTCCGTTGTCGCTCAGGGTCGCCACCGTTAGTTATATGGGTAAGTATTGAATATTTATTTTAGATTTTTGGATACCCAATAAAGTTAATTGAGAATTAATTTGGGAATTATTCTTGGTTAATTGAAGGTTCTTTTGGAG
>JBBPDJ010000020.1:9599080-9626992 GCA_037974625.1 Cucumis cinereus
TTTAAACTTTTGTTGGTTTTCTTTTATTTGTTATGACTTTGGTTAGAAAACTATTTTAGGGATCCCGTCTAGGTTCTTTTCTTATATTTCCTTTATGATTGATTAAACGTTTGAAACATTTTATTATTTTATTTGGATTAAATTAAAGTATTTATTTTGATTTGCCTTCGTCTTTAAAAATGATTTTAATGATTTTTACTTAAGTAACGACTTTGGGTTAAGGTTGAAAACCGGGGACGTTACAGATGATCAGCCTTTTGGCTTGTTGATCTTCTTGGATGATCAACCTTTTGGCTTGTTGATCTTCTTGGATGATCAGCCTTTTCGCTTAGTGATCTTCTTTGATGATCAACCTTTTGGCTTGTTGATCTTTTTGGCCTTTTGACTTATTGATCTTCTTGGATGATTAGTCTTTTGACTTGTTGATCTTCTTAGATGATCAGCCTTTTGACTTGTTGATCTTTTTGGCATTTTGGCTTGTTGATCTTTTTGGCCTTTTGGCTTGTTGATCTTTTTGGCCTTTTGGCTTGTTGATCTTTTTGGCCTTTTGGCTTGTTGATCTTCATGGTCTTTTGGCTTGTTGATCTTCTTAGCCTTTTGGCTTGTTGATTTTCTTGGTCTTTTGGCATGTTGATTTTCTTGGTCTTTTGGCATGTTGATCTTCTTGAATTATCATCGTTTTAGCTTGTTGATATTTTTGGCCTTTTAGCTTGTTGATCTTCTTGGATGGTCAGCCTTTTGGCTTGTTGATCTTCTTGGTCTTCAAGAAGTTGTAGATATAAATCAATTGAGCTTCAATCTTCTGAAATTCAAGGAAGGTTTAATCTTCAAAGTCTTTAACTTCAGAAGGTGGTGATCTCGAGGTTGATAAGAACTTTTATGTCTAGAGAGCTTCAGAGGTTGAGTCTTCAATTCTTTAGAGCTTCAGCGCTTTTCTTCTTCTGAAAGTCCTCCTCTTCTCCAAGTTTTCTTCTTCTGAAGTCCTCTTCTTTTGAAGTTCTCCTCCTCTCCTAAATGAATGAGAATGCCTCTATTTATAGAAAATTTTCATGGGCTTTATGTGGGCTTGGGCCCATTTGCCTATTGGACTTGGGCTTGGGCCCATCTTGCTTATGAGGCTTGGACTTGGATTTAAACCTATTTTGTTTATTGGGCTTGGATTTGGGTTTAAGTTTATTTTGTTTATTTGGCTGGCCTATTTTGTTTATTGGATTTGAACCTCTTTTGTTTATTGAACTTGAGTCTATTTTGTTTATTGGCCTAAACTGGCTACATTATCTTTTTCTGCTCAAGTTTCTATCATAGACGAATTGTGTAGAAATTTTAGGGTCCGTTTGGTAACGTTCTTGTTTCCTGTTTTCTGTTTCTGTTTCTATTTTTTTACGAAACGGTTGTGTTTGATAACGTTTTCTGTTTCTTGTTCCCAAAATTTTAGAAACGTTTCTATAATTATTAGAATTTGTGGGAACAAAAAAAAAAGTTCTCTTGTTCCGCTTCTCTTCTTTCTTCCTTTTCTTCCTCTCCAAATTTCTCTCAAAATCTTTCTTCCTCTCCAAATCTTTCTTCCTCTCCATATCTTCCTTCCTCTTAAACTAGGGTACACAAGGAACTTTTTTTTCTTCAAATCTTTCTATTACTTTTAGGCATCCATGATAATGTTTTTTCTCTTAGAAGTTATGTCTTCGAATCCTACTTTACCCAATTTTTTATATTTTTTTTGAAGAATTTGTTTCAATGTCTCTTTATTTTTCTTTTTCTTTATTAATTTTTTAATTACAAAGTTCTCCAATATTTATATTTTGTTTTATATTTGAAATTAAAAATTTTCTTATATTTAAATTTATATAATATTTTAATTTTTAATATGTACATTAATTCTTTTATATTTCAAATTTCAACTTCCAAGATCGACATTTATTTTATTTTTTTTCTTTTTAAACTTGTGTCCATATTTTATAATTTTTTATTAATTTTTCTATTTATAAAATAATTCTGTTACATTTATATTTTATTTTTATTTTTAAATTTAAATTTATCTAATATTTAGATTTATATCTTATTTTAATTTTCAATATGCATAATAATTTTTTTTATATTTCAATTTTTTAGTATTAATTTTTGCAATATGCGTGTTTATATATTATTTTAATTATATGATCTGAAATCTAGTTGACTTTTTTTAGAGAAAACTAATTAGAATTTTACAATATATAAATGTTTAGGACTAAAACATCCATTTAGCTTAACTTTAATATTTTACATCCACGATATTTACATAATTATATAATTAAGTTGGATTCGATTCGATATCATTTAAGACAAATGACTTGAGTTAGAGATGACAGTGACGATCCAATTTGGACAGCATATAAAAGATGTGGTACAAGTTTGTTATTATATTTTAGTTGTCATCAAAACTTTCTTGTATTAGATGACATAATCTTTCGATAAAATACTTTTTTATGTTTAATATACCTTTTGGCTTGTTGATAGATGATCAGCCTTTTGGCTTGTTGATCCTCTTGGCCTTTTGGCTTGTTGATCTTTTTAATCAAGGTTTTCTTAACCTTTTGCTTGTTGATCTTTTAAGATCTTCTTGGCCTTTTGGTTTGTTGATCTTCTTGGCATTTTGGCTTGTTGATCTTTTTAGCCAAGATCTTCTTGACCTTTTGCTTGTTGATCTTTTTATCCAAGATCTTCTTGGACTTTTGGTTTGTTGATCTTTTTTGCCTTTAGAGTTTGTTGATCTTCTTGGCCTTTTGGTTTGTTGATCTTCTTGGTCTTTTGGCGTGTTGATCTTCTTAGTCTTTTGGCGTGTTGATCTTCTTGGCCTTTTGGCTTGTTGATCTTCTTGGCCTTTTGGCTTGTTGAACTTCTTCGCCTTTTGGCTTGTTGATCTTTTTTGCCTTTTGGCTTGTTGATCTTCTTGGCCTTCAAGAAGTTATATATATAAATCAATCCGAGCTTCAATCTTCTGAAATTCAAGGAAGGTTTAATCTTCCAAGTCTTCAATTTTCAGAAGGTGGTGATCCCGAGGTTGATAAGAACTTTTACGTCTGGAGAGCTTTAGAGGTTGAGTTTTTCAATTCTTCATAATTTCAACACTTTTCATCTTCTGAAAGTCCTATTCTCCAAGTTTTCTTCTTCTGAAGTTTTCTTCTTCTGAAGTTTTCTTCATCTAAAGTCCTCTTCCTCTCCCAAATGAATGAGAATACCTATATTTATAGAGAATTTTCATGAGTTTTATATAGGTTTGGGCTCATTTGCCTGTTGAACTTGGGCTTGGGTCCATCTTGCTTATGAAGCTTGGACTTGGGTTTAAGTCTATTTTGTTTATTGGGCTTGGACTTGGGTTTAAGCCTATTTTGTTTATTGGACTTGGCCTATTTGTTTATTGGATTTGAGCCTATTTTGTTTATTGGACCTAAACTGGCTACATTATCTCTTTTTTGCTCAAGTTTCTAATCGAATTGGGTAAAAAATTTAATTACCCAAACCAGTTCAAACTATAACTGTGATAACGTTGCAACATTTAATTGGTCGCAATTTAGTTATTTCAATGGTTGTTATTCTTTAAAAAAATTATTTTTAAAAATAAGTATATTAAACACGTTTTAATTCTTTTCCTCGTGAGAATGAATTACTAACCAAATGGTACATTAATTTTCCAAAACCTTTAAATAATCTAAAGCATTTGCAAAATTAATTGTCGAAAACAAAAAAGAAAGCAAAAAAAAGAAAAAGAATTGTTAGTAAATGTGTTGGTTTCACCCTTTTGTACTCTAGTTCAGTCATCTTCTACAATACAATTCCCTCCCCCAAAAAAGGGAAAAAAATCAATCCTTGTTCATCTTTTTCTTCTTGCTAATGTTTCCCTTAAATCAGACGACAGTCAGGCTCCGTCCAAGTGAGTTGCTCGTTTTCTCCATATTCAATAACTTCTACACAATTCGGACGTACTCTCTGCTTGTTTATTGTTGCTCATGGTTCTAACTTTTCTTTTCAATCTCAGTATTGATACTTCAATTGGGTTTACTATAAATTTAGTTATATTCTTTATTGTAAGGGTTATTTCTATCAAGGATTAGTGGGGAACTACAAAAATCTGTGTCTTTTTTAACTTTATCCATTTTTTGAGCAATAATAAGATAGGAGACGTAGGACATCCACCAATCTTCAAGGGATTCTGATTGTAAATGTTTTAGCCATTCAAATTTGGTAGTGGGTGTAGGATGGCCATTCCAAAAGAGTTTCACCAACAAATGTTGTTTTCGTTTACGTTGAAAAAGAAAAATACCCTGAACTTTGGCCTTTGTTTTAAAAGTGCTCCTATGTTTTTAAAAGTTGCAATATTTCCTTGACCTTTCACTTCAAAACTATCTCTTGAGTAAAGTTCTTTAGAATTTTGGACGAAAATTGAGACCTGAAATGGCGTTGTAGTGATTTAAAATGGGAATTTGGATTTCCACTTCGTTCTAGGTCACCATCACACTGTTCTTAAATTTCCAAATATTACGCACCAAAGATGAAGCAATAGAAGAGGGTTTCTTCGTCAATGAAAGAAAAGTTGATTTTGTCATAAAAACACCATTACCACTAATAGTCCATTTAAGACTATCCTCCTCACCATTTAGGACCCAAGAATGAAGAAGCTCCCGTAAAGAAATAACATTAACAACCTCGTCATCCCGCACATTCCTTCTCAGGTTTAAACTCCAAGAATGAGAAACCGAACACCAACAATCATCAACAGACTCATCTCTATTTTTGGCAAGAGCAAAAACATCTGGGAAGACATAAGCAAGGGGTTGTTGTGCACACCATCTATCCAAACAAAATCTGACATTTTTCCCATTCCTCAGGATAAAATCCGCTAATTTAAAGAACAAATCTTTCTGTTTCATGATACTAGCCCAAAGTTTATGAGATTTACCTCTTCTCGGCATAGAAGTAGACTACCCTTTCGGAGCAATGCCATATATAGCAACAATAACATGCCGCCATAAGGCTTTTTTTTTCAAAATTAAATCACCACAACCATTTAGTAAGAAGGGTAGTGTTCCTTTGTCTAAGTGAGTCAACTCCAAGACTGCCATAACATATAGGAAGGGAGGAGTTGTCCCATTTAACAAGATTAGAAATAGGCTTAGGAGCACCCCCATTCCACATAAAGTCCCTAATCTTTTTTTCTGGAGTTTTTAAAGTGGCAACGGGTGCTTGTTTTAAGGAAAAAAGATAACTCAAGATACCCATTAAAATCGACTGGGACAAAGTAATTCTGTCACCTTTAGAAAGAGAAATTCTCCTCCATTTATCAATCTTTTGACTAAATCTCTCCTTTAAAGTATACCAAGCAGCCCTATTGTTCAGCCTCCCAATAGAAAAACCAAGATAATCAAAAGGAAGAGAATCAATTTTGCACCCGAATTTGGTAGCCACTGCCTCCAGCTTACACCTTTCAACATGTAGTCCTATAATAGAAGTTTTCGCTACATTGATAGATAAACCAGCCCCCAATAAGAAAATATTGACAACCAACCACCACTTTTCTAAATTCTCTTGATCTCAGTTAGAAAAAAGAAAAGTATCATCAGCATACTAAATGTGGAACAATTGAAAATCATTATGATCATAAACAAAACCTTTTAAAGATCTTTTCTCCAAACAGTAATGAACAAGACAACTTAAGGCATCTCCCACAATTGTAAAAAGAAAGGGTGCGAGGGGATCACCTTGGCGAATGCCTCTTCTAGCAAAACTCTTTCCACGAGATCTGCCATTTATGATTATAGAAAAGTTTGTAGTAGACAGACAGCCCCAGATCCACCTCCTCCATCTCTTCCCAAAACCTTTAAATTTCAAAATCGCATCAAGGAAAGACCAATCCACTTTATCATAAGCTTTCTCAAGGTTAAGCTTCAAAAGAACACCTTTATTGCCCTTTTCTCGCCATTCATCCACCGTTTCAGAAGCAATCAGAATCGCATCCAGAATTTGCCTTCCTTCAACAAAGGCCATCTGGGAGTCATTAATAATTTTCGGGAGAGCTGTCTTTAGTCTATTCGCAAGGACTTTTGAGATAATCTTATAAAGAGAAATAGTCAAACTTACAGGCCTAAAATTACCAACACGACAAGATTTCTTTTTTTTTTGGAACCAGCCACACGTACGTTTCATTACATTTTTTGTTAATAACTCCGTTTTTGAAAAAGTCTTGGAACACCTCTACTAAATCAACCTTCAAGATGTTCCAAGACTTTTTATAAAACTCAACAGTCATCCCATCAGGACCTGGAGACTTAAGGTTTCCCATTTCAAAGACTGCTTGTTTAATCTCCCTCTCTATGAAGGGAAATTCTAATAGAAGAGACATCTGCGAGTTTAGAGGGCGCCAATTTAGGTTGTCAAAAGGTGAAGGGGAGAAGAATTTTCGACCCATAAATAGAGGAGTAACATGAGAGGATCTCGTTTTCTATCTCTATCTCAGAGGTGAGGGGATTACCTTCATTGTTCTCAATGAACGAAATTCTACTTTTACTTCTCCGGGCAGAAACCCATCTGTGGAAAAAACTTGAATTTTCATCTCCCTCTCTAAGCCATTTGAGTTTACATCTCCCTCTCTAAGCCATTTGACTTTACATTTCTGCACCCATAACTTCTGATCTTTGCAAATCAAATCAAGCAAGTCATTTCTACAGTTCTCCCTCTCAGTAACCTCTAACTCATCAAGAGTGGCTAAATCTTCCTTCGAGTCAAAGAAATTAATTCTATCCATAAGATACTGTTTTTTAGAAAAAATATTCCCAAAAGTCTCCTTATTCCAATTCTTCAAAATCTGTTTCAATCCCTTGAGTCTTTCCATAAAATAATAAATCGGCCACCCATCAGCAGACAAATTCCCCCACCACTCCTCCATATTCTTGAGGAAAAGATTGTCAGCCAAACGTTCTCAAATCTGAAAGGAGTAGGACCCCACGATTGAGACCCCAACTTTAGAAGAATTGGGAAATGGTCTGAAGTAGTTCTTGGTAATCTGTCTAGCTTTACTTCTTTGAAAAAATCAACCCAGTTCTTGGTGATAAAAAATCTATCTATTTTAGACGCCGCCGGTCGCACACCATCCCTTGTCCAAGAGAATAAGCCACCTCACAGCGGAATATCAACTAAGTCCAGCTCCTCAATCAGCAAATTAAAGGTCTTCATGCTTCTGGTTATACGATTATTCGAATTATTCTCGTGAGTCCATCTAACGACATTGAAATCTCCTCCCAAGCACCAGGAAGCATTTCACTGAGCCGCAAGAAAACTCAGCTTCCCCCAAAAAGAATCCCTTCTGATAGAGGAAGGGCCATAAACCTCTGTAATCCAACCAGAAAAACCCATATTAGTAGAACCAAAGATAGAAATGGAGAACAAACCTTGGAAGGAGTCGAAGACAGTAAGAAAATCCTCTTTTCATAAACGTAACGCCCCCTAACGAACCCATAGCATTCAGGGCCACCTAACCAATATGACGACTGCTTCAAATAGACTTAATAATCTTCCTATCAACGAAGCTAAGATTAGACTCCTGTAAAATCACAACATCTTGGTCGAACTTCATAATTAAATCTTTAACAATAGCTCTCTTTGGACCCGCATTTAGGCCCCTGACATTCCATGAAAGAACTAACACACCAGTGTAATCCCTGTCATTATTAACATTGTCTACATCTATGTCTACAGCTGCTTCCTTTTCCCAACAGCTGATCAGAGCTTTAACCTCTCTAGTACTGTTTTGGAGCTATTGGAGGTGCCTCCCTTTTTCTGCATTTTTCCTTTTTTCGAAATGGGGCGAATGCACAAATTATGCTTCAATAGGATATTCACCACCTCTTTAGTAAGGGGAAACGGACTCCCAAGAGAAGACGCTGGTTCCACCTTCGTTCACTCGCAAAACCTATCTCCTCCAGCTCTTCTATCATGGCAACAGACGAGTCTTCAACTAATATCAACTGCTTGTTCCCATCCCTCTCACTGTCGGCCTCCTCGGTGGGCTCAAACAAATTATGACAATCATCTGGACTCTCCGAGACAACAGTAGTATCTTCAACTGCTAGGAGGCAAATCTGTTCTCTGAAATTTTACTATCAAGACTCGAGATGGAAATTTCTGAATTCATATCGTTGTGGTCTTCCGAAAATGAGGTGTCATTGTTCGGTGAGGAAAGAGAATCTGTTTTACTCGTGGAACAGATCACCGCTTTATGGAAGGAGTGAACCACGTCTTTCTCGGCAAATTTTAACTTCTTTTTTTATTTTTTACTTTCTAGGCCTTTCAGACAGAATATCTCATCTTTAATATAAATATCATTTCTTTTAATTTTTGGGCCATCATCTTCCATGCAAGAGCTGGGTCTAACTAACTCGTCGCCCACTTTCCCTTTTCCTTTAATTTCTAATAGGCCCAAACGTTTCTCTGGCCCATCTTCCCTTCTTTTGGTGGGATAGTATTCAAACTAGGGCTACCACGCTGACCCTCTACATTTCTGAAAGAAGTACAACATTCGTTCGACAAAGGCGCAACTTTTCCTGCTTCAGTCTACTCCACATGAGGTGTCACATCAACTACCATCTTCCCCTCGGACTTCTCCACTTTCCAAACATCTATCAGGTTCGGACCCGGGTGACCCAGACCTCTGAAAAAGCTCTTCGTCGCCTCCATCGAGAAAGCACCATGGATTTTGGCCACCTTGTTGATGAGAAGACTTGGTTCCTGAAAGGTCACAACCTGCACCCAAAATTTATCATTCTTCACATTTAATTCAAAATCCGTTGGAAGAAATCCACAATGGTTCTTTTTAACCCTGATATATGTTTCAACACAATTAATGAGAGTTGAATTCTCCTCTGCAAACTCCAGAAAACCTCCAAGATGGTCACCTATAACCATAAAAATGGATTTTTTCTAAAGGTGAAGCGAAATATTTCTTAACTTAATCCACCCGCCGTAAGATGGGACAACTGATATTCTTCCATGTCTTTCAGGTTCTCACTTCTCCATTTTTAGAGTAAACTGTCCAAAAGTTACCCATCCTTTATTTGTTAGAAGAAGGCTCGCCAGCGTCTTATCGGGACATTTAAGAAGCGCTTTATCAGGGGAGAACAAATTAATAATGAAAGGACTTTCAGTTTGCATTTGGATGGCTTCCAGGATTCTGCTCCAATCATCATGAAAATCTCTCTTTATAACCACTATGGTATCATCCCAACGATCTGTCTAACCTCCGTGTTTGTCTGGAAAAGTTTGTCGTCTTCCTCCTTGTTTGTGGGCTGCCAATCAATTTTCTCCTCATTTGAATTGAGACAATTGCCTCGAACAGTAGTTCGTTTGAGACTTCTCAGAAGCTCTTCTAGGAAGGCCAGGCCATTGATTTAATCGCTGGAAGTTAAGGGGAGGACTCTGTCTTATCGTTCCATTTGTATAGTCGAGAAGGAGGCCTTTGAACTTTTCCCAGCCTTTGGAATCCACTCCAAACGGATGACAATATTCTCCTTCTTCCCTGTTTGTAGCACGTTTGAAATTTCAAGGAAAGACCCTCTTTTGATGGAAATCTTTTGAATCCAAATAAAACCCTCATTACAAAAAGTTTTCCTGAAGAATTTCTGTTGCTTAGGGACCATCAGAACTTCTTCCAAGGCATCTATTAGCCATACTATTATCGTCTCCTCTCCCACAATCGTGTAGATTTTTGATCGGTGAGTTTCGGTTATACAGAAGATCCTACCGTTCCTTCTTTTATCGAAACCACAAGTAAAAGTTTTACTTTCTATTCTCATTTACTTTCTATTTCACGTAGAGATCGCTGGTGTCCATTTCGTACTAGGGATGTACAAAAAATCCGATAACTCGGCCAACCCGACTTATCCAACCCAAATCGTAAGGGTTGGGTTGGGTTAAATTTTATATTGGGTTGGGTTGAGTTGTAAAATTGAAAAAAAAATACAATTTGGGCCGGGTCTCGGGTTTGTAGGTTTAAGGACCGGGTCGACCCAACCCGACCCAAATATATATATATATATATATATATATATATATATCAACCTAAGTAATTCACTTTAACCTAATTCAACCAGTCGTGTCGTTTCCTCTCCCTCTCCCTCTCCCTCCCTGTTTGTTTGGTGGTGTTCCCCTCTCCCTTTGTCGTTTCCCTTTCACTCTCCCTATCCCACTCCGACCCGTTTCCTCTTCCTCTCCCTCTTGTTTCCTCTCCCTCTTCGTCTGGTATTTCAACTCTCTCTGTCTCACTTAGTCTCCAAAGCTGGTTCATGGTATATTTTGCTTCCAATAAAATCTAAATCTCATTCTCAACACATTGAGACCCATCAAAGGTTCATAAAAAAGATTTGAAACCTATTTCAATTGATAGGTTGCTAACTATTTGGGGAAATTACGTAACTAGAAATATTATTTGATTCATTAGAATTTTTGTTGTTAAAAAAAACTATTATTAATTTTGTATCTTCAAATTGGGTTATTATTTATTGTTGCTTCCTTTAGGTGTTTAAAACTTTAAATTTCTAAGGAATTTAGAAAAAAAGTTCTTAAAAGAGGAAGAAAAAAGTTCTTAAAAAAATTTTTCTTTAAAAAAAAGGCAACCCAGAGAGACCCGATCCAACCCAACCCAAAAATATTGGGTTTAGGGTTGGGTTGACCCTTAAAAAATGAAACCATCCAAAAATGAACCGAACCCAAAAATACGGCTTGGTGCATAAAATAGAGAGAACCTGGCCCAACCCTGCCGATGAACACCCCTATTTCGCAGCCACTCTAATCGACAGCAAATAACCAAAAGGGAGGGCGAACGCGGCTGGTCTAATCGGAGTTGCAGTCGCCGGCGTTGTCAGAGCCATGGCCGTTGGTGGTGGTAGCCATGACTATCCATTTTTACTCTCTTCTATCAATATTGTTTTTTCTTCTGACTGTAGTGAATTTCTCAATGACACTATCTCTGAATCTCAAGGAAATCATTGAATTCTGCCTGCTTTTTTGCTGCTCCAGCTCCCCAAGCCTCTCGAAACATCCTTCCCAAAACAAAGACACCAACAGCAGTGTAGCTTTTTGCTTCGCACTCTAGGAGCCATTTCTGGACCTCAGAACCCAACAACGTATCGTCGAACAAGCTGCAACTCAAAAAGAAGGCTTTCTCATTTGACTGAAAACCTATGATGAAGCAGTCAGGTTACTAAGAATCACATTACTCCATCTTGAGCAAGTTATAAATATTATTAATTGTTCTTTTATTCATTTTGGACTAAATAGATGACATTTTTTATATTTTACGAACATTTATAAAAGATACCAGCATATCAATAGATATTTAGTATCAATGTCGAACCTTTTGATTTATGGGTATATCGAGTATCGATATGTCGATGGATATTTTCAACGTTAAGGTGGAACTTGAGTTTTCAGTTATGTCTTCATCTGCCGGCAATTTTTGTTTCAGTAGTTAGCTGGCTATCTGAAAGCAGCGCTCATTGGTTTCTTTCATTTTCTGTTATGACTGATTAAAATTTTTTTTCCCCTCCTTTTTGTTCTTCAATCTTAGGTATCTTGAAGTATAGCAATAAAGGAAGAATTTTTGGGTTGTTGCAATTTATTACTGAATTTGGGGTCAACTTAGCAAGAAGGTTAGTTAGAGCAAACAGGCGTTAAGGCTGGCTTTTAGCTAGGTTGTGAGTGAGTGCCAGTAGATTGTGAACATTTAAGTTTGTTTTCAGTGATTGATCAAATAACCAGTCTTTATTGCATATATAGGATCGACAATGCAAAATACAGTCAGATGTCAACCAAAACTTAAGATGGATACAAGAAATCTAACGATAAAGATCAAATTTCAAATTTACTTGACCAGCCAACGTAGATTTTATGTATACATATAAATATATTTTACAAGACGCAGAATTGATTTGGGAAATTTTCTCTGATTCATTGGATTTGATTGGGGTTCTTTTTTATTCAGATTTCACGGAGCTCTATCAGAGCCTCAAAATGGAAGAAGTGGCCATGTCAATGGTGGCAAGTTTAGTCGGTTTTCACAGGTCTACACCAATGCCAATAACATATAATTGAACTCTATGAAGTCAAATATTTAAATCTGACTTTCCTGTAAATTGCTATTTCTCCTTTGTTGTTGCAATTGGTTTGATTAGATTTAAGAACTTAATTCCTTGCATTTTGTTGAACCTTAATGCAGCCTGCCCATAATTTGCCTACTTCAATCACTTGGAATACAGAAGTGGGAGAGCAAGTTGGCGACTTGTTTCTTTCACTTTCTAACCACTCAAATCCTGAAGTCTCAGGCTTCTCTCACAAGGGTTATTCTTTGATTACACAAGAAATCGTTGGCAGAACAATTCATGCCATTTGCTTAAAGAGTTTGGTGAGGCTGAGCGTGTTCCAAACCAATACTTTGATCAATATGTATTCAAAGTTTGGCCGTATAAACTATGCTCAGTTAGTATTTGACGGAATGTCCAAGAGAAATGAAGCTTCCTGGAACCACATGATGTCAGGTTATGTCTGCGTGGGTTCATACCTGGAAGCAGTATTGTTCTTTCGAGATATCTGTGGGATAGGCATCAAACCAAGTGGATTCATGATCGCAAGTTTAGTCACTGCTTGCAATAAATCCTCTATTATGGCCAAGGAAGGTTTCCAACTTCATGGTTTTGCAATTAAATGTGGTTTGATGTGTGATGTGTTTGTAGGTACTTCTTTTGTGCACTTTTATGGTAGCTATGGGATTGTCTCTAATGCTCAAAAGATGTTCAATGAGATGCCTGATAGGAATGTGGTCTCTTGGACTTCTTTGATGGTTTCATATTCAGATAACGGAAGTAAGGAGGAAGTGATAAATACTTATAAACGCATGAGGCATGAAGGAATATGTTGCAATGAAAACAATATAGCTTTAGTAATTAGTTCTTGTGGGTTTCTTGTGGATATATTTTTGGGTCATCAACTTCTTGGACATGCTTTAAAGTTTGGATTAGAGACTAAAGTTTCTGCAGCTAACTCTCTCATATCCATGTTTGGTGGTTGTGGTGACATCGATGAGGCTTCCAGTATTTTCAATGAGATGAATGAACGAGACACAATCTCCTGGAATTCCATCATCTCTGCCAATGCACAAAATGCACTACATGAAGAATCATTTAGGTATTTTCACTGGATGCGCTTAGTCCATGAAGATATAAATTACACAACACTTTCTATTTTGTTATCGATTTGTGGTTATGGAGGTTATTTGAAGTGGGGCAAAGGGGTTCACGGTCTAGTAGTGAAATATGGACTAGAACCCAATATTTGTCTTTGCAATACTCTTTTAAATATGTATTCTGATGCTGGGAGATCCAAAGATGCAGAATTGATCTTTAGAAGAATGCTAGAGAGGGATTTAATCTCATGGAATTCCATGTTAGCATGCTATGTTCAGGATGGAAGGTGCTTGTGTGCCTTAAAAGTTTTTGCTGAGATGCTTTGGATGAAAAAAGAAATCAATTATGTGACTTTTACCATTGCATTGGCTGCCTGTTTAGATCCTGAATTCTTTACTGAAGGTAAAATTCTCCATGGTCTTGTCGTCGTTCTGGGCCTTCAAGATGAGTTGATCATTGGAAACACATTAATTACATTTTATGGAAAGTGTCATAAGATGGCTGAGGCGAAAAAGTTATTCCAAAGGATGCCCAAGCTTGACAAAGTAACCTGGAACGCACTTATTGGTGGTTTTGCTAATAATGCAGAACTAAATGAGGCAGTAGCAGCTTTTAAATTGATGAGGGAAGGAGGTACATGTGGGGTTGACTATATTACCATTGTGAATATTCTTGGTTCTTGTTTGACTCATGAGGATCTGATCAAATATGGGATACCCATCCATGCTCATACAGTCGTGACTGGATTTGATCTGGACCAGCATGTGCAAAGTTCCCTTATCACAATGTATGCAAAGTGTGGTGACCTTCATTCGAGTAGCTATATCTTTGATAAATTGGTGTTTAAAACTTCTAGTGTGTGGAATGCCATCATTGCTGCAAATGCTCGTTATGGATTTGGAGAAGAAGCTTTGAAACTTGTAGTAAGGATGAGAAGTGCTGGAATTGAATTTGATCAGTTTAACTTCTCTACCGCTCTTTCAGTTGCTGCCGACTTCGCTATGTTGGAGGAAGGCCAACAGCTTCATGGATCAACAATTAAACTGGGTTTCGAATTGGATCACTTTGTTATAAATGCTGCTATGGATATGTATGGGAAGTGTGGGGAACTGGATGATGCTTTAAGAATACTTCCCCAGCCTACTGATAGGTCACGATTATCATGGAATACAATGATATCGATTTTTGCCAGACATGGACATTTTCATAAGGCTAAGGAAACTTTTCATGCGATGCTAAAACTGGGTGTAAAACCTGATCATGTATCATTTGTATGTCTTCTTTCCGCATGTAGTCATGGGGGCTTAGTCGACGAGGGTCTTGCTTATTATGCTTCGATGGCTTCTGAATATGGAATTCAACCTGGAATAGAACATTGTGTGTGCATGGTTGATCTTCTTGGAAGATCAGGAAGGCTTGTAGAAGCTGAAGCTTTTATTACAGATATGCCTATTCCACCTAATGATCTTGTTTGGCGGAGCCTTTTGGCGTCTTGTAGAATATATCGCAATCTAGACCTCGGAAGAAAGGCTGCAAAGCATCTTCTTGAGTTGGACCCATCTGATGATTCAGCTTATGTTCTTTACTCGAATGTCTTTGCAACAATTGGCAGATGGGAAGATGTAGAAGATGTGCGCGGACAGATGGGGGCACACAAAATTCAAAAGAAGCCGGCACATAGCTGGGTCAAATGGAAAGGCAATATCAGCATATTTGGAATGGGGTATCAAACACATCCACAAATGGAACAGATAAATGGCAAGTTGTTAGGACTTATGAAAATAGTTAGAGAAGCCGGTTATGTTCCTGATACAAGCTATTCGCTGCAGGATACAGATGAAGAACAGAAGGAGCATAACATGTGGAGCCATAGTGAGAGAATTGCTCTTGCTTTTGGATTGATCAACATTCCAGAACGTACTACTGTTCGGATTTTCAAGAATCTGCGTGTTTGTGGTGACTGCCATTCTTTCTTCAAGTTTGTCAGTGGAATTCTGGGGCGAAAAATCGTATTGAGGGATCCATATCGGTTTCATCACTTCACCAATGGCAATTGTTCCTGTTCTGACTATTGGTAGTGAAGTTACCCACAATCTGATTGATTTCTGACTTCTTCAACGACCAAAAAGGAGATATAGGTGAACACTAGAATCCTCTAAACTAAAAAATGAACGACATCTTAAAATACTTAAATATCTTAATGTCCACATATTCTTTTTAGTCTACTACATAAAAATGGACCATCTTCATTTGGTGGTAGAGTATGATCTTGGATGAAATAGAAAGAGAGAAAACTAGTTTAGCATTGTTGTATGTATTATCTTGCATCATAGGGAGCATCTGAAGAATGACTATTTATTTAGAATGTCTTGTTTTAATGTAGACCTGATGCTTTAGTATTAAGTTAGAACATAAAGTGTATTTTAATTTCTGTTACAGGCAAATGGAGTACTGATTCTTCGTCAGGTCTTGGATCCAAAGCTGATCGTAATAGGCGATTGAGAAAGATAGTTTTGCAGCCTACATTTAATATAATTTGACCAACTCAACTTCTCTCAAGCACCTGAGCTGAATTTAAATGGACAATGATTCAAATATTAAAAATGAAAAGTTGCTCCTTGCTCCTCTCTCTATCAGGCTATCTTCTCTTTTCTTCGGGCTTTGTGAAAAGTAAGTGCTTGTATGGAAGACTAATTACGTTTCAGTTTCTATTTTAAAAACAAAAACAAGAGTAAATTTAAAAAAAGAATATCCTTGGACTGTGTACTTTGTTTGATGCGAATTTATCTTTTTCAAAAGTCGCAATATTACTGAAAATCTTTCGGATACAGTTAAGAGCTACTGTAGTTAAGAGCTACTGTTGGAGTAAATCTTTTAGAAATTTGGCAAAAGTTCAGGACTTGAAACCATGTCACGCTGACCTAGAATGGTGTGGTGATCCAAAATTTTGTGCTAGATCATTGCCACACAGTTTCAGGTCCTCGTTTCTGTTTGAAATTATATAGTAGTTGTCTAATGTTTACAAAATGTTTAAAAGAATAGGGATATATTTGAAATAAATGGCAAAGTTGTGAGGCATTTTTTATAATTCAACCTACAAACAAAAATTTATTGAATATTTTGGTTGATTTTTTTACTGCCTTATTTTATTTCACTGTTTCCACAGATAGACGTGTCTGGCAAAAGCCAAATCTTGAAAAGCAGGAGAGAAGAACAGTTGCAACAATGTGGTGATCGGTTCTTGGCTATACCCTTCATTCTTCTAGAAGAGGTAGCTATTTATTACTCCAAAGTTCTTTAGAATGTAACTGATTCTTTCAAGTCTTCAATTCATTCAATGTTACTTTCCTAATAAAGTTAATAAAAAGAGAATAACATGACTTCTACTACTTTTTTCCTTTCCTTCAAACACAAATTATCTGTGCTTCAAACTTTCTTAATTGATATCTTGGTTTTATTTTGTTATGAGAATATTTCAGGGAAAAATAAAAATACTTGTTTCTTCCCATACAATTACCCGAGGAGACCGAAGAGGTTAAAAAGGAATCGTGGGGTGACTGATTATGATACAGGCAATTCAATCCAAAAAGGAATTAGAGAGTTTATGTGCAGGTAAGTCAGTGTTTGGGTGTTGGGAGTGTTGTGTTAATGAAACCACTATTTTGAGTTATATCAAAGTTGTAAGAGAAGAGTGAGTTCCTTGAGGAAGTTGTTGGTGAGGAGAAAATGGAGGGAAGAATTGAAGCAGCAGTGGAGAAACACTTGTATTGTTTTCATTCTTTCTCCATAAAAGATTGTGGTTTTGAGTTGCATCCACATTTAACACATAGAAACAATTTCAATCAAGAAGTTCAATGAACTTTCCTATTTTGCATATTGTTGAACTCCTAAAAGATGTCTTAAAGTTGGGAACTTGTGCGAAAGTTAATAGTATACGAAGCAATAAGTCTTGCAGTAGTGAGAGGTTATTGTTTTAATTGCATGAAAACTATCGTAAAAAAATAATTTTGACTTTACTATTTGTTTGATGATTTAACTTTGAATTATATCTTAGGGGAATAAAAAGGTTGATTTCATAATTTTTAATTAAAAACTTTTACCTTAATCTTTCAATTCCATTTAATGCTATACTTAGATAAATGTTACTATTTTTTATCTCAAATCAATTTTTGCTAATTCCAAATATATTAATACCTCTTCTTTTATACACAAATTTTAGTTTGATTAGCTCAAATTAGCTAAATTTTATTTTATGTTTGCAAAAACAAATAATACAATAAAAATATAGAATATTTGTTTGGTCGTTGAAAAAGAAAATATGTTTTGAAAACAAAACTCAAGTTTGAGGTAAATTTAGAAAATGATAAAATATAAAGTTTTCTATTATTTCAAAGCTAAATCCAAAAACATTTAAAACACTAGATATGGTGATAGGATTTATTTTGGGTCTTGAGGGATACATATATAAAATATTTAATTTTTTTCTTATAAAAATTGTTAATAAGAAATAAGTCAAAAATAAAACATACCATATACACATAACTTTTTCCAGCATTTTTAAATTTACAACCAAAAACAATTTTCAGATTTTGAGTTCAAATTTGAAGTTTTGAAATTGGAAACAAACATGTTTTCAAATATAGTGAAAATAAAGAATTTATTTTGAATTATTTGTTTTTAAAAATGAAATTTCAAATCACAAACCAAACCGGGCTTAAATTTTTTTCACTTAATCTTACAAAACCAAATTACAACACCCATATAAATATATAAATTTATTATAGTTACAATTTAACATCATATTAGAAATTTTAAAAGCTCCAATATTTAAAAACAATAATTATATAATTATACACACTAAACATAATATTTTACAAATACAATAGAATTCTATATGATAACTCATGTGTCCCAACATCACAAATAATGAAGTATAGATACAAAACCAATTTTGATAGTTAATAAAAAAAAAATGAAGAATACTTTGATTAATAAAAACAAAATTCCTAAAAGTGCTGAAGAAGATAGAGACTTTTGTTGAGATAGTGATAAAATGAAGTGTAGATCAAGAATTTTAGAGTAATATACAAACAATAATAATACGATAATAAATAAAAAGTGGTTTAAAAATAATAAAATTCAAATCAAAATTTATACGATAATATCTCTAAAATAACAACAAACAAATCAAAATGGTTGAATCCGAACTTAAAATAACAAAAATAGATAAGATAAAAGAAAAATGTAAAGATATATTATAAATAAAATCATAAAACTAATAAATAAATTAAACATTGAATAATATAAAATCAAAATGGTTTAATCTAAATTCAAATTTATAAAAAACAAACAAGATAATGAAAATGTAAAGATAGATTATAAATTAAAATCATAAAGAAAATAAATAAATTAAGGATTGGATAGTTTAATTTGAATTTAACCGAATAAAAAAATTAAGATAAAACGTAAATTAAATAATGTTACATATTAATTCAAAATAAACAAAAAGAAAATGGTTAGATTCGAATTTACCATTATAACAAACAAATAATATTCATTAATCCTCCTAGATATATTCATTGTTGTAAATATATTAAAGATTTATTAAAGATATATAGTAAAACTAACGAATATATTTATTAAAGATATATAGTAAAACTAACGAGTATATTAAAAGTTTATTAAATGTATACTATAAAACTAATCAATATATTAAATATTTATTAAAATTATATATTTTAAAAAATCTAACTAAATCAAACTATCTTGGTTTCAATATTTTTTTTTAAAAAAAATCACTTACAATTTCTAATTAAACTCCAAATCCCATTAGGTTACAATTTCGTATCCAACTCATATAAATACACTATAAATACGTGTGTTTCAACAATTCTGGTACCTTATCCAAACACAACAATATATGAAATACAATCAATAAAACATATCTCATCCCAACTGCCCCTACTGATCTTGCTATTCTTCCAATTTTTTTTTATTTTTTATTTTTAAATTGTAACGAAGTTAGTATAAGATTAACAGAGCATAATTTTCATCTCCACAGTGGTTGTTGTGCCTTTTAGCGTCGTTTTTAGGGACAAATTCTTACTGGGCCTCCCCCGTTTGCCGCTTTTTTGTACTCTCAACCTCGACCCACCAGTCTCTTCGGCTTCTCTAACTTGGGTTCAACATTTTGCCGGTAAATTCTTGTTTTTTTTCTTTGTTTCTTATCATGTGTCGCACTTGAACATCAAAAACCCTTGTTTTTCTCCTCTTTACGAGTTTTTCTATGTTCTTCGTGTAGATGGCATCGACCCTTTTGAGTAAAACCCTTTTGGTTAATCGATTCGCTCATTCTTTTTCCTTTCCATCTGGCAAGACCCAGATTCTTGCTTCCGTCATCAGTGTAAGTGAAGCGTTTGTTTGTTTGTTTGTTTTCAATTCATTTTGTATCTGAGTTTTTGGTTTGCTGAAGACTTATGAATTTTCTCTGTTTTGATTCTTCTGTATTGTAGAAGAAATTGTTTCATTTTCAAGCTAACTCACCCAGTTTAGCATATAATCCGACTAGGCGATTTTCTTCTTTCATGGCTTCATCTGTAGCAGGGCCTAGAGCTCATTTTTCTTCAAAATCCTTATCCACGGATGATCCTATTGTTTCCCCTGATTGGCTCCATTCTAATCTCAAAGAGCCTGACTTGAAGGTATTGCCTCTTGTTGGTTTCAACTTTAATTTTTACTCCTTTGGTTGTCTTAGCAAATGCTGTTCAATATGCTAATTGTGATGCATTAGTTTTTTGCCTTGTTTTGATTTAATTCATTCTAGGCTTGTAGTCTTTTGGTTTGTTGTTATCCAGTGTTGTATGTTGGATTCGTATAAATTTGGGTTTTTCCACATTTTGGCCTTCTTCTTTAGGTTTCAATCCATATGGGTCCCTGATCAATTTTAGAACCTATACTTTTCATACATTTTAAGATTTGTCCCTGCAGGATTTTTTCCAAAATATTTAGGTCTCTTATAGTATTCCCTTTTTTAATCAATTTCGATAAAGATTTACTTTGATGGTCTAAATTTGAGATTTATAAAAAAAAATAAAGGAACTACAATGAAATGGAACCGTGGACCAAATGGGTACTTTAACCTTTAATTTATCATTTATGTTAATTGAGTGTTTAAAGTATTGTTGATTTACATTGTTGCTTGTTATCTCAGATATATGCGTTTTTTTCCTTTCTATATCCATAAGTGTTTGGTCTAGCTTTTGTGCACCTTAACTATTCTAGCTAGATAATTTGTTGATCCTCTTGGTTATTTAAATGCTTTTAAACATAAAATATCTATGCTTTTAGCTTCTTTTTTCGTTCCGAGGTGTGTGGGTCTTCTGTCCCCAATGCTTGCAGTATTCAGAATTGGGTGTGTTTGCTAATCTCTGTGAAGTAATTGATTGTGGTTGATATTTTTTTCTTGAAGAACTTCCACTATACCTCGATCTAGTCAGTACATATTGTTTTTGCTTTGAGACCATGTCTTTCTCGTTGATATAGCAGATTCATAAAAGAATATTTGGCTCCTTTCTTATTAATATATCTTGATCTTGACTAGAAAAATTGTGACATGTAGCTCTGGTAGCTCTATATTTTGTATTTCTGTAAATGTTTAACCTCTTAAACTGCTTGTTTTCAGGTGTTAGATGCATCATGGTACATGCCAGATGAACAAAGAAATCCTATTCAGGAGTACCAGGTTGTCAATTTGATAGATTTGCTTTGAACTACATTTTATACTGTGTGGTGAAGTATCAGTTCTTAGCCTGGTTATAATTTTAATAGGTTGCTCATATCCCTGGTGCCCTTTTCTTCGATGTAGATGGAGTATCTGACCGAACTTCAAAGGTAAAATGATCTCTTTTCATTTTGTTTCCCTGTAAATATATTGTCATTATATTTTGTGGTTGAATTAGAAAAAGGAAAGTACATCTGGCCTTCATTTATTTTAATTGTTATACAATAGATTTATATATCTTTTCATCATTTCAGTTGCTAACTAAAAATTTGAGATGATTATTTGTTTCAGTTACCACATATGTTGCCATCAGAGGAAGCTTTTGCTGCTGTTGTCTCCGCCCTTGGCATTAGCAACAAAGATGGTGTGGTTGTTTATGACGGAAAGGGACTTTTTAGTGCAGCTCGTGTCTGGTGGTGAGATGCAGAAATAAACTATCAACTTTGAAGAGTTTATGTTTTGATGTTGTACGTGAATTGATGAAATCAATTTTGGTAATTGAATATAGGATGTTCAGAGTATTTGGGCATGATAGAATTTGGGTGCTTGATGGAGGATTGCCAAAATGGCGTACATTAGGATATGATGTTGAATCCAGCGCATCTGGTGATGCTATTTTGAAAGCTACGGCTGCAAGCGAGGCAATAGAAAAAATTTATCAGGGGCAAGCTGTAAGTTCATGACTTAATGTGTTTTATCCTATATTTGGTCCCATGAATGATTTGTGCAATATGTTGTCTCTCTATAAATATTGTATCTCATAAGTTACTTAAATGTTACAACGACAACAATTACCCTTTTTCACAGTGACCTCTTCTTTACATTTACCTTAAGTATATTTTTTTATTTGTTCATTTTCTTTGCACTATTAGATGGGATTCAGAAGCTATAGAGGAATGTGAAATTGTAAATTTACTTGACTCAGTCCTTGCCCAATGCCCATATTTTGTTCCACCTGAAATCGAACAAGTTTTATTTCGTTTTCATTTTTTTGGGGACTGTTTTTTTCCCTTCTTCTTTTTCCTGTTTTTACTTACAATATTTTACAGTATTTGGTTTGGTTTTTTTAGGTTGGGCCAATTACATTTCAGACCAAGTTTCAGCCACATCTGGTCTGGGACCTTGAGAAGGTTAGGTTGCTCATTAAAAAGCTTTTGTTGTTACAGTATTCCTTGGTTTGGTTCTTTGTTTGAAAGTGAAAAGAAAAAAAAAACTGTTGGTATAAAATATGAATAATATAATGCTTTAGAAAAATACGTAGCAATACCTTAGCTGATATCTTGAAGTGTTAAAAGATTCTTAACAAAAAAAGATTTTGAGGAAAATGGTTACATCCATCTCCATGCGTCCCCTTTCAACCACAAAGGAAAAAAAATATAAAAAAATATCTTTTGTAAAGAAACTAAAAGAAAAGACTACCACATGGCAACTTGTGATTGCGCACTTAAGTGGATTGCACAAAGTTGAATAGTAATCGTAGTCTTTTACTTCCAGCTTAAAACTAAGGATCTTTGAGTGCTAATATACATGTAAATAGTAAAATGTAGAGTGAACATGCCCAAAAAAAAAAAAAACTAAAAAACTAAATCCTTTTATAGGAATTTTGGATTTGAACCTTTTTCTCTCTAACATGTTCCAGGTTCAAGAGAATATTACAGGAAGAACTCACCAACTCGTAGATGCCCGATCAAGGGCCAGGTACAGTAGATTCTAGATTTTATTGATTGTTCTATTGCTGAATATTTTCTTTATCTTTTTCGAGGCTTTCGATATCGAGCTTTGCCATACTGATTTCTTCATATCCTATTTATCAACTGCCTTTCCTGTCCTTTTTTCTCTCTCCCTCCCTCAATTTAGCGAGGAAGTATTTGGTTGAATAATTTAGGGCATGATTGGTAACTCATTTGTTTTCTATTTTAGGTTTTTGAAAATTAATTTTTTAAAAAGAAGTGTGTTTGGTATCTAGTTCACTTTTTTTGTTTTTAAACAAGAAAAATGTTTTTAAAATTATGAAGGAAAATTGTAAATAGAAAAAAAATACATTTTTTAAAAAATACATTTTGTTTTTCAAAAATAGGAAACAAAATCAGTTACCAAACGTATATGGTTTTTGTTTTTAATAAACAAAAATTTTAAAACAGAATTTAAAAAACATTGAAAGAAATCAAAGGATTTTTCATGAGAAAAAAAAAATGTCCCAGAAAGATTTGAAATGGCACATAGAAATGCCTCCTCTTGGTGCTCCCTCCTACCAATCTTCTCCAATTACAAGATCATGGATATCAATCTGAATTGGGCTGCCTTCCTCTCTCGGCCTTAAAACCCATTATTCCCCTTGTAACCCATATTTTTTCAATTGTATTATGTTATGTAAGATTCTGTTATATTTTGTTATGTTCTCTCTTATATTGTGTGGAAGCTTTAGGTACATTAGTAGGCTTCTCACTGTTAGTTTCCACACATGCTTTTGTCATTGTTTTTGTTCTTGCTTTGGTACTAGTTCTGCCTATTTTGGTTATCCTTGTTATGTACCGAGAGCATTAGTCTCTTTCTTTATATAACTTATATAAATAAAGAGATCTGTTTCCTTTTCAAAAAAAAAAAAAAAACAGAAAACACAAAAAATTGAAATGGTTTCTAAACGGGGCCTTGTCAATCAGGAAGATTTCCTTTGTATCCTTGAATCATGTTTTCTTCTTGCAGATTTGATGGGGCTGTCCCGGAGCCTCGGAAAGGAATCAGAAGTGGCCATGTTCCTGGCAGCAAGTGCATTCCTTTTGCCCAGGTTTGTATCAATATTTAGTACTTTATGTTTGTAGTTCATAGTTAGGATTTAAAACAATTTTCACATTGAACCAACCTTTTTTTCTTTCGACTTCATATTTCGTTTGTATTAAAATTTTCAATTTCATCAAAGTTTTAACATTGTTTGTAGCATATTATATCACTATCCATCGCTTAAGCTGTTTAAATTCTGAGTTTCTTTGAGATCTTACAGTCATAGCTAACACTTTTATTATATTTCTCTAATAAATGACAAAATGTGATATTGAGAAGCGTCTGGCCGGAAAGAAATAGAAGCAATTTTTTAGGGTATGCAGGGAACAGTAGAATATCTTGTATATATCATAAGAAAGTCCGTTTCATATAAGCTCTTATACATTTGCTGTAACTCGTACTTTAGCAATTTTAGCATTCTTCCCATGTAGCCCTTTGCAACTGCATCTATGACATAGATGTAGTTGATGTTTTGTCAAAATAGAATGAAATGCCACAAAAATAATTGATAAATGAAATGTACATTTTCAGATGCTGGATAGTTCACAGTCCCTTTTACCAGCAGATCAGCTCAAGAAACGGTTTGAACAAGAAGGTAAGTTTTTTACCTAAACAAAAGTTAGTGGAATCACCAAAATGGTGTTCTTTTTTCGTTTTGCTCTCTCTTTCCACACATAACCCAAGAATGAAGTGCCTTTCTTCAAGGGTCTCGGGTCCCAAAGCTGCATGATGATATCTAAAGCCAATCCATTTTTTGCAGGCATCTCTTTGGAAAATCCTATTGTAACTTCTTGTGGCACTGGTGTTACTGCCTGTATTCTTGCATTGGTACGTCTCTCTTCACATTGAACATTCTTAATTTTAGATCTAAGAAGCACAGACAATTTATTTTGGCTAACATGTGTGTGTCGGGCACATGCTGAATACTTGTTAAGCATAATAGACATTAAATGTAAAAGTCCATATGAGTCCAGTATTTGTTAGACACATGTAGAACAATTGTTAAGAATACCGTAACACATAATTGGACATAATTTCAAGAGTAAAATACATCAAATTTATATTTGATAAAAGATATATCTGGATGCGTGTATCAAAAACACATAACATTTCACCATGTCCATGTTTCTTCCTATCTAACCGATTTGGTTGTTTAAAAGACTGAAATTCAACTTTTAGACGCCTGAAAACAGTGAAAATTTGTAATGTTTAGGGCCTCCATCGACTTGGGAAACATGATGTTCCAGTTTATGATGGATCTTGGACTGAATGGGGAGCTCATTCTGACACTCCTGTTGACACTGCTTCATAACTGCGGCTACCATTCCTTTACATATTTCCTTCTTGTAAATGCTCACAACTTGGTTTTGTCCTTTTCTTTTTCTTATTAATCAATCAGAGAACTCAATTTACATTTGTGCTGTTATTTGTTATCTCAAACTCTAACTCAAATCACTTTTTGTCTCATCTCATGAAAATAAATTTATGTTACCTTTTTTTTTTTTGGTTCAATAATGACTGATATGAGAAACAAATTATCCACCTTGATTTTAGTGGCAAATCAAATTTTCATGTGAAAAAGGACTTAATCAGAATACTTTTAGATTTAATGCCTAAAGTTTTAAATTGATGCCCCTTTTGGCTACTTTAATGCCTCTTCGACCCATAGGTCAATTTGACATTCCCTCGGAGCGAATCTCAACGTAGATTTAATGCTTGTACGGGATAGAAATTGGTAGCTTATTTACTGTTACGTTGAATGTATAGTATTTCTCGTGAATGTTTGAAAAACCATAAGATTTGTAGTCATGAATTATGGGTACTCCTATGCAGAAATGTTTATCTTGAACATTCTAACAGTTCATTCCCTTACATATCCTTCACAATAAGTTTGATTCATTACAATGAGTTTGATTCATTTACATATGCTTCGCAATAAGTTTGATTGTTGCAGATACGTAAAGTTAAAGTCTTCCTTAACAATCATAAGAAACATTCAACTTTATCCAAAGTTTGTGCCATGTTCCTAGTTGTTTCTCATTCCATGTGGTGAGTTTGGCTCAATTTTCATCCCAATTGTTAAATGATGCTCTTGTTTCTAATTTTCACGTCTTAAGGTTATTGTCAACATTTTCTGTCATTCAACCATTCTAACTTAATCATAAATTCAAAAAATTTAACCCTTTAACTTTAAACGCCTCTATGAAATTCATTCTTGACTTTGTTGAGAGTTCAAAGTTATTTTCACCATGTTACATTTGAAATACTTGTTTTTTATCCAAAGATGATGGTTAGATGTCTCATGAGATGTTATATACACAATTTCTCTATGGTATTCTATTACTTCAACAAGTGAAAGGATGATTCATACTACCACAAGCTACAAGTTTGTCCTCGTATGCACAAAAGCTCTAAACAAAAGTCGTCATTCATCTCTTTGATAGTTCATTTTCTCTATTACGATTGCAAGGTGGAGAATCAAACCCCAAACCTCTATGAAGAAATGTTAGGTCAATTTTCACTTAACTAAGCTAATTTAGACTATTGCCATTTGTAGTAAATATGATCAATGAATGCTACATGACTGAAAAACAAGAAACAAAAAATAGTTATTAAATATGTTAATGTTTTTCTTTTAAGACTATGTAAGTAGATAAAACATTTTTGATACGGCTAAACCATTTGAAACAATTGAACCATTACCAAACGAGTTCTAATTTATACCATCAAAAATGAAAATCAATAAACCATTATCAATCAACACAATATTATAATTAAAGAGGAACAGCAAAACATGGTAGCTAAAGCAATATTGTTTGTTTTCTGATCTCATTATTTGATCAAAGTCTAAAAGCCTAAATACATTACCAAAAGAAAAGGAAAAAAAAAAGAGTGAAATGAAAGCCTTCATAGCATAAATGAAACCATACTAATTATGATCATTATACAGTAATGGATGTTTTGATGAACAAAGGAGATCATTACATACAGAATAATTTTTTCAAAAAAAATAAAAAATGGAAATGAATTTGCTGGAGAAAATTAGCTTAATATGCAATGTTGTTCATGAATTTAGGGTTCAATCTAAAAGTAAATAAAAAATACTTGAATTAGAGGTTTGAATCTGTACCTTATAATCAAGGCATTGTGATCTGTATCGCAGAAAAGCCTCCATTACTACTAATATAAGAAAACTTAACAAAATTGTTCTGATGGGAAATTCATCTTCGGTCATGGTGAGAAGGAAGAGAATGAGATTTGATAAAATTAGCAAAGAATATGGTTTTTGTTAGGTTTTTGAATTTCTTTTTTTCTAAATTTGTGATGGTGAGATGATATTCTTACATTTTTTTTTTCTTTTTATAGATAATTATTAAAATTTTTATTTTTTTCCTCTAAGAAATTTGTTAAGATATTAGAAAAATATGTTTTTTTAAAATATTATTTATTATAATTTAAAATTGGTTAATTACAAAGTCTTTCCTAGGTACAAAGAGAAACAAAACAACCAAAATAGAACTAAAGACAAAACAAAAATAATAACAAACAGCATAATATTCCCTCGAGAAGGATTGTCTTCAAGGCCGAACCATGGAATAACCACATCTTCGAGCATGGACAACTAAATCATAGACAACAAAGTTATTCTTGTGATTAACCAATAGAAATCCAAGAACACAACCAGGGTGATGAAGATCACATATAGAATCAACGAACACCTGAGCTTCATTCTCGTATCGAGATGCCGTCTCTGAATTCTACAAAATCTTCAAATTGTAGCCAGCACCAGTTGGAGCCTTTCCTATCGTCTGAATAATTGAGGTTTGGCTTGTGAGAACCAATTGAGATTTTTCTTTGGGAATTTGGAGGAAAAATAGAGAGATTTTTCTTTTTCTGCAGACCTTCTGCAATTCGTAGATTTTTCCAAAAACACACCCACGCAGAACCGTTCTATTATTTCCCTTCTTCAGGAGCTTAGAGAAATATTTGAGAAAACGTGGGATGCTCCCACGTTCCCCACAAAAATAACTCCCACAAGGGAGTTATTTAATTTTAATTAAATTAAATTAAATTAAATTAACAAATTAATTAATTAAATTAAATTAAAATTAATTAAATCATATTTAATTAATATTTCATTTAAATCATATT
>JBBPDJ010000020.1:9638457-9650958 GCA_037974625.1 Cucumis cinereus
CCTTGACAAAAAAGGAAATAAATAAGGGTATAACAATTACACAAATACCCTTAGTACAATTATTTTCAACAATAATAATAATAAAAAGAAGAAAAACTAGAGAAGTAGGCCTTTTCGGGGGAGAATTGCAAGAGGGTGTACTTTCTTCCCGAGGGTCTACTTTCACTAACACTATTTAATAATTTGAAGCTAGGGTGGCCGGTGGTGTATATTTTTCTTATATCAACTCATAATGATTGTTTAATTTTTATTCTATCGCTGGGCAATTTAATTTATCCCTTTGTTTGGAAGATTTTC
This sequence comes from Cucumis cinereus, assembly GCA_037974625.1. Classification (NCBI taxonomy): domain Eukaryota; kingdom Viridiplantae; phylum Streptophyta; class Magnoliopsida; order Cucurbitales; family Cucurbitaceae; genus Cucumis; species Cucumis cinereus. Next base: position 9,638,755 of record JBBPDJ010000020.1, read on the forward strand.
AGGATCCAGAATTCTTGAAGTTTCTTGAAACCAATAATAAGGCTGTTGAACCTTTCAGAGATGAAGACACTGTAAGTAATATGTAGGGTGCTGTATTTCTTGGTGCCAAGTTTGAAGTTCTAATTTTGGTTATGAATGATTTGTTTAATCACGTAGAAACGAGCACTGTTAGCCGATTGTGTTTTAGTGTCTTTTTTTTTTTTTAATTTCTTTCAATCTAATTGTTTCCTTGAACAGAGTTCTGATGAGGAAACAATCAATGCTGATGGATTAAAGCAAGATGAACAGAGCGTTAGTTCTAATAAAAGCTTGTTGTTGAGCTTCTCTGTTGTTGATTCCTGGTGTCATCAAGTCAAGGACAAGCATGATTTGCCTCTATTTACCAGTCTATTAAATGGGTATCGAGCTGCATGTCACTACGGATCTGAAGCAGTAGGCAACGTAGACGCTGGCAGATATAAAATTGGAAACAGTGAAACTTTCTCCAAGATCTTAATTTTCATGCTTTCTGAGGCTGACAATTTATTTAGGGACCAGCTAGGACTCTTGACTAAGAGCTGTAAGAAGGAAATGATTTTAGAAATGAGAAACACCCAAAAGTGGAAAACGCTCAAGCCCTTAATCAAGTCATATTTAAGGAGTAGCTTGTTTCTCTTGAACGAGGTTTCAGAAACTGAGATATTGAGGTTCTCATTAGCTCGAATAAGAGTGTCTGTAATATTCTTTGCAGCTTTCCCTTCTCTGCAGCGCAGGCTCATTAAGGCACGTATATGTTTTACATAAATATTTTTATCTCTATTTTGTTGTTGATGCATTTGAAGCAAGTATTGGCATATCTTCTGTTTTAGGGTTTGATGTCACAGAAGTAATTATAGATTTTCTCATATTTCCTGACCATATATGGAGGCGATCATATTTCTGTCCTGTATGTTGGTCATTCATAGCTACCAGTAGCCTAATAATCCTATATGCTCACTTGTCTCACTCCACCAAAATGTATGAATCCAATGCAGATCGTAGTACATTTGTGGGCAGCGGGTGAAGGAACAATATCATCCCTCTCATTTCTCATAATACGAGAAATGAGTTCTGTGCTTGGGTCTAATATCTTTGACACCTGCTGGATTAAAATGTACAAGGCCGTCATTGCTAACTGCCAATTCGCGGAGCCAATTCTGCATAAACACATGCAATTTCTGAGGGACTCCTTCGTTGAGTTATGTTCTCTTGATGTCCATAGATCTACTACTAGGGCCAAGGTTTCAATCCAGCAACTTACAAAGATACTGCATCAGGGTCTACGAACGAAGAAGAAAGTAAGCTGTCAGGATCCCTTATCTTACTTACTCAAGTCATGAAATTTAAATGTATTTCTGTTCGTTCAAACTTACGGGAAGCCTATTTTCATTTAAAATACTTTATCCATGCCTGTACATCTCTTTGCAGGAAGCAGTCAAGATGATGCGCAGTTGGCAATTTATCAATTGCATTGATCTCTGGGTCAAGTTCATTGGTGCAAATTTCCAGGATTATGATTTGCAAACAATGCTTTATAATGTTATTCAGATTATAAATGGAGTGGCTGTATTGTTTCCTGGTCCTAGATATTTACCGTTACGAATTAAATGTATACAGTGGTTGAATTATCTTTCCAGATCCAGTGGGATTTTTATCCCTGTTGCATCTATGGTGTTGGATATTTTGGAACATATAATTGTCAAGGAAGGCAAGAATCCAGGAGTTGTCTTCAACCACTTGTCTGTCCTACAGGTTATACCTTTTTATGCTTTATTAATTTATATGAATGTTCTTGTATTCGTGATTGTGTGTGATGTATTGTTTATTCATGTGATTAAGAAACTAGACTATTCTTGCTAAATGCATGAATTTCAGTTGTAGTAACTGTAGAAGTTATTCATGCAGCTGCCAAAATATTGGTTGAAGTCACAGAACTTTGTGGAGGAATGTGTTTTATCTACCATTGAACTTCTATCAGCTCACTTTTCTCAATGGAGTCACCATATATCCTTCCCTGAATTGGCTACTATTCCACTTATTCAACTCAAGAAGTTTCATGCGACATCTACAACAGAGAATCTCAAGCGTTTGGTAAAACGTTTTATCGATCAGGTAGAGGCTGCATTTTGTGTTTGAATCAAATATTTTATTCAATTAGTTACCATGTTAAGTAGAGTATTTGAATTTGAAATGCATTACATATTCTTAGACCTTTGTTTGCCATTCAGGTTGAGCAGAATATTGACTTTGTTAAAAAAAAGAGAGATGAAGTCTCGTTTTCACCCAATGATCAGCAAGCTGCAGAATCATTTCTTCAGGTTTCGTTTCCTTTTCTTTTTCCCTTTTAATTGTTTCAGTTTCACATGCCTTGCAATTGACAAATGACAAGTATTGTTTGTATGATGTGGTGACTGCAGCTAGAGAAATGCAACAGCAACGTTCCTTTTATACAATATTACAAAAGCGTATTGGACAAAGCTGCATCCAGGAGTCTCGCTGTGGATAAAAAGGTACTGCTTTTCCTTTCATTCTTTTTGTACGAGTATTATATTTATACACTATAAAACAATGATACTCCATTCTAGAAAGAGTATTCGTGTTCGACATACTAATTTCCGTGTCCTTTTTTGTTTTGTTTTATTTTTTTTAAAAAATTTCATACATGTGGGACGCTTCCAGGACAAGCATGGGAAATGAGTTTTTCTTTTGTTTTCTTAATCTTAGTTCAACGTGTAATGAATTTGGTCTTTAAATTGGATCCAACATACAAGTTTGGATTTGACAAACCCTGGTAAATTGAATACATAGGATAACGAAATACACGATAAACCAAGTGATTCGAGGTACTTGGATCCTCCTTTCTTGAGATAACTCTCAAGCCTATCTTGACACAACTCTCAAGCCCTAATCCACTCTACCAAATATTGCTTTTTTTCTTCATTCACCCACTCCCTTTATTTATAACCAACAAATTTAACTAACTCCCTAGCTAATTACTATTATGCCCTTAATACCCAAATAACCCCTAATACCAATCCTATTAGAATCATGCTCTCTTAAAAAAAAAATAATCTCAGAAATGTCCAGGAAATGTTCCAAACGTATCTGAAATTATAAATAAATAAATAAACATAGGACTCTAAAATTTTGGTGTCGTACATGTGTCAAATGGTGTACAAACATGCCCGACACAGCACTTTGCCTAAAATTGAGTGTTCGTGCTTCATAGAAAGAATAAAAACATAAGAAAGTGAAGTTTCTGTTAATTAACTTGTTTAGATTTTATGTTAAATTTATATATATACTAAGAAAATAATAATAAGAGAGAGTGTATCCTCAACCTGTTTGTGTTCTTGTTTTATTTTTTTAAGTTGGCGTATCACCTTGTTGTCTTGAATTCGTGTTCATGCTTCTTATTGTAACACATAAGAAATAGTAAGAGTACCCCACCAAGCACTTGAGCACTTGCTTATAAATTGTATTATGTACTTTTGACTAAGAGATTCGAGGTTCAATCTCCCACTCTATCGTTAAACTCAAAAGAAACTAAAATCATTGCCTGCATTCAACTGAGAATGTTGATGAATTTTCCTCACATTATTTTGTTTTCATAGTTATTATCTTGATTACCAAAGTCAATCAATCTTGTAGTTTCCTGGAGCCAACAAAAACAAAAAGAAAAGACAGCAGCATGAAAACAACCAACAAATTGAATCGGCTGCTAATGGCAAAGTACATTCAGAGAAGAGAAGAGCCAAAAAGAGGAAAACTTGAGAAGGAACAGGTTTTATCTGTCCTTTCTCTCTCTTCAAATATTAATAGTATTTTTATCCCTAGAAATTATGGGTTGGTCACATTCAGAATTTAATTTATCACATAGATCGAGCCATCAAGTTAGATACTAGAATTAGACTTTAAGCACAACAAGAAAGTTGCCATTAATGAAATTAATGCTGAGAAAATAGTCGTGTAGATTAGTTTAGAGCATTGAAATTCGTTGTCTTTTGGGGGTAATATCAATTTTGTTTGGGTAATTGAAAGTGTAAAATGTTTAGAAGTCTTTCTTCATATCTTTAGATCAATTTTTTGCTTGTTGAGTACACTAAAGGAAAATCGAAAGTCTCCATTTAGATATTTTTTTCTTCTTTTGCTTAAATTATTACTTTAGACAGTGAAATGGATGTATTTATGTATTTATTTGGTTATATTACATATTTAGTTGTTTTACTTTGAGCTTTGTATCTATATTTCATTAATCAACTTTCATAAGTGATTAATAAGTCTATTTTCAGTTGTGTCTAAAAGATTTACAACAAATTTAATTTTTTTTTAAAATTAGTTGATATATTGGGGAAGTTTTGAGCGCAAAGTTGGTTTATAACGAATTGGTGTGGTATATTCATATCATAACATATGAACAATAAGAATAAACATTCTTATTGAGACTGGAACTCATGATTAGAGTTGCAAGTATCGGTAGGGTGCAAACTATTTTAATTTGGAGAAAAATAGTAAATGCTTTAACAAAGAGGGTAAGAGGGCATGAGTAGAAAATAGTGAATGAACATTGAATAAAGAGAGATTTTGGTGACCCATACATAACTTGGATATATTTTTTATTTTATGTCTAATGAAATTGTTTAATGAAACAAACTGGTAGTTTTGAAAGTTTAGGGATCACAAGGACACAATTTTGTGGGTTGATTTATTAATGAGATATTGCTTCGTGTTTATTTTTATTTGAATCATACATTTCTTAGTTGCAAACAAAATATTTGTCAAATGAATTATGCTCATTTTGGCTACTGTTATTTTATACGGTTGCAATTTGATGTAACTTGTCTGTCAGTATACCTTGAAATCATCAATACAAATTCATTCTGTGGACAATTTTAGCTGTTTGGAAGAACTGTCCACCTATGACGTGTATAGAGAGAATATTTCTAATAAAACAGTTATATGAACATTTATTAATTGGTCCTTTTTTTTTTTTGTGTTTAATTTGAAGAAAACAGTTCTATTTTAGACCGTCTCTAAGCAAATTATTTTATACTATTTTAATCTTGATTAAATATATGTTTGTGAATACAAATTATATTCATAAATAATTGTGGAATAAGTTGCAGCATATTTTGGGATATGCAATTAATTAAGAACAGTTTGTGATTAAATTGTGTTTAATGTTTGCATGAAGACAGAATTTGGTTGATTTAGGGAATTATTTAGAGAGGTAGTTGATATCTCGTTCTCCCATTTTCCCATGTCTTTTCATTATTTAGTCTTTGGTTGACTATTCAAAATTAAATACATTTAAACCCTTCCGAACCTTCTTTTCCAAAAAAATAAATAAAAATTAAATACTAATAATCTCAATTACTTTTCGTTTTGGTTCATTTTAATCCGATTTTTAAAATGTTCATTTAAATAGGTTCCTATACTTTCAACTTTTATTTATTTTGGTTGGTGTATTTTCAATATACTAATTTTGGTCATTTAATTTTTGATCCCTTATAAATGAAACGAAGAGACCAAATTGATAATTCTTTTGAAAAAATGAAGGCCAAAATAGTATTTAAAGAAGAATCTTCTAAAGGATTTCTAATTATTATATTTAATAATTATTTATACAATACTTTGTAAGGCCCTCTCCCTAAGTTGTGGGGTTTAGTTTCATTTGATTTCTAGGATATAAAATTCTATACTGTTTTGAATTAAATTTTTGTTTGGTATTTAAATTTTAGGTTACATATCTCTTATGGGTTTTGAGTTTAGAATTTTAAAATTTATACTTCAACTTTAAATTTGTATTAATTACCCACTTTTAACTCGGTAAGGTTTATTAATTAATTAAATTTGTTTTAGCTAATTTTCCATCCCAATTAATTAGTTAGTGGAAAGTTAACATAACTTGCGTTGGTAAAGTTTTGAGGGTAATTGCGATATTTAAATCCAGTGATGATATGAAAACTATCCCAAAAAATTTGAGGCTAAAATGTAAACTTTATAAATTTGGGGGAATTGTTGAAATAAATAGTATGTGACTATTCGTATAGAGTTGCATTTTTTTCATGAATGAACATATTTTTTTCCGAAAATAACCAATTTGAAGAATAGACGATACTCTTCGAATGACCACGAATAGTCTACTAATACGCCTCTTCTTCAAAATGGCTTTTAGAAGAATTTTTTTTTCCATAATGATTCTCTCAGACGTTTCTCCATTTTGTAAACTTTGTCTTGGTTTATCTTCAGAAAGTATAGTTCGTTGGATCTTGTGGATGAGGTGTTGATTCCATGAGATGTTCTATTCTAAGAGACAATTACTCACGAAACTAAAAAATTGTCTTTAAGGAGACAACGTGTATTTGTTGGGATCAGATTATATTTGGTATACCAGGTTCTATACTTTCTAACTTCTTTGATGATATTATTTCTATAAGAGTGTCTTTATAGATTAGTTGACTCTAAAAATGTCCAACATATCACTAAACTTTTAATTGAGTTTTTTACGCTCTTGAATACTAAATATTTGAATATGTTGTCATGGTCAACAAAACGAGGGTGTGAAGAGGAGTTGGAACATTCTACAAAAAGATGTTGTCATTTTCGTAACTAAAATCACTTCAATTTATTCTTATATGGAAACACATTGAAGTTGAGATTTCAAACTCTTGGACTTAAAGTAAATTCGTCTATGCACATAACAATCTTAAAGAATTTTCTTATCACATATTAATGTATTATAGGAAAATTATAATATGTAGCAATTTTAGCGATACTAATTAATTGTATAGCAATATTTTAAAAGAATTAAAAATATAGCAAAGACTATTCGCAATAGACTTGATAGACTTTAATAGATTTGACTACATTTACATTTTTTTAAAAAAAATATTAACTATATATATGCTAATATTTGAAATATAATTATTATATTTATAAATATCTCTTTATTATAAAGGAAGGCGTTAAAATTATTTAACACTAAACAAAAAGTAATAATAATATAAGACAGACCTCATATATAAGAAGAAGAAAAAATCTACTTTTCAACTGAAATTGGCGTAACGGAAGCTTTTACGGCGCTGTTTTGATGGTTGCTGCTTTTGCAGCCTATAACCAAAGCCCTAACAACCTTCCACAGCGCTTGAACCGTCGTACTCTTCTTCCCATTGCTTCTTCCTTTCGCTACTTTCCTCTCCTCCGACGACCGCATGCTCCGGCGTTGCCTTACCCTCATCTCACTCAGTTCCATTTCTTTCGGAAACCTGGCGCTACCGAACAGAAACAAGAACCACCGCGGTTTCATCGGCGACGATTGCAGTATCATCGCTCTCTCTTCCGGTAACTCATATTTCTGCAATTTCCATTTCCTCTTTGGAATAGGATTGTTGGTCAATGAAATTGAAAACGGATCGAAGCTTTTGATTCCTCCTGGACCTGATGTAGTATGAATTAAAGACGAATTGTTACCAGAAAATTTGTGGGATGGTTTGATTTGTGAATCGTTTGGTTGTTTGTAGGGAATCAATTTGCCGCAGAAGATAATGTTATCAGATGGTGAATAAGATGAAGTAGCAAGAGAGAAATCATGGGTGAAAAATTCAAAGAATGTATCATCTTCTTTGTTATGATCATCAAAGGAAGCGCTGTGATAATCATCACAATTAGATTCATCGCTATAAATAGGAAGGTCGCATAAAGAAAGCGTTTCTACAGATTCTTCTTCTTCTTCTTCTTCTTGTTGTTGATGGTGTTGATTGATGATGATGGAGGAGGGCGTATCTTCTACAATTTGATGGTGTTGATTGTTGTGGTATGATTCTTTAGCTACAATCATAATTTTGTGAGTTTCTTTAGGTAACAATTTAAGAATGCAAATTGAAATGGAGGATTGATTGATTGATTGATTGATTGATTGATGATGAAGAAGGAAAATAGAAATTCATATGAATTTTTGATAAAAAGATTTAGTTGAGGAGGGGATATTTTTATAAGGGAAAATAGAAAGTGAAAAGAGTATTTTAATTTGGGGGTGGCCATCGCCTTCTAGAAGATGAGACGGAGGATGGGATTTTAAATGCAATGGCGGACTGAGTTCGCCTGATGGGACAATTCTTTTCTAGATCCTATTTTATTTTATTATTATTTTTCTTTTTAATAATTAAATTACGTTTAAATCATTTTGGTTATTGTATTAGATTACTAACATCCCCTCCATTATTTCTAATCAACACTTAAAAACATTATAAACATAAATTTAACTACAAAATTAATAATTTTTTTTATCCAATTATAAAATATATGACATATCTAACCTTCTCTACCACTATAGATAGATGTATTCACCCACTTGATCGATCTTATATATCGTAAAACACATCCTTTATATATCACTCCGAGTGACATACAAACTGGTGGACTTTGACTATGATTTCCAACGTGACATACTGTGTGAAAAAATCTAGAATGTTGTAGCCATGTGTAGCTTAAAATTATGGACTGGACACACGATTTAGAACACACTGAATATTGGATCCACGGTTTATTTAGATCTGTAATTATATACTAGATGCACTATTCTCCAACCCTATTTTTTGTCTATTTATTAAAATAACATTTGTTTTAAAGAAAAAAAATGCTCTTTGTCCACCTACTTACAACTTTATTTTAGTAGTTAAATCAAAGTCGTTTGTTTGATTCAAAGAACCCATGTTGAATTTAGAATTTTAAGTTAAAGAATTTCTAAATATCGAAATAATTAAAAGGATTTGGAATCAACATTCAATTTCTGATTTTCTCCAAAAAAAAGCTTTATTGAATTGACTGAGAACTGGTGAAGAGCTTCTGCTTCTGATATCATTCACTTTTGGTATGTAATTTTAATTCAATTGTTTTTTTCTACATATCAAAAGAAATTATTTTTATTTTCTTCCTGATATTACTTTACAGTCTCACGGATTAAATCCAGTTAATCGGTCATTGAAGCATCAAGTTGAGTTATGAAATTTAGGGTTAATATGTCATATTAGGAAATCTTTGTTTGAGGTACATAATTGTAAAATGAAGTTTCATGTAAAAAAAAGTGGAAAACTTTTCTAGTGCTACGGTAATATATATCATCTCGATCGATTGTTTGACACATCATTAAATAATTTATTAGTTTATTAAATATTTATTGCATGGACTCTACATAATTATTAAAAAAAAATGTAGATGCTTCCATTTATAATTATTAAAAAAAATGTAGATGCAAACAATAAATGAAAGCAGTATAAAGTAATACTAAAAATTTACTTGAAAAAATATAGTTTTTCCATACTTCAGTAATGTTTACTGTTTAACTTGAATTTTCTGAGGGCCAAACACTTTGTTTTTTCTCCTCAAAATATAACATTTATATGAATTAGGATTTAACTCTTAAACTTGAAAAAGTATTCAAATTAATCTTTTTCTAATGTATAAAATATTAGCTGAACTATTTTTTCAATTATTCAAATTTAATATACTTATCTATTTAAGTAATTTTTTTGAAAAAAAATTTATAATGGAATAATCAATATAATATGTGAATTCTATTACTCATTTAAATTTCATGTGGTCAACATTAGGAAAATTATCAAAAAAAAAAAAAAAAAAAAATCCTAAATATTTACCGTCTGTAGAAAAAAAGGATGTCTACCTTCAACATTCAAAAAATACCAAAATTATTCTTTCTCATTTGAAATTCGTGCGCGATCGATTTTCTCCATGATCGCCGATTCCTCATTTTTGAGCGAATAAATGTCTATTTGATTTCTTCCTTCTCATTTGAAATTCGGTCACAATCGATTTTCTCCACAATCGTCGATTTCTCCTTCTTGAGCGAATACATGTCTATTTGATTTCTTCCTTCTTCAACGAATTATCTCCAATTTCTTCAGCATCTTCCCCTTCTTCATCTTTTCATGGCATCAGGTACACATATCTCTCTTCTTCTTCTTTTTCTTCATCATCTTGTCATGGTGTGTCCCTTCTTCATCTTGTTGTGACATCAGGTACACATCTCTCTTCTTCTTCTTCTTCTTTTTCCCTTTCTCCTCACTACTACAAAAACGAGTTTACTTGACAGTGAAAAACTGTCAAGTAAAGGATTACTTGACGGTTTTAAATCCGTCAAGTAATCCAGTGTCAATAATAAGCTTTTTTTTCTTGACAGCGCAAAACTGTCAAGAATAAGAGTTTACTTGACAGTGAAAAACTGTCAAGAATAAAGCTTTACTTGACAGTTTTTTACTGTCAAGTAATCCAGTGTCAAGAATAACGAAAAGTTTAATTTTGACGGTTTTCTACTGTCAAGATTTCATTACTCTTGACGGTTTATCACTGTCAAGTATTACACTATACTTGACAGTGTTTCACCGTCAAGTTAATTTTGTAATTTTTTTTAAAAAATTAATAATTATTGTACCCGATATTTTTGCACCTGTTTTGCCCTTGTTTTGCATTTGTATTTGTAGTCCTAAAATCGTATATATACAATGTAAAGATAAGAACCAAGAGCATACATTCCTTGCATTTTACATAACATAGTAAGTTTATTAATTACGTAAATCAAATTACATAACCGTACATAATACAAAATTTTCAACAAGTAGAGTGCAGAGAGGGATAGAGAAAGCCATCAAATCAACCAAAACAACTATTAATATCATTTAATAAAAACTTCCAAGAGTTGAGAATTCAATACAATGTCGTTTTTAACTATTGATCGATTCTATATTTCGTTCTAATCCTTTTAAAATCTATCTCCTACCATTTGTATTAAACTCATCGTCACAACTTTCGACCATGTTAGCTAAGCTCTTGAGGTTCTTCATAGGTTTACCATTGAAAGAAAGAACCTATAATGTACAAAGATGATTGAGCAGAGTTATTACTTGCAATCAAAATGATGTCGTTCTAGTGGCTATTAGGAATATAGAATTCAGACCTGGGTGTTAACGATGTCTTCGTATCAAATATTGATATCAGCCACAAGTAACTACAAGAAATAGTTTGTGGTTAAGAATCTGAAAAAACACAGGTTCAAAATTGTCGCCTCCTGTGTGTTTTTTCCTTCTTGGAGCACCAACAACAGCTGGGTCCAGCCAATTCAAGAAACAAAGTACAATGAAAAACGACATCCGAACAAGTACTAATGTGAAATTCGTACATAGAAGTTAGCTACTTATGTGAAATGACTCCATCAATTCTAGTCAAACTTAGAAATACGTACAATGCATACTTTCTTGATATATTTGAGTATAAGAAGTTTTACTATCGATGTAATTTCAAATTCATAGATTAAAAAAAACAAGGATAAGGGAAACCTTTAAAACAACCAAAATAGTCAGCAAGAACAAAAGATATAAAATTCATCAGCCAAATAATGAAGATGTTAAGTTCTAACCCGATGCACAGTGAAATACTTATGAATGGGAATTATTCTAGATATTGTTTACTTTCTGGTACTTGTCTTAACTAAACTCAAACTGAAACAATTTGTTTCCCATATACACATAAACTCAAACAGAACCAAACATTAGAAAGTTACTATGTAAATAATCACTTACTGATTGAAAGTGTTGGGAATGACTTCAAGAAAAATCATCTGTCCATAATCCATTGTGGTTTTTATTATGTTAACCACTGATGTCACCAACAAATGAGATCTGCAGACTAAAATGTAGCTTAATAAGCATCCAAAAGCACAAATAACTCAGTATTTGTAGAGCAAAGAGTTAAATTTGAAGTATCACTCTTTAGTAAAAGACAAAAGAAATGTTACCAGCTTGAAATTTGTTTGGGTGTTACCAGCTTGAAATGTTACCAGCTTGAAATTTGTTTGTTTGGGTGTTACCAGTTAAATTTGAAGTATCACTCTTTAGTAAAAGACAAAAGGCTAAGAGCTCTGAATCTATCTCCCTACGCCCCCACCCCCACCCAAGAAAAAAAAAAAACAGTGAAGTAAACATCAATATAGCAAGATCAGAGGGCAAAAAAGAACACGTTAACTGCTAAAAGGAGAGTTTTAGTAAAAACAATAGCTTCCTGATCCTGAACATGGCAAAATAATAATAATAATAATAATAATAATAACAATAATAAGACTTCTTGTGTTCCATTTGATGGTTTTCTTGTTCTCGTTTTACTTGTAATTTTTCT
>JBBPDJ010000020.1:9653472-9684784 GCA_037974625.1 Cucumis cinereus
TTGGGTTAATTAGACAAAAATAATCAATTACTATTCATTGAAATTGAAATAATAACTATTTATTAATAACGGTCAACAGTTTACATTTACTATCTACGAGTTTTAGGACATAAAACCCAACACTTTGGATCAATCTCACTGCATAGAAAATATTCTAAAGAACTAAAATTATTTTGATAGTAAACCTGCAAGCGCTCCTTACAATTCTAGTGTAAACTTGTTCAAGAACACTGAAGATAATGTTAACCAATCTCAATATGCGAGGATCATTAGGAGTCTTAGATATGTTGTTGATTGCACTAGACCAGATATAACTTATGTTGTAGGATTATTATGTAAGTTTACAAGCAGACCATATAGTATAGATCATTGGGATGTTATAGAGAGAGTCATGAGATACTTAAAGAAAATCCAAAACCTAGGGTTACATTATCAAATGTTTTTCGTTGTCCTAGAAGGTTACAGTGATGCTGATTGAAACTCCCTCTCCGATAACTCCAAAGCTACCAGTGGCTATATCTTCAATATAGTAGGTGGAGTTGTTGCTTGAAAATCCAAGAAACAGACTATTTTAGCCTAGTCAATGATGGAGTCTGAGATTATTACACTAGCAACAACTAGTGAAGAAGCAAGCTAGCTTCGAAGCATGCTATCTGAGATTTCTTTATGGGATAAATCGATACCAACCATACTGATCCATTGCGATAGTACTGCAACAATCGCAAAAGTTCAGAAACGTTATTACAACGGCAGGGGACGACAAATACGTCGTAAGCATAATACCATTAGAGAGTTTCTCACTACTGGTGCAATTATAGTGGATCACATACGTACTGATGAAAACTTTACAGATCTTGTGACGAAAAGACTGAAAAAGAGAGAAGATTTTTAAAACCTTAGAAAGAATGAGACTCAAGCCTATAGAAAAATGAATCACTAGTGAGGTAAACCCAACTTGTAGATTGGAGATCCCAAAAAATAAGTTCAAAGGGTAATAACTGATCACAAGTGATATGGAGAGAATCATGCTAGAATATTTAGGAGTTCCATTCTTTTGATTAACATGATATCCTGAAGCGAATGAAAAAGTTGAACATCGTTCTTAATGAGATCTATACTTGATGTCAAGTGGAGTACGTACCTAGCTACATGAGTACTCTTGATAGACTCACATTTATGAATGTGGAAATGAAGGTCGCTTCTTCTGGAATTTTAGGCAAATTCTCTAAAGCATCCACTAAACTGGGATAGACGTGCTAGACCTTAAAGCACAGGCTTTTTAGAACAACACTTCAATAATGTTGTGTGTAAAATGTTGTTAGAGATAGAGTTCAAAACTAACAGTTACTCTGTCATAGTCGAAATCATCTTCACTACGTAAAGGTTCAAGTCGGCAGTCACCTTTGCATATGCACAAGATTATATAGATTGACACCTCGATGAAAATGTTTTAAAATTTTTCAAGTGTAAGACTGTTAGTAAAAAAATTTAAAGTGGGAGATTGTTGGTGAAAAATGTTTACAAAGAAAATATATTATTATTATTCAAATGTTTTGTCCCACATCGTTAAATTTGCAAGTGGAATCACCTTCAAATACTCATACCTTTGGTTATGGGTTTGGATCCTAAGAGCACCCAAGTTTTGAAAGGGGTGAGGAGACAGACAAATGTAGGTTTGTTGAATCTCCACGTGCGATGTCGTTTGTCCATCCTGTCGGACTGATGTGGCGAGGTGAGGAATAAAATAATTATATTTTATCAATTATTTATTTTAATTATTTTTACTTTTATTTAAATTAACATTGATCGTTTATTTTGCATCTCGTTTCGTACGTTCGTCGACCGAAACATGCATCTGTAACATTCGTCGGTCCATTGCCATGCGTTACGACTTTTACACTTCTCCACACCTATATAAACCTTCAAGTCCTTTCCATCCTTTTCTTCGTTCGAAAATCTCCTCTCTTCTTTACAAGTTCTCTCAAACATTTCCTCTGTCCTCTGTTTTACGACCAAAAAAATATTTCCTCTGTTTTTTCGAGCAAATCTTTCTGTAGTGTACGTTTTTTTCGATCAGTTCGGGTGCACTTCCGATCGAGATTCCAGTTGTTTTATCATGGGACGATGTGACAATTTCGAGTTGTTTGCACACTGAGCAGAGCAACAAAACATCTTAAACAGAGTGTGATCCACGACTCAGCTATTTTATTAACTTGTTTTCTGTTTTGCTGTTGATTGTATATATATATACACACACATTCAGACACACACACACATATATATATATATTAATATATATCTATATGTATATGTATATGTATTTGGAATATAAAGATTAAATATTATAAAAATGGGAAAAAGAAATCACATGAATTGGATAACCTTGATCTGTTTTGTTTTTGCTATATATAAAATTGGATATAATTGTTAAAATTAAGGCAATCTATCTTGATGGGTGTGTTTCTTTCATATTTTAGGTTAGTTGCTTTTGGTTGACACCTAATAATTAATAATATAGCAACAATTTTTTTAAAAGGGTAAATATAAGAAAGTTTATAACTTTGTTACATAATTTTTGTATTAGGATATATCTACTAAATATTTTGTGGATGCATGCATATATGCACGTGTGTGAGACCTCTTAGTTATAAGTTATATGTGTTTAATGACTAATTGAGTTAAGATGAAAGTTGTTGGTTGACAAAATGATTTAAATTTTATATTTGAATTTATTTAGCCACAACAAATACTAAAGCTAGCTTATTAGATTAAGGTTTAAGGGACAAAATGATTAGATTTTTAGAGTTATAACAACGTGATGTAGGAGTAGAAGATGACATTTTAATATTAGTTTGGATCCCCTGATCAAGTCAGCGTACAAACCCCATTTCACTACCCTACTAGTTAACAATTAGTAGTATTCCAAGGCACCAAATGGCTGAAAATGGCTGCGGCGTTGATTTCTCGTTTTGTCCACACCACTTTCTTCTGTCAAAACTTCTCTATCATTCCCACCTCACAATTATATATCCCTCCAACTTCTATTCACATTAACTAAGAACCTCTAAAACTTGTATATACTAGTAAACTTAATAAATTATTGAAAAATATATGTTACCATTGAGAGGATGATAATGGGTATATTAAATTAATTTAAATTAGGGTAGCTGCATGCAAAATTTGAAGAGACAGAGAGATGCTTAGAAAATTGAAATGCTTTGTTATTTTTTTATTGATGGAGGTCAACTCTTAAGTTTTAGATGTGTAAGCAAGCTAACACCCTAATACACTTTCCTCTCTATCTTTCACTATTCTTTAATTTCCTAATTACTCTCTCTCTCTCTCTCTCTCTCTCTCTCTCTCCCTCTCTCTCTTCTCTTGCTCTATTTAATCAATATTTTGTGATTCTAGCCACAACATCAATAACATGTTTGAAGCCACGTAATTATGTATCCATTAGGTAATTAATTATTATCTCTTACATGTTAAAGTTTAGAAGGTTTATCTTTTAATTTTAGTGCCATCTATCTTTGAAATGGTAATACTAAATCTTATTTATTGAGCTATATATTTTCGATGGATGGTAGTATTACACGACTGCATCAACTGTTTTGATTTAGTGAGTGCATCTAACAACAATTGAAATTGAAGTTACTTTTCCTTACAAAATCATATGCTTTAGATGCTAGGCTTTCTCCTTGAACTATTAGTGACAAAGGCCTAGTAGATGGTTAAGTCATCTCAACTTAGCTAATAGGGACCGGTTAATATAGGCACGTATAGTACTCTAATTATTACAATTATTATTAATTCATACTAAAATACTATACATAATTAGAAGAAATTAAAATTAAACCTCATAGAAAAATTTCAAATATATAGTTTTGATATAACCTAAAACAATACATCAGCTAATTAACTACGGTTCTACAATTTTAAGATTTACTAAATAATCTAAAGGAATCTATATTCGACAAAAAAAATTATACTCTATCTTAAAAGTCAAGAAATTAAATTAAAGTGATTATGAATTTTGTTGTGGAAAGTAAACATAAATTTAATTGCTGGTTCAAACTATATTTATGCATCAACAATAGTAAATGATCATGTCAGCAACTTTGATTACATAATACCTCACCTATAAATTAATTATAGTTTCTTAATTTAATACAATTTTGAAAGAATTTTATATCAACAAGCTTCTAATTTTTAGGGAAAAAAAAAGGGATAAAAAAGGTATTTTGATATATGTAACATAAGAAACCATAGAACAAAATAGTAATGAACTTAAATGGAATTGTAAAAGTCTTAAAAGTTGACCAATTTTTTTTTAGAGGTTCCATACCCAAGTTTGAAATAAATATGGTCTTATAATTGTGATATAGGTAACATCATTTCCAATTTCAATTACATAGAGGGATACATAATTGAAACCATGTTATTGTTTGTTTATTTTATATATAACGCATCGAGTTTAGGAGGAGAACATGAATGAGAGGGATCATGAGGACATGAAAGTAAGGTTAAGAAAGGCTTAAAAGAAATGAAAGTTACTATCTATACCAACAAGATGTACCTTTCTTTTTTGTGGCTCGATCATAGGAACTTCAAAGTTTCCTAAGATGCATGTGAGTGAAGACAAAACATGCTGAAAGAACTCGTGTTAGTTTGTGAGGATGACTTTCACTCTAATAAGCCTTTAACCAAGCAAAGATGATGTTTTCAGGTCGTAGGAGACGCAAGGAATTGTCGGGATCGTTAGTTGCCAAATCCGAATTTCGAATCCAGTCCAAATCTTGTGTCTGGAGCGTTACATTATAATTTGGCTATATTTTTTCATTTATTTTTTAAAGTCAATTTGTTATGAATTTGTAAAGTAAGAATACAAACAAGAGAGATTTAGACCATAAATTTTGAATAAAAAATTGTAATTATTAAAAGAGAGTCGATCTAAAAAAAACTAAACAAAAGAGACAGATATGTTAAAGAGTCAGTTGAATAAGCCCAAAAAATTGTTGTAAGACTCGTTTTTGTTGCGTACAAGGCTATATATATATATATATACACACATATGTGTCAAATAATATTCATTTGAGTAATAGAAAAAATCGACCTTGTCAATTGTGATTAATAATAGTTTTATTTAATTATTTGATTTGATTAATAAAATATGTGTAAGATGTCATATTTTTCAACTCAACCCATCCAATGAACATCTCTTTAATTTATCCATCCATTAATTTGGAGGTAGATAGATGTTAATTTATATTATGTAATTTCTATGTTAAAATACATTATCCAATTAATTTTAAAACTATGGACTTTATGTAAACTCTACGTTCTTTAAATATCCTTAATTAACCTTAATTTTTTCAATAATCGAGTGATTTCTTTTTTCCAAAGTGGTATAGAATCTCTAATAATGCCTAAAACCCCTTTCTCTAACTCACTTTACCTACAAACTTTCCTCCTTTACTGCTTCATCCAATTTCTTACCCTAAATCCAAAACTCATTCCAACCTTCCATTCCAAAATAAATAAATCTCGTAAATTTAAATATTTTATTTTGAAAAAAATAAATGTTTCGATAATCGTTGAGTTAAGTTCATGTTGATTAGTTTCTTAACCGATTCTAGATCTTTACAAATTCTCGGATTTTTGCCCTTAACACATCACTTACATTGTATTTCATAATTATTTAGGCTCCAATTAAAAACTTTTCGTCAAACTTGACATGGATTTTAAAAAACATTGCTCGAAAGACAAATTAAGTAACTCAAATTAGAAATTTTACAAACTCAATTTTCTAAAATCTAAAATTTAAACCACCATTTTGGTTTTTGAAAATGAAGCTTATAAACATTGTTTCTACCAATGAGTACATTTGTTTCGTTATTTCCTAATATGTTTTCAAAACTCAAGTCACATTTTAAAACCCACAAAAAGTAATTTTTAGTTTTAGAATTTGATTAAGAATTCAAATATATTTTTTAAGAAAAACAAAATCATTAAAATAACCAAAACAAAACATAAAATATTTAAACTCTATTCGATAATCATTACTTAAAAAAGAAAAAGAGAAATCAAGATAAAAAAAATTACAAGAAAATAAACTTAAAATTTAACATTCAAATGATTATCAAACGAGTTAGCATTTAACCTTAAGTAAATTGTAACGCTATTAAGTTTTGACTTTACATTTAATATCATTTATAGACTTTTAGTCCACACTCTATTTTGATGTATCAATTATTAGAGTTAATTTATATGTCATTTAAAAGCATACAAGTCCACATGTGTGTGTGGTCTATAAAATTTATATGTCCAATACATATTATACAAATTGAAACAATCAAAATTACAATACCCTTTTTATCTTATTATTATGAAAATTCACATAGTATAAACATTTTACTAAACCTATAAAAATTTAAATTTATCAAACAAATTAACACAATTATTTCTCTAAATTAACTATACCAAGCCTAAAAGTATATCTCTAAATTATCATCTTTACTTATTCTAATTCTATTTGCATTTTGTCATTATTGTAAATAACATAATTGTTGAAAATATATCGAATATAATTTAATATAATACTCGACATGTTATCCTTGAAAAATGATCTTAATTAAGGGGAAAAAAATCCTTCCATCAATTATAAAATACCATATAGGTTGCGCAATAATAACAATTGGCTTTTGACTCTTAAAATAATGGCATAGAGTTCACATAATTGTTTAATATTCCATAGATCTAGAAATCAATGCCTCCATAGCTAATATATATACATATGACATTATTTAATTATTTTGTACTTTATGCAAAAGAAAGGGATGAAATAATTATCAACAAAATTCGTATTTCACTATGACATATGTCATCTATATTTTAGTATTATTTTCCCTTGGTAACGTGAATGATGGTAGAGATTATATTATTAATAATAAATCAATGAACCATTTTCTTATTAACTATTATTGTTTTTTTTTTTTCCTCTCTTCAAATTTTATTTTAAAAGGTAGCTTCTAAACTTATCCATATATAGTAGCTTTTTAGAACCCTAATAAATAGAATAAAATAACTTAGGAAGCAATTTCTTGATAACATGACAAAAATTATCTTTTGGAGAAATGATTTCTATTCATCTCTTTTGTCATTTCGGTCTCCATATTTTTTTTTAAGGTTGTTCAATTTCAGTTGCTCTACTTTCAACGATTCAATTTTAGTTTTATCAATAAATCTTAAATTTAGTCCTCACTCCTAGTTTATTGTTGATTGTTTCAAAAGCTTTTAAATCTATCCTTACTTGCTATTGACTCTTTTTAAGAGTATTGAAAACTATTCCTTAAAACGAGCACATATGTTTTTCAGTATGTTTTGTCCTCATTCCCTTTGTAAAAATCGAAAAAAACTTAGACACATTCCTAACTTCACCCATCTTTGTGTCATCCATTCAACATGTCCAATCACAGAATAGTTAATAAGTTATAATTGAGCTGCGGTAAAAGAAGGTACATCTTGTTAATATTAGTAAAATTGATTAAATATACTTTCATATTCTTGTGCCTCCTTCTCTGCTTGGAAAGTTACATACATTATCTATATATATAAATATATAAATATAAAAGAAAAAGAAAAATAGAGAAACATGGGTGTAGAGTTATGAGGTCTTCGAGTTGACCATTTCAAGATCGGATCCCAAGGTTTCTCTTTCTCATGGGATTTCGTTAAACACTCATTATTTAATTAATGAGTTTGCATTCTCTTTTAATATATATATATACTTCTTTTTTTTTTTTTTAATTTCATTTCATTTTATATTTTCTTAATCTCAAGTCCAAACACCATAAATAATGACAGTGATGCAACAGCTAATTATAAATTTTAATCACACACATATCCAATAAATAACCTATAATATATATATGCTAGGTTCAACCCCTTTAACAAAATAAAAAGAAAATAAAAACCTTTAATTAACACAACACACTCTTATATTCAATCAAAAATTTCATTATCATTGTAATGAAATTTGATGTAGTATCTTCTCAAAATACAAATTATCATCTAAAAAATCGATGATTCAATTTGATGTCCTCTTTACATGCTATTTGTTAAACTATATAAAATGAAGAAAATATTTAAACCTAATGTGATTTTTTCTCCGATTAATAATATTAATAATCAAGTGTGAACTAAAAGCTTTTAGATTTTATTTTATTATAATAGGGTTTTTTTTTCAAAAAATATTAAAATTATTAATTTCTAGGTTTTTAAATTCTACAAAATAAACTTGTTTATGTTAAGTACCATCATCATAACACAAAGATGCTTGTGTGTGTTTTTGCTTAGAATTATAGTAAAAAAATTTAAGATATAAAAGGATAATTTTCATTTTTTTTTTAATTTGAGTAAAAAGTTGACTGAAAAACAAATTAAAAAAAAAAAAAAACTTAACTAAGAACCAAGCCTTTAGAATTATTTGTGCTTCAACAAGATGTGTTTAATGGCCCAACTAAAGGGGCTACGATAATTAGCTATAATAAATTGTTGTGGCTGCCTTAATTAATTAAAAGTTAGGCTAAATACGGCTGCTAAAGTTTCTCTTAATTATCATATAGTTGAAAAAAGACATTCAATAAAAATCTAATATCATCACATACTTAGGGTTAAATCCGTTTTTTCACCCAAAGGGTACTAAAAACACACTTAACATAGCTATCACATTATTCGATTGAACATTTCAAATCGAAGAGATCGAGTGACTTCTCAATTTTAATAAAATGCATATAGACTGCCTTTTCCATTGTCAGTTGGTTTTAATATAGAACTTGTATTTGTATTTATCTAATGTGGTATCATAGCTATGAACCTCACAATTTTAATAAAATATGTAAATTTTTCTTACTCCATTAGCAATTAGTTTTAAAATATATGGAATCTTGTGTATATCTAATATGTTATCGTAGTCTTCAAACCCAAATAAATACTTTATAAAAAAAGTATACGATACAAGAATTGTAAACCTAAAGAGAGGCACCAGCTTGAAAAAGATCATATGTGGGGAATTCATCGTATTTGTAAGATGTACAAGTTTAATTACTCTTCTCATAACAAAATGCAAACTCATGAGACCTAGCTCCTTGCATGAAAGAAAGAACAGAAGAGCCTACTCTTTTATTTACAAAACTAATAGGACACACATACCAATTGATTTTGAGATGAAACAAAATATTTTTCTAATATATTATAACAACTACCAATATAGTTATCCCTAATAACCGTGAGAGCTGCAAGAAGTATAAATATATGATCAACTTCAACTTCATACATCTTCTAATAAGAAGTATCGAGATAGGCCAAAGTGAATGTAGTTCGAAAAATAATCAGCATGGCCTTTCTCTACAAAAGTCGGAGATTCAATTCTTATTCCTACAATTGTTGCAGTAAAAACACAAATTGAGGCAAGTTTGAAATGTCTTACATACAACTAATTAAGTGAGTAGAGGTAAACATCTCCTCCCTCAATGTATAGTGTATATATAAATAAAGATGGAGTTTAGGGTTTGGAGGGTTTTAAAGTGAATTAAAATGAATTGAGGGTTAATTAATAATAA
Organism: Cucumis cinereus; assembly: GCA_037974625.1. Classification (NCBI taxonomy): domain Eukaryota; kingdom Viridiplantae; phylum Streptophyta; class Magnoliopsida; order Cucurbitales; family Cucurbitaceae; genus Cucumis; species Cucumis cinereus. The sequence continues at coordinate 9,663,093 of JBBPDJ010000020.1, forward strand.
AGGGGGACCCCATTAAAGTCAAAGCCAAGATGCAAGGCAGGCTTGTGTGTGTGTAATAATAATTCTTCCATTGAGACGAGAGAATTGACTTTGGTGCCTCAAAATTTGTATTAATAACCAAACAAAAAACACAAATAAAGAGAAAGAAAGAGAGAGATAAAGATAGAGTTTTTCATATAATTAAATCTTTCCATAATCTCAACAGTGTAAAAGAGAGAAGAAAAAAATTCATATGGAGATTGATCTATCACTCAAAATAGATCATCACAAGGAAGAACAACATCATCATCATCATTTGATCAAACACCAAAAAAGTCATCAACAACAACATCAAGATGATCGTGATGATGAAGAAGAAGAAGCAGAAGCAGAAGAAGAAGAAGAAGAAGAAACCGATATTGATCATCATGTTGTTCCTTCAACTACTTCTGGCTTGAAAGTGTTTTTGCCACATAACATTAATGTAGGAGAGGTAATTAATTACATCAAAATCCCTTGATCTCTTTTATCAAGTATATATGATTTTATCATTATTATTATTATGTTCTAATATGATATTATAACAATATTTGGTGTTTTTGGGGGTCAGATTTCAGAGTTACAAATGGAAATGGATCGAATCAAAGAAGAGAATAAGGTGTTGAGAAAAGCTGTGGAACAAACAATGAAAGATTATTATGATCTTGAAATGAAAATTGGTTTCTTTCAACAAAACAATAACCTCAATAACAAGGTATAACCCCTTTTTATTAATTCTATGATTCTTCTTCTTCATTCATACTATATATGTGTGATCTTCGAACTTAATCTAAATTTTTGTTATATCGTCAAATTCTTGTGAATTACTTTAAATCTAATTTCTATGTATACTTTATTAAATTATCTACTCTAGACTAAAGTTAGCTTAATATATTTTATTAATTAGTTTAGTGGATTACATAGTTTGATTAAAAATGGTTAGAAAACATATATTATAAAAAATTTAAAAAGTGAAAACTAAACAAAAGTAATTAAGTGAACAAAAGTTAATTAAGAGTGTTTAAGTACAGTTAAATAAAGAAAAGCAAAGACACAAAAAAGGTGGCCATTAAAGTATTTTTTGGTGTTAGTGAAGAATTTAAATGAATATTAAAGAAGTATGATGAGGTGTGTATATATGTTCAATTTTCTGCTAACATTAATTTCCTTTCAGCTCAATTCATTTTTATAATAATCTACTCATTGGATTTTGTGCTAATATTGACCCCCTAATATGCTTCTCACACTCACTAATTTTCCCTTCCTTAAATATATTATTAATTACCTTTTATATTTTTCTTATGCTTCTAAAATTAACTCTCACACACTCTCATTTCATTCTTTCTTTTTTTTAAAAAAAAAAATATTACAACTTTCTCAGATAAAACAGTTTAATTTTTAACCAAACTTTAAAAACAAAATCTACCTTTTAAAATTTCTGTTTTTTTATTTTTCAAAATTTAGTTTAATTTTTGAAAATATCGATGAAAATTAATGGATAACGAATCAATAAATTTATGGTTGAAAATTTGCATTTCTAGACTTAACTTGTTTAAAAACTAAAAACTAACAAGTGTTCTTTAGTTTTTTATTTTTAAAAATTACGTTTATAAGCATTACACTAACTTACAATTTTTTTTTTTATTTACTATACACAAATGTTAGTTTTCAAAATTGATCAAGACAAGTAGTCCTGAAAATTAAAAGGATAAGTTTTTTTTTAAAAAAAAATTGTTAATTTTGGAATCTGGCTGTGGTTAATTTCAAATAAGAGAACAAAAAATAAAACAAAGAAGGTTAAATAGTTATATATAAGAATCTCAATAATATATATTTTGTCACAATTACACAAGTGGCTATACATATATAATTAATTTGGTTCTCTCTTTTGATATATACACATAGGAGTGTGATCATAACTTCCTATCCTTCCATGGAAATGAGAACAAAAGACATGAAGAACCAACAAAACAAGACCTCGAACTGGGGGAAATGGCGAAGAAGAAGAGACGAGTTGGGTCGCCATTGAAGGAGGTAATGAGGGAAAGTGAACTAGGGTTATCATTAGGGCTCCATACCAAAAACAGGAATAATGATTTGGAACAAGAAGATAATGATAGGGAATTATTAATAGAAGAAGAAACAAGAGAAATTAAGAACAAGGAGAATTCAATAATAATGTCAAACTTCAATTCAATCCAAAACAAACAACAAAGACCTGAATTGCAAGCAATGGCACCCCCACAAAACAGAAAAGCTAGGGTTTCTGTAAGAGCAAGATGTGAATCTGCCACTGTAAGTTTTTTTTTTCCTTTTTTTTTTTTTTAATAATGACGTTGTAGATTCTAGCCTCTTGATTAAGAATATATATCTTATGGTAGTTGAATTATGCTCACGTTAGTATGTTACAGTAAGAACTAATAATATTATATTATTGTAGATGAATGATGGTTGCCAATGGAGAAAATATGGTCAAAAGATTGCGAAGGGAAATCCATGCCCTCGAGCCTATTATCGTTGCACTGTTGCACCAGGATGTCCGGTTAGAAAACAGGTATTTTTTACGGGTCTCGTTTATTTGGTTCCTTTAAGTAAGTTTTAAGTTTGTGTGATCAATGGGTGTTTGAACCAATTTTGTGTTTAATATAAGTTCTTAGCGTATTCAAAAATTGTAAAAACTAATTTATCTAATACATATAAAATTGAATTTTTTAGTAGGATCTAAAACTTTAAATTATAAACTCATATAATATCTATGAATTAAATAGATAAAAAAAAATCTCTCTAGATACAAAATTGAAAATTTAGAAAAAATGAACCCAACAAACTCTATTATTAAACCTAATTGTCCCATTTTATTAAAATTTAAAGTTTTAGAACCCTTAATAAAAATTAGAAAAGAAAATAGACACCATGTTAAAAAAGGTCAATTTTTTTTAAAGAAAAACATGTATGCCTTTTCATCTCAAGAAAACTAAAAGATTGCATTTTTTGAATTATAATATTTATTTATGTATGTAAATGTATATAACAGCTCATTTCTAAAATATAATCAAATATTACAAAACTAAAATCATTTACATCAACCATACAAAATTAATTAACATTCCTTAAAACAAATATTTTTTACTTTTAAACATTAGTTGTAATGACATCAATTTTCGAAACCCTTCCAAAGATATATGTATAAAAACGAAACTTTTTAAAGTTGAGAGATATTTTGTATAAACATTATTATCACATTTAGGTACAAAGATGCTTAGAAGACATGTCAATTCTAATAACAACGTACGAAGGAACACATAATCATCCTCTCCCTGTTGGAGCAACGGCCATGGCTTCCACAGCTTCAGCAGCTGCTGCTTCCTTTATGCTCTTAGACTCATCTAATAATAATAATAATAATAATAATAATACCAATCTTTCTAATTCTCCTCATCAAAGCCCTAATATTCTTAACTCTTCTTCTTCTTTCCTCCAAACTCAAAACCCCAATAACCATCTTTTCACCCCATTATTCCCCACCTCCTCAACTTCCCACTTCCCCCATTCCTTTTACCATTCCAACTTTCAACCTAATCATCTTGTGGGTCCAATAGACCGTCGCACGTGGAAACCTGCCGATGATAATAAGCCACCACCGTTCACGCCCGATACCGTGTCTGCCATTGCTTCTGACCCTAAGTTTCGAGTTGCCGTTGCGGTCGCTATTTCTTCGCTCATTAACAAAGAGAATGAACACGTGACAACATCGATGACGGGAGAGACGGTCACGGATGGTAAAGGTGGTGGTGGCAGCGATAGTGATGGCGGAAACAAGAAGTGGGTTGTTGAATCCCTCTCATCAAAATCAAATGGTAATTGAGATGTTTTAAATGGTGAAAATTTGCCATTTTTGGAGGGAAATTCAGAGTTAGGGTTTGTTTATGAAATGGTTAAGATTTTTTTTTTTTCCTACTCTCTGTTTGATCCAAATTTGTATTTATATTTGTAGTTTTTTTTGTTTACCTTTTCTTTTCTTTCTTTCCATGATTTGATTTCTGATAAGAATTTTGTAAGAATTCACACAAAGAAAGAATAAATATCGTTTTGGTAATTTGATGTTATTTCACAGAATGAAAATAGGAACCTGAAATGTTAAATCTAATTTATGGTTTTAGTTTCAATTGGTTTCATATGATTTTAAAAGTTTGCCGTAATTATTTTAGATATTTTAGTGTAATTCTTTGTTTGAAAAGTTTCATATACTATTACCACACAGCAGAATGAGGAATTGGATCTCTGAAGGGATGTAGTGTATATCAATACTATTGAATCAAACTCTTGATTAAGATGGTACTACTTGGTATAGACTAATCATCACAAATCATGTCTATTGTAATGTATATATAAATTTCCTTGAGATAAAAATGAGCTAAAGTTTTTTATTTGAGTAACGAGGTTAGATAAAACCAACATCTTTAATACAAAGTATGAACTTAACATATGGTACACAAATATGGTGGAAAAAAAATTAATTTACATCAAGAACGCAATTATTTGGATAAAAGTTAATACAAAAAAAAAAAAAAAAAAAAAGAACTTTTAACATATATTCAAAATATGTTCAAATTTAAATCAAATTTAATTTTGTTCCAATAAACTTTTAATATATATTCCAAATTTGTCAAAATTAGCAAATCCATTTATGGATCTATATTTGTTGGGTTGGGTCATCAAGTGGGGGTTTTAAGATAAAAGGTAAATTTTAAGGTTCATTGCGAACAAATAGCAAAAATAAAATTTTATTATTAATATGACAAAATCAAAAAAAAAAAAAAAGAATTAAAAAATACAGCTATAAAATTATAAAAAATACTCATACTTCTTATAAATCATTCGCCTTCTCGTTACAATTATTCTAAAACTTCAAAATAGCCTATAATTAAAATACTCTTTCCCAAACACATCAACTCAAATCACATCTTCCAACCACCTATCCAAAGCCTCAAACCTATCCCTAATTTTCCCACCCAAAATTCTAAATTTCCATTTTTTTTCCTCCTCTCTTCAAGACCATCACGACCTTTTCCCATCTCATCAACCTACCCCACTGCTCACGATGTCGTTCATTAGGCAGCCGATCAGATTCCTCATGACGATGTTGCCAACCCAATAGGCTGCTACCTCAACCAACTGCTGCTCATTTTACTTCAAGGTCGTCATCCATGTGCGCTCTCCAAAAGTAGGGTATGTGTCAGAAACACAGTTTATAGTCTTTTATTCTGTCTTCTCCTCTAATGCAAATGAGATAAATTTTTAAAATTAAGGAAAAAGAATCCTTAAAGACATCTCTAATTCTTAATGGTTGGGACATGAACAGGTGATAAGCTTTTTTGGATCTTCGTTATCTCCCTCACAGCAGTTCTCGTATCTTTGATGAAGGAGTGGTGATTTTCCACAAGCTTCAGAACTTCTTCACAGGTATGAAAACTACAAACTCCAAAAAAAACTTTTTCTTTTTTACAATGCAATACTATCTTGAATCTACACTGTTTCAAAAGCTTATAAATAAAAAATAATTGTTGTAAATGAATGTTATGATACTATATACAGAGGATGCAATTTAAAATAAATAATTTATTTAAAATAGATTAACAAATATTAAGAATCTTTGTTAAGGATAAATCTTTTCCTACTTTTTAGGATATACCAACATAACAGAATAATATTAAATCTTTATCGATGTTTATTTATCTACTAACTTTAAAGAAATATTAAGGTTATGAATAATGGCATATCCATGTAGGGGTTACGGGGGCACGTACTCCCCTTAAATTATCGATTTTTGTATTTTTAATATAAAATATAAATAACAATTAATAATATATATCATTATATGCATAATAGTGAAAACACAGATTTGGGGTTCAAATTTCATCTAATGTTAATTTTTACATTTTCAATTCTAAATTTTGTCTGAAGGTGAGTTTGAACCGTGACTATGTGGAGTCTTGCCATAAAAAAATAAAAGAAGTTTTTGTTAAATTATAAGTATAAAATAAATAAAAATATATCTTTAATTTTATGTTATTAAAATAGTGCAATTTCTCCATCTTTTCTAAGAATTTTTCTCTCTAAAATTTAAAAAGTTTTCAAACACAGTTCTCAACAACATTTTATTAAATAAGTAACATTTTTTAACATAATTTTCATATATATAATTGATAATTTCCCTTTCAAATTCTTTTTACACTTCTGAGTTCTTATGCTGTTAGATTTATGTAATAGATTTTAATATCTTTTTCTTATTGTGAATACTTTTGTGAAATTAACTATAATTTAATATGAAAATATATTATAAAAGAAAAACAATAATAGAGTCTAGAGATAAAAACTATAAAGTCTTCATCTCAAACAAAGAAAAGTTGTTATGTACTCAAATTACTTAACATATGAGTCAATAAATACTATTTCATTTCCTTATAAAATAAAAGTTTCAAATTACATTAGTATGCATAGTGTCCTATATATAAAATTCTTGGATCTGGCAACTGGGTTTCAAAATATTTCATTTTTACCTTTAGGTTATGAGCCTAGTTTTCATTTGATTTTAGGTTTCAATATCTTACACTTTTGCCCACATGTGTTAGCTAATACTCGCATTGGACTTTCGCGCTAACTTGCATTTAATTAATTCAAAATAACTATGAAAAAAATTGTTGTAATTAATTTTAATACCAATGAAAAATTACTAAACAAAATTAATTATAATAATGTGAATTTTTAAAATTAATTCATTGATGTTAACTATAAGGACTAAAAGTGTATACGTGGAAAAACATGCTTAAAAATATAAAATTTTAAAGCTTAGAGACTAAATGAAAATAAAAATGGGTAAAAGTGTAACATTTTGTAACGTAGAGGCAAATTTTTTTAATCTTATATACAATTGTGCCCCCCCCCCCCCCTGAATTTCTGGATTCGTTTCTGGTTGTGAAAAAAGAGAAGAGTGAAGGAAGAACAAACGTCAATGAAAGATTGAGGACTGTTGGAATAAGTGGTGTGAAGAAACCACCAAACAAAGAACCAATATTTCTTACAAGTGAGGATGAGGTATGTTTCTAATTTCTTCCTACAATGTGACAAAATAACTAATGTTGCCATTGTTTCTTGATCTTTCTTTAAAAATAACAAACAGAAATAATTAGCATAAACGAGATAAAAAATCTAGAAGATTAGAAGATGACCCTAATCGTGCAAAGGAATAATATAATATGACTAACATACATCAAATAATACATATCACAAAAGTCATATAAAGAGATCTAAATCCTTGCAAGCAAAGCCAAACAACTTTCCTATAAATGTTTTACACTAATATGCATATTTCAAACATATGTAAAGAAATAACATATCACCATATGTACAACAGAAAATGCAAGATTCAATGGTTGGAGAATCAACAGGAAAGCGTGGTAGTCCAAATAATAAAATAAAAAGAAAAAGAAAAAAAGAAAAAACAGAACGGGATGAAGCTACAAAAAAAGAGAATGTGGTGTAGAAAAAAAAAACAAGAATCAAAAAGCAAGGTAACGTGTCTTTGTTTGGTAGTATTTTTAAGTCATATAAGCTCATTATTAACTAAATAAACATATATAGGTTGTCAAAAAGACATTAGTGAGAAAAAAAGATGAAATTGAAAGATGTACAAGAAGAGCAAGAGAAGAAAAACCAACAAGATGGAAAGGTAATATGTAAATTTTATTATTGCAATTGATAAATTATATTGTATTTGATAGATTAAGAAGAAAATAAATTCACCGAATACTGCTAAAGGACAGGAGAGTAATGAATGTGAAGACAATAACACACAACAAGAAGAACCTAAAACAAAGGACGGTGAAGGACGTACTTCAAAAATCCAAGAAGACACAATGACAAGGGGTGAAGAATCTTCAAATGACGAGAGGACAACAAAAGAAAAAGACAAAGGAAAGAAGGTAACCATTCATAACTTGTAATAGCTAGAAGAGTTTCTTTTAATATATCATTTTAATTATGGTAATTAGCAAATCATAGGTAAAAAGCATCAAAAATAAGAAAAATAAGGTAAACAATCGAACAGACGAAAGGGAAAAGCACCTATAACACAGAACAAAACTGAGGTATGTGTGCTCAAATACATTGTATTTACAATTTGTGAATGTACATTTTGGAGATTTAGTTTGGAGCTAATTGCACACCAATTTAACAGATAACTCAAATTTGGAAGAAAATGATTTAAACTACAGTGTATTTGTACCCTTTGTCTGCATATCATTTAATTTTAACTTATATCTGTATTGTCTGGCAACAGATAATAAAAGCTTAACTTATGATTGACTACATATTGGTGGCTTGTCAAAGGCAAGTATGTTTGTTGTCATGATTTCCTTTAACCAAGATTTTGCAATAAGTTAATGCCTTATCCTGCGTCCTACTTCATGAGTGCCTTTGAGATTTTGTTTGTGTTGGTCTTTTTCTTTCATTCACATATGCTACATAAATGAGATATTTTATACCAATCGACACATATTTGTGTATTTGTTTTTACATATTTGTATTGCTTCCACTTGGGATCGCATGTTGCCGTCTTTTTACCCTACACTTGGCCTCCAAGGAGCTAATGTTCCACAATACTCTTCTTTTTTCCAGCATTGATTTGTAGTAGCTAATTTCATTTCTTTTCCACTGCACTTAAAAACATCTGTTTTATATCAAGCCATATTGTATTCTTATGACTGAGTTTTATCATTAGATTAGGTTTTAATTCGCTTGATAAGATAGATTACGTTGGTCTATGTGGGAGAAACCTTCCAAAATTTCTCAACGTCAATGGTGAACTCAATTGAGGTCTTAGATGGAATGACATGTTGCTTCACTATTTAGTTTCTAGTCTGCTTTGGTGCTAGGTGTTATTTATATGGTGTCCCTTCTTTTTATGACTTTGGTAGCTGTGTTTGGGGTTCAATTAAAATTTGTAGTTTTGTTTGCAGGAAAACTATCTAAAATATGATATATTGGTACTCTATATTTGACTGTATATCGTATAAGTTTAATTTTTATCTTTATTGTCTTACTACATATCATAGAAGTATAACTTACAATTGATTACACATACATATTAAGACTGTGTATATCTGTTGTGTTCTATACGGCGGAACGAACCCTTCACATCTGCTTCTTCAGTTGTATATGTTCTTGTAAAGAGCGAATTTAAAAATAAGTTTCTTGAAAACTTAGAATGTATTATAAATGAATTACATTGTATTTGGGAAAACATGTACCTGGATTATGTCGAATTAATACACTCGAGAATGCTGACAACGTAGCATATTACATTAGGACTCTGTGGTACCCCTAATAGAATTCAAAGCAATCTCATGTCCTCCCCAAACCTTGTCATAACTTACATTCTCACCCTGATGCGTTTGCATATAATAAATTGTTAGGAAAACTTTAAATATAATATGAACTGAATATACTAGCAAACTGATTACACCTCAATTGGAAACAAATACACATAAGCCAATTGATATTAAAAAGCTTAGATACGAAAACTATCAAATATTTGCAAGAACATAAAACTTGAAATACTCAAACCGAAGTTGAGGCACGCTTCTTGAAAAGCGTTGTCCTGAAGAAAATTATTCGCTCTGCACGGGCTTGCAAGCAGACTACAGCGAGCGTCTCAGCAGGATACAACGACAACTCCGATAGAACTACAACCTCGAACTACTCGAATCTGACGGAACTCTTGGATACTTGCTCTCAACTCAACACCAGAACAAAAGAAAGAAAGAAAGAAAGAAAGAATGGAGAGAACTCTTCAATTTCTTTTTTGAATAGATGCTACAAATGAAGGAACAAGTTGTTATTTATAGGCTAGCAACTTAGCAACTCTCCAAAATATAAAATAAAATCAAATAAATACAAAAGTTGAAACTTTTGTTAAATTTAACTCAATTTAGCTGTTATTTGACTAAAATCAAACACAACTCATTCAAATTGAAGAAGTAACAAATTTAACTTTCATACATACTAAATTTGTACATGAAACAACATCTTGATTTGATGGTTTCAATCCAATTTGAAGTTTCTAACAAATGAATTTAATTTGCACAATTCAATCCAATTTTTTTATGTTTCAAAATTCGTAAAAGTTACACTTTCTTTCACTATAAATATCCAACAATCCCCGACATGAAAGAAAGAGAAAAATCAAACAAAATCATTGAGAGCAAATAAACAAGCTATGCATCGGGAGAGGTGTCTTATGGACTTGAACCTTCCTTAGTGAATATCCATCGAATTTACCGAAGAAATAGTGAGGCCAAGCTCTGGAACTATCCTTCTCATTGGTGAATTGAGACAATAGATATCACACACAACTTATCTTGTATCTTTGAGTTCTATACGTTTGTGTCCATTTTGGTCATGGACAAAATCTTAAATTCATGAGGCCTTTAGAAAACATAAGTCATTTGAAAAGTTCTCATAGAAGCGACCCCACTTCTACTCTCACATAGGTAACATCGATTAAGAGTACTATGTCACTACTCCTCTTGTAAAACAAGACATTAGTGTAACCATAACATCAACAGATCACACACTCTAGAACATCATAGAAATGGTAAGAAACTATAAGTTTCGTAGTGTGTCAACAATGCATTATCCAGCTAGTTTGTCTATTGAACCTATATCTTGGGATCTCCAGTCAACCAGGTTAGGTTACCATCAGATAACTCATTTCATAGGCTTTAGCCCAATTTTCCTCGATGTATATGTGACTTGCTCTCTTGGCATTCCTTTCGTCAAAGAATCTGCAATATTTTCTTTTGATTTCACATAATCAATGGAAATTATTCCATTAGAGAGCAATTGCCTTATCGAATTATGCCTGAGTCTAATATGTTGTGACTTTCCACTATAGACAGTATTCTTGACTCTCAAAGAAGCCACTAAATTGTCACAATAGATACATATTGCACTTACAGGCTTTTGCTACATTGAAATATCTTCAAAGAAATTTCGAAGCCATCCAGCTTCTTCTCCTGCTTTAGCAAGAGCTATAAACTCTGATTCCATAATAGAACGGGTATGCACGTCTGTTTTGAAGATTTCTATTAGACGGCGACCCCACCTAAAGTAAAAATATACGCACTAGTTGATTTAGTCTCCATACTATCAGAAATCCAATTCGCATCACTAAATCCTTCTAGTACATGTGGATACCTCGTATAATACAGTCCATAGTCTAAAGTATACTTCAAGTACCTTAGAACTCTGACTAAAGCATTCCAATGGTCATGTCAAGGATTGCTGGTGTATCTTGCTAACCTTCCTATCGAATAGGCAATATCAAGTCTTGTACAATTCATTATGTACATTAAGCTACCAATAACTCTAGAATATTCTAGAGACGATACACCTTCATCATTGTTTTTCTTCAACTTACAATTTGGATCAAATGGAGTAACAGTCGGCTTACTCTCAAACTGATCAAATTTTCTTAGCACTTTCTCTATATAGTGAGATTGAAAAAGTTTGTATCCATTTGGATTTCTTGTTATTCAAATTCCAAGGATAACATCAGCAAGACCAAGGTCTTTCATATCAAAGTTGGATTTAAACATTTTTTTAGTGGAATCAATGACACTTCTATTAGTGCCCATTATTAACATGCCATCCACATACAAGCAAACAATGACATACTGTTGATCTATGGTTTTAACATAGACACATTTGTCATACTCATTCATCTTAAACCCATTTGATAACATAGTGTGGTCAAACTTTTCATGCCATTGTTTTGGTGCTTGTTTCAACCCATAAAGAGACTTAACAAGTTTACAAACTTTGTTTTTAAGTCTTTTAATAACAAACCCTTTAGGTTGTTCCATGTAAATTTCTTCATCTAAATCTCCATTTAAAAATGCAATTTTACATCCATTTGGTGTATTTCCAAATTATGTAAACCTGCTATTGCAATTAACATTCTAATAGATGTAATCCTCGTCACTAAATAATAGGTATCAAAGAAATCTAGTCCTTCTTTCTGTCGATAGCCTTTAGCTACTAAACGGGCTTTGTATTTATCAATAGTGCCATCAACCTTTAGTTTTTCTTAAAAATCCATTTACACCCAATTGGTTTGTTTCCAAGAGGCAAATCAACCAATTCCTAGGTATTGTTCTGTAAAATGAATTCTAGCTCACTATTGATTGCTTCCTTCCAATAAAGTGCATCATAAGATGTTATAGCTTTTTGAAAAGTTTGAGGCTCGCCTTCGATCATATAAGTTATGAAATCAGGTCCAAAAGAAATAGCTTTATTAGATCTTTTGCTTCTTCTAGGTTCAGACTCAATTTTCTGATTGTTTTGACCTTTCGAAGGGCTAGCCTTATTAGTTCTTTTGGCACCAGTAATTTTGTGTCCTTCCTTCTTTAAAGGAAATATATCCTCAAAAAATTTAACTTCAATATATTCCATTATGGTATTATTATTAATATCAGGTATTTCTGATTTAATCACCATAAATCTATAAGCACCACTATGCATTGCATGGCCTATAAACACAATCAATTGTTTTAGGTCCAGGTTTGGTTCTTTTTGGTAAAGGAATTTGTACCTTTGCTAAGCACCCCCACACTTTAAACATTTTATATGAGGGTAGCTTTCCATTCCACACTTTATAAGGCGACTTGTTAGTCTTCTTATATGGAATTCTATTTAGTATAAAATTTGTTGTAAGCAAAGCTTCCCCCCACAAATTGTGAGGTAAACTTGAACTATTTAACATGCAATTAACCATGTCCTTAAAAGTTTGGTTCTTTCAGTCACACCATTTTGTTGTGGTGTATATGATGATGTAGTTTGATGGATTATACCATTAACTTCACAAAATTCATATAGAAATGATGATTCATATTCACCACCTCTATCTGATCTAATCACCTTTATTTTCTTCTCAGGTTGATTCTCAACTTCTGCCTTATATGTTTTAAACACATTAAAGGTTTCATCTTTACTATGTAATAGATATACATAGCAATATTTACTACAATCATCAATGAACGTGACAAAGTATCTATTACAACCTCTTGTGGGAGTAGTTTTCATGTCACATACATCACTGGGGATTAAATCAAGTAACTCATTACTTCTTTTCACATATGAAAATGACTTTCTAGTAAACTTTTATTCAACACAAACTTCACATTTGTGTCTATTATCAATGTTAAAATTCGGCAATAGTCCTAAACTTACCATTCTATTTAAAGAACGATAATTGACATGCCCTAATCTAGAATGTCAAACATCACACAACTCAACAATATAAGCAGAAGAGTTGATATTATTATTATTATTCTTTGGCATTTGTGCCACTACATTCAGTTTGAACATGTCATCACTTAGATAGCTTTTTCCCACATACATACCTCCCTTTGTCAGAATAAATTTATCTGACTCAAATACAAGCTTGAACCCATTTTTATTAAGTAGAGTTCCTGACACTAGATTCTTTTGAATCTCTGGCACATGCCACACATCATTAAGGGTAAGTATCTTTCCAGAAGTCCATTTCAGTAGGATCTTCCATTTACCTTCCACAGAGGTCGTTGAAGCATTTCCCATGTACATCTTATCGCTGCCATTTTGCTTCTCATATGTAATGAACAATGACTTGTCCTTACAAATGTGTCTAGTAGCACCAATATCAATCCACCAAACTTTTGGTGTCTGAAGTCATATTTACCTTAGAAATGACGACAACAAGATCGTCATTTTCCACGATGTTTGCTTGATTGTTAGAATTTTGTCCCTTCTTGTGCTTGCACATTGCAACAGTATGGTCACTCTTACCACAAACCCAACAATTCCCTCGAATGCGCTTGCTAACATAATTCCCATGATTCGCAACTTTCTTCTTGAAATTTTGCTTCATGGGTTTATGCTTTGAAGCTTCAGCAACATGAGCCTTAGCTTCAACTTCTAACGAAATTTTGTCTCCTTTTCGATTATCCTCTTCTATGTGAAGCTTCAACGCAAGGTACTACATGGATAACTCCTTTCACTTGTGTTTAAGATAACATTTGAAATCCTTCCAAGAAGGACGCAACTTCTCAATCACAGCAGCAATTTAGAATGACTCACTGATGTCCAGTCCTTCACTTTGCAATTCACTGATAATAATTTGCAATTCTTCCATCTGATTGACTCACAACTTGGTATCAATCTTATCTTGTAATCTAAGAACTTTCCCACAAGGAATTTCTTAGTACCAGCATCTTTCAGCTTGTATTTCTTGTCTAATGCCTCCCACAATAGTTTTTATGTATTGTAGGCATTACAATAGACATTATACAAAGTGTCCTCAAGACCGCTAAGTATATAATTACGACATAAGAAGTCAGAATGCATCCATGCCTACTTCGCAGCTTCTGTTTCAGGAGTTACAGCTTCAGGTGGGGTAATTGGGCAGTCTTCCTTCAAGATATGAGCAAGATTCAATGTAGTGAGATAAAAGATCATCTTCTATTGCCATCTCTTGAAGTTATTACCCTTGAACTTCTTGGTTTTTCAACATGAGATTTGACAATGGGCGATCCCATCATGACAGAAGTAGATATAATTGTCTTCAGATTGTTGAGAGAAATTTAAATATAATATGAATTGAATACACTAGCACACTGATTACAACTCAATTGAAAACAAATACACTTAAGTCAATTGATATAAAAAGGCTTAGATACGAAAACTATCAAATATTTGCAAGAACATAAAAACTTGAAATACTCAAACCGTAGTCGAGGCACGCTTCTTAAAAAGTGTTATTCTGAAGACAATTATTCGCTCTACACGGGCTTGCAAGCAGACTACAACGATCGTCTCAGCAGGATACAATGACAACTACGGTAGAACTGCAACATTGAACTACTCGGATATGGCACAACTCTAGGATACTTGCTCTCAACTCAAGACAAGAACAAAAGAAAGAAAGAAAGAAAGAAAGAATGGAGAGAACTTTTCAAATTTTTTTGAATGGATGGTACAAATGAAGGAACAAGTTGTTATTTATAGGCTAGCAACTTAGTAACTCTCCAAAATACAAAATAAAATCAAATAAATACAAAAGTTGAAACTTTTGTCAAATTTAATTCAATTTAGTTGTTATTTGACTAAAATCAAACATAACGCATTCAAATTGAAGAAGTAACAAATTTAACTTTCATACATATTAAATTTGTACATGAAACAATATCTTAATTTGATGGTTTCAATTCAATTTGAAGTTTCTAACAAATGAATTTAATTTGCACAATTAAATCCAATTTTTTTATGTTTCAAAATTTCACTTTCTTTCACTATAAAATCCAACATAAATAACATCACAAGGACAACATGGAGCTTTGTCATTCATTTTAAAGAATGACTTTGTACGCTTAGCAACAATCTAAGATGTTGTTTGCCTTTGATCATCTTTCACAATGTCCACAGCACACTGGTGGGTATTTGTAAATTTACAAACTATCCAAATACCACTTTCTTAAAGCATGTAAATACCAAGCATATGACAAATCCCTTAAACTGATATCAAACAACGTACGATTCGACCTAATCATACTAAGTTCAAAACAATTATTAATAGCAAGAAAATAAATAGTTTTTTTCAATACGTTGTACTTCTAGAAGTACCAGACGATACACAGTGAACAACCACAAATAAATCATTATTGGAAAATTTCGATAAAACTAACGTAAGCCAACAAGCACCCTTGTCTTCAACAATCTGAATGAGGTTTGAATTGTTGCAACCATTCAATAAACTATCAAGCGAGACACAAAGAGATTGAAAGAGGAAAAAAGTTTAATTTTAATTCAATCAACAAATTGTTGAAACAAAGATGCCAACGAAACATAAACCTCAACAACACGATAATCGTGTTATTGTGATGCTTTGATCTATCTGTCGTAAAAAATAGTCCTTACTCGTTTTAAAGCCATAGCAAAAATGTATTGTTTAATTGTCTATAATCTTTCAGTTGTAGAACACACACCTTTTTAGATATATCGCTAAAAGGTAGAGTACTAAAATATTTAACATAAAACTAATATACAACATGTAAGATATAGCCTAAAAATATATTAAAAATATATAAGATAACAAGAATTAAATCAAATTGATTTAATCTAAATTTAAAATAATAAGAAGGAATAAAATTAAATGTAACGCTATATTCCTAAACTAATTAAAAATTAAATCATGTTAGATATTAACTATGGATAAACAAATAACAATGGCTTAATTTTAATTTCAAATTATAACAAACAAATAATATTAAGTGATCATAGATAATTGTCCAAATTGGTTACATAAATCATACAACTAATAAATATATTAAAGATTTTTTAAAGATAGATCATACAACTAATAAATATATTAAAAATTTATTATCAAAGATAGATATTTTCAAAATCTAACTAAATGAAAACTGATATGATATCTACCATTGATTTCAAAATTCAAAAAATAGATGAAAACTCTGTTAGAATCTCAAATGTAGCTCTCCATTTAGTTATGTTAGAATTTCATAACCATCTAACAAAAAAACCATTGTGTTTCAATAATTCGACTACCTTATCCATGTACTTCTTGACGGTTTGAATCAATCACTGTAAACCTGAGATACACTGAATTAAAACAAACGATATATGATGTATTCGAACTATATGACATGACACACTTTTGACAAGAAACTTATTTATAATTCTTGTCAAAATCCCAACACCCCCCCCCCCCCCATCCCATCTCTTATTTAGAACAAAAGTAATACATACATACAAGCACAAACACATCAGAGAACCAAAATGTCTAACTCAACCCAAATTACGTTGTAATCTAAGTTATTAAAGTTTTCAAATCATTTGAAGATTTTTAGAGACCATTTGGAACGTGAATTACGTTTGACTATAATAACCACCTTTAGCTACAGTAAATCCTATTTGTTTTTACTATTTAACATTCATCATTTTTAATTATTTTTACTATGGTGTTTATTATTTTTTTGTCAAATTAAAATAATCTATATCATAAACACATACTATTATAACCTAAATTAAAATAATTTACACTATTTAACACAAACTATTATAACTCAATTATAATAACTAAGACTATAATTCAAATAAATTTTAAAATTTTAATATTCAAAATTTTGTACTTGATCTATAAAGTAAAATAAAAATAAAATAGTTCAAATACATGGTTTAAATTTCAAGAACCTCATAGATAACTTCATAAAGTTTAAGGACAAATAAATGCAAAACTAAAAGTTTAAACTAACTTGTAAGTTAACAAAATACATATGAAAATAAATTAATATTAATCTTTAAAAATGTTGTCAAAGTACGAAAGATTGGCTAGTTACTATTACTATACTCCTATACTTTAGTCAATTTTCCAAGCTAAAAAAAAAAAAGCAATTTGTTTAACAAAGGGTTTATTTGAGAAAGGCTTGGGTCAGACAAGATGAAGCATCATCATCTTCTACCAATCTAGTATCAAGAATCCACATTTAAAAAATCAAGAAACCTCACATTGTTTAAAAGACATCTGAGCTACGGAGCCACGGTTATTTAATACAAAGAAGTTAGGATAACAAAGCAGGCATTAGACCCAGAAAGTGATCATCTACTTCTGCCAAATTTAACCTCAACCGGCTACTTATTCTCAAACTACACAGCCATTTGATAAACCAAAGAACAGCAAACTCAATAAGGGATCATGTTGCTAAACATTTGTTTTCTGAAACTACTGAATTCCATCGATCACTAATGTTCATATAAAAGCCACCATGAAATTGAAGGCAGAAGTTATTCAGAAGCTCCAAACGTGAATCCAAGATCCTTTCTTATTGACCATGGTTAAAGGTCTATGATAGTTTTTATAAAATTGCACAGCCCTTGGCATTTTTTGTAGATGCAAAAATCAAGTTCACAAAACGACATTGCATAAAAAATCAGAAAAATGCTGCAAAAGCAAAAGGATAGGATCCCCACATCCCTAACAACTCTCTCCCATTACTTTAGTTTCGTAAATAGTTTTGGTGCAACCTGCAAGAAAAAAGAGTCTTTCAAGTTAGTTCAAGGCTATTTCAGTTTTTTTCTTTTTTAAATGAACTTGTTTATGTGTACAACTTTTTCTACAATTTAGTTTCTAACAAAACCAAAAGTTACTTACACATTTGTCAATGCAAGACCAGTAATCAAAATATTGTCCAGTGCAATGCTTATGACCACTGTCATCTCCTTGGATTCTCTTCACGCATGCCTATGACATGGAAAGACAATAACCATCATTTTTACCTTATCTTTATACTATTGATAGAATTTGAATCTGCTCAGACATGGTTAACAAACTAAAATATTAGGATCCTCTATGTTCCTATATAGCAAAGAGTCATCAGCAGAAACTCATATGAGAGACTAAATAAATTTCGCCAATTTCCAAGGAACATAGATCATTTTTGGGAGCTCAACTCTCTCTCTCTCTCTCTTTTTCATATTCATGAGTGTCCGAGCCAGCTTACGTACGCCTAGACTAATCTCATGGGACAGCCCACTAGACCCTACATCATTTGAGCGTCAAGAAAACTTGTAGAAAATTAATTCTTAGGTAGGTGGGCACCATAGATTGAACCCATAACCTCTTAGTTATTGCAAATGTCTCATTTTTTACCATTAGGTCAACCTATGCTGGTTGGAAGCTCAACTCTCATTGAAAAAAAGAATAGGGAGCTCAACTAAAAGGACTCCAGTTACACGAAATAAAACCCGTAGAGTAATTACAAGAGGTTTTCAAAGTCAAAGTCAAGAGGAAGACATAAAAACTAGGAGAAACAAGTCATATATGCAGGTCAAAATAAACAATTTTCCAAGTTTGGCAAGGTTTAGTATTCTAGGACAAAGAAGTCCAACACATGTTTTGAGATTCATCAACATCACAATAAAAGGATGTCGAGTGACAAAGTCAACGCAAACCCCAGAGTGTGGTATCAACTAGAATCAGTGAAACATGAGATGTCTGAAGTTTTGGAGAAAAGATATCTTTGTCCTCAATATTGATTTGAATTCACAAAAGGGAGCTAGGACAATTTGTTAAGGAAGGCTATTGTTGCCTCCATGACCTAAACGATTGCCATGATATGGAAGGATCTTACACCATAATTGCACAGGGGAAAATTATGTTCACTGTAAGGTCGCACTAACAACTTTTGACGAAAAACTAGGCTGCTTAACAAAGAATATACTAGAGCATACAGAAAGAACCCAACATAAGGAGACCAAAAATAACCATCATGGGTTGGCCTAGTGGTAAAAAGGTCAATAACTAACTAAGAGGTCATAGGTTCAATCCATGGTGGTCACCTACCTAGGAATTAATTTCCTACGAGTTTCCTTGACACCCAAATGTTGTAGGGTCAGGCGAGTTGTCCTGTGAGATTAGTCAAGGTGCGCGTAAGCTGGCCCAAACACTCACGGATATCAAGACAAAAAAAAGGAGACCAAAAATAAGCTTGTCAGGCGAAAATGATTCTTATCCAAAAGAACAAAACTGGTTGTACTAGCAACTTTCTACTGTTACTTTTTATGGCATGATAGGACCCAGAATTGAAACAGAATGATGAAATATGCTGTACTAAAAGAATGAGAATTTAAATGATGCTACTTAGCATTTGAGTGGCTTCCTTCTGTTTGTTTTATTATTAAGTTCATTTACTTATGACCACTTATTAGTTAAATCATTAATATGCCCACAATATCCAAATATTGTTCCAAACATTATACAGCACACAGAAAGACTTTATCCCGAAGGCGCAACTTGATCGATTGGGACCAGGTGACATCAATTGGTTTTTTCCAAAAGAAAATTCAGAAACAATGGTGGAGGCAAATCCAATTCTAACTTCCTTTCCCTTTTTTCTCTCTTTACCCTCTATCTATCTGTTCCCCGCTCTTGGAGGATGGTATTTTGGTATTCATCATGACAAGCCCAAGACCAAGTCTTGTCAGAAAGTACCTAACATCAAACTCACTCCTGTAACTAAGCTTCGTTATTCTCCAGAAAGACCTATAAGGCTCAGTTATTGGTGGGCCAGTGGCTGCCTGTTGTGTCAGAAAGAAAGTTCGAAGCTACAAGGAAATCTACTCATTTATAATGGACGCACTCACATGGAGAGATGCAAAATCTTAAATCTAGCATAGTGACAGTTTAACTTCTAACCAAATAAGAGAATAGAAACACATCCACTCATGAGACCAGACTTTTAAATTTGAGTAATCATGAAAAAGATGAATAATGAATACAAGTCTAACAACTGAAGAAAAAAGTATATCCAACTTCACAAAGACTCATCAATCCCCCACAACAAAGATCAATAAAACACCCTGTACCTGATATTCAAGTAGTGGTTTCACACACTTGGGTTTGCAAGCTTCTTCAAGATACCTCTTCTGATCAACGGGCTCTTCATCCGCCCTACATATTATGAAGAAACAAAGAAACATAGATAAGATGACATCAAAAAGAATAATCTTCAACATTATGAAAGATAAAGACACAGGGTATGGAGAAAACATGCATGCAATGATGCAACTATCCTGCTGATTATTAAACCTTGATAATCTCCAAAAACGTTGATCATATCACCGAGCGAACAAAATGCTACATCTACTAAATACTAGCACATGTACAGTCTCATTGAAACTAAATCTTCAACAAACTGATTCTTTCAAACGTGGGAAAATTCCCGGCACTTTAACATTTCATCTTTTCAATTCAACAGGGAGATGATACTTGTCTCCTTAGAACTCAAGGTCATAGTTATACAACCTATAGAACAGATCCTGTTCAAGTAAGGTCGTAACAGAGAGATGATACTTGTCATGGTAGTTGCTCAAAAAATCAATATTCAGAGAAAAGTTTGTCCAAGTATGTGCTTTACAGTCTACCTTAATAACTCTTCTGACAACAATGAGCTCTTACAAGGGAAGAAATAGTGGCTTAGAAATTTATGCATGCCAAATAAAAATATAAACGCTAACAAAACTGCACTTGTCTACAGGGATACAAATCTATAGTAATGTAGCAGACAATCAAAAAGTTCATCGTGTAAGAAATAAAAAGGAAAAAAGATAATAGTACATGGTAAGACCGAAATGAAAAAAAAAAAATGGGGATACTCACATCGCTAATAAATAGTACTGACTTGGAGAAAAAGAGCACGCAAGAAAACCTGAAAAACAATAAAAATTAAGCATCAATATGAATAAAGAAAAAGGTTATTGTTTTAGTTTGTGCACAAGTGCTGACACCAAAAACCATGAACGCTATTCCACAAATTTGAGATGTCCATGCCTTTAACTCGAGCATTCTTTTGAGCAATGGCAAAGAAAAGATAAAAAAACAGAATTGAAAGTAACCAGCCTCCAGCTAAACTCTATCTTTTAAGACCATCATTGCCGTAAGATTTGATTTCAGGTTCAGAAGTGAAACATTCAAAAAGGAAGATAAACGCTATTCCACAAATTTGAGATGTCCATGCCTTTAACTCGAGCATTCTTTTGAGCAATGGCAAAGAAAAGATAAA
>JBBPDJ010000020.1:9684884-9703183 GCA_037974625.1 Cucumis cinereus
AAAACAGAATTGAAAGTAACCAGTCTCCAGCTAAACTCGATCTTTTAAGACCATCATTGCCGTAAGATTCGATTTCAGGTTCAGAAGTGAAACATTCAAAAAGGAAGATATTATGGAGAACCTTGCAATTTTCACCAAAGAAAAAGCAATTGTTTTCAATCCAACGATTTGTACCCACGTAATAATACTCGTTAAACTTGATCCCATTACAAATAAATGGAAACCCCCCATTTCAAAATTGGGGCTTGAATGTCTATCAGAAACGAGAATCAGATCATATAATGCAACAAGAGGGGAAAAAAACCCTAAATACAAAGTACTACTGAAGAGGTAACAAACAAATCAATATTGTGAAACAAAAACAAAAACACTCCATCGATTTCTTAGAAACTTCACCGGGAAATACAAAACATACACGATCGATGAATGGAAGAAAATTAAAAACGGATCTGATAATAAAAATCGAAAACAAAAAAGAAAAAGTGGAACAGGAATAAAAAAAAAGCTTAGAAACAAATAAGAATTAAAAACGGGGAAAGATTACTTCCGCTAAAAAATTTGTACCTTTGGAAGCTGAAACACGAATCTGAGAAGAAACCAGGAACTTTGATTAGGTTTAGTTTGGAAGCTGAGAAATTGCAATATGACAAATCTTCCGCTTCTCCGGTTCATTAGAAGCTTTTCGGGTCGGTTGATTTCGAATCCGATATAATATATTCTGGTCGGCTTAACCCCCATTTTTCCGACCCAAATGTGTAAACTGTAAAATGTAGATTAGTCCATCGTTTTATACCCAATTTCTTTTTAATAGTTACAAATATACTAATTAGATTCAAAATCTTAACATAACATTTTTAAAAAATTATAAATATATCAAAATATGTCAAATTCTATCACTTATAGATCATATTGCTATATTTGTTATATACTTAATTATTATTTCTAAAATTGCTACCTATTATAATTTTATTTATTTATTTATTTATTTATTTATTTTGGATCCTATGCCTTTAAACCTTACATTATTCTAAATATATCATTTACACTTTCTACTATGTTGGTTTAAGATATCGTAGCTAATAAGCTCTTCAATTTTAAAAAGAGTCAAATTTGTTTTTGAACTTTCAATTTTTTGTTTATTAATTTTTTTTATCATGTGTCCGATAAATCTTTTAACTATTCTACTTTAATTTATATGAAATAAATTAGTTAATTTTTAAATTTTTTAAATTTGCCATTAGAGTATTTCACAAGAGTGAAAGTAAAAGAATTTATTGAACATTTTTAAAACTCAATCACCAAATATACACGTTGAAAATTTTATTATATAATATTCTTTGAAGTTAAAAGACTTGATAGATATATATGTACCAGTTTAAAAGTTCACCGGCTAAACATGTGATTTTACAAAAAGTTTCAATTTTTTTTCTTGAAAGTTTTTTTTGGTACAGATAGGGGTGAGAATTTGACACAAAATCTTTTGGTTCTCATATACATATTGAGCTAAGTTTTTTATGGTAAAAAGTTTCAATTCAACTAGAGAGGTAGTTTATAAAAAATGGTGGAAGAAATTATTAAATTATTTTATAAAAAGATTTAAATCTCCTTTGATTAATAAACGTGTGAATTTATTGTTTTTCATATTTAAAATTAAAAGATGTTTAATTTTAATTCTTAAAATTAAAAGAGGTTTAATTTTAATTCGCAAGTTCACTTTGTTTCAATTTAACAGCAAACTCTCAAAATATTTATTTTAGTTTTAAAATATTTTTAAAAATATCTTGTTAAAATTGTTATCTGTTCAAAATTTTGGTTACTTTGATCTAGCTACTCTCTCAAAATTAATATATTTGTTTGAGAGAAAACTCTCACAAATTTAATATTACATGTTTCTAGTCAAACTCTTTAGTACAATATAATTAGGTTAAAGAGATTCAAACTAACTTCATAATTTCTAACAAATTTATATGTCAATTGAGCTATATTCGTTTTCGTACATAAATTTAAGCAACTACATCATAGTTAATATTAAGTTTATATACATAAACGATAAACCAACAATTTAATCCTTCTAATTCTTTTATTTTGTTTTTGCATTAGTTGTTTTTGTTCGTACTTTTTCTTAAAATATTGTTTGCTTGTAATATCAAGCATTAATACTTGAACACTAGAGAAATTTGAAGAAAAAAAATGAGTAAAAGGTTACTAACAGTAAACCTAGTTCAAAATTCGAATACATACTAAGTATTATAAATATTAATAATAGATATTAGATTAGAGACTCATGGATAGAGTAATTAACAAACAAATGTCATTCACCCACTTATCCTATGTGTCCTACAAACATACATTTTTAATGTCCATTATCATGTGTCAAATAATTATCACCTTATTTGTTGTCCATGTGTCTCAAGCTTACACTCCATTAGTGTCCATTTAATCCACCACTTGCTTGTCTCTTCGTCTATAAATAGAGGTCTTTAGTGGCTCTTGTAAGACCACACAACATTAGTGATATTCCCAAGAAATTGAAGATAGTGGAAAACTATGAAGTTTTTTCTAATTTTTATTTTTCTTATGTTGTTTATTTATTATATATATATATATTAGTAATAAATTTTTTCGATAATCGTGTTCTCATTGTGCCTCATTTTTACTGTACGTTATTAGCATAAGCTTCTACCTTAATCCGACGAAGGTAAGTCCAAAAGGTAGGTCATATTTTTCTCTCAATTTATTATAATTAATAAAAGAATTATTATTTTGTATATTTGATACATATTAAATTTTTAATATAATTATAATATTTTATGATAGTGTTACCATGACACATCTTGCAAAACTAGAATTCACGACTCTTATTTGTCATGGCTTCTTGATGCTAAGACGCATCTCAACGCCATGAATCTCGGAGATACAATTAAAGAAGGAAATACAACAAATAGTCAAGAAAAAGCGAAAGCCATGATTTTTCTTCGTCATCATATTCATGAGGGATTGAAGGCATAATATTTGACGATAAAATATCCTCATATGTTGTAGAATAAACTAAAAGAAAAGTACGAACATTTAAAATTAGTTCATCTTCCCTAAGCTCATTATGAGTGGATGCACGAGGCTACAAGATTTTGAATTAGTAAGTGCTTACAATTTTGAATTATTTAGAATCAATTCAAAATTGTTGTTATGTAGAGAAAAAAATTACTGATGCGAATATGTTGCATAAGATATTTTTAACTTTACATATCTCGAATATGCTCCTACGACAGCAATATCGAGAGAAAGGTTTTAAAATATATTTTGATCTCATTTCTTGTTGTCGAACAAAATAACAAGTTGTTGATAAAAAATCACGAATTCCGACCAACTAAAACAACACCATTCTCTGAAATGAATATTGTGAAATTTAACCGTGGTCGTGGTTGTGGTCCAAGTAAAGATCGTGGCAAAAAAAGAAATAACTATTTATTTTCATGGTGGTCCCTTTAATTATCCAAACTTCAAAAGAACCACACAAAACGATGGTCATAATAGGAAGGCTCCACAAACTAAGAATTCAAAAGGTGATGAAGAAGTATGTTATCGATGTGGTAATGACAAGACATTGGTCATGTGTTTGTCGTACATCGACACATTTAGTTGATCTATATCAAGCTTCCTTAGAGAAGAAAAAAGGAAAAAAATGTAGAAGTTAATTGTGTCTATCAAGATAATGATATATTTGATTCATCCAACCTGACTAATTTGTTGGTGGCTGATTTCTTTAAAACTCTTGAAGAGAAGATCGACACAGTTGATGGAACAACAAGTGTTTCTTTTGACTTTGAGAATATTTAGAATAATGTTGTTATTATTTTTTGTTATCTATCTTCAATTTTTTTTTTGTTTCTCGTTAATGTTAACCTTTGTATATTCCAAGTAATGTTTTACTTATTGTAATAAGAATAAACATGCATCATTTTCATACGTTGGGTGATTAAAAATGAGCAAATAAGATCTATGTCTGGCAAACAGTGCAACTATACACACAATACGATGTAATGGTTATCATATTGAGACAGCTAGTAAGAACAATGTGGAATATCTTTATATCATCTTCACTGTCTCACATGAAAAACGTATAATAAAAAATTATCTGTTTTATCTTCTAGATTATATTCTACTCATATACAAGTAGTTAAAACGTAGCAACAATGAATATGAAGTTCATGAATCCAAATATATTTACCATTTGGCTGACAGATTAGGTCATCCTAGGTTTATAATGATGAGAAAAATTATTGAGAATTCCAATAGACACTCATTAAAGAACCAGAAGATTCTTCAATCTAATAAATTATCTTGTGACGCTTGCTCTCAAGACAAATTAATAATTAGACCATGACCAGATAAAGTGAAAATTTAATCACCTACATTTTTAGAAAGAATTATTCATGGTGATATATATGGCTTTATTAACCTACAAAGTAGACCATTTAAGTGTTTATGGTATTAATAGACGCATCCAGTAGATGGTCACATGTATGCTTATTATCAAGTTGAAACCTTGCATTTGCTAGATTACTTGCTTAAATAATTAAGTTAAGAGCACAATTTTTTTATTATACAATTAATAACATTCGACTTGATTATGCTGGTGAATTTACATCTCAAGCATTTGACAATCATTGTTCGTCAATAAGGATTAGTATTGAACATCTTGTAGCACGTGTTCATACATAAAATGGTCTAACAGAATCATTCATAAAATGTTTGCAATTGATTGTTAGACCCTTGCTTATGAGAGTTAAGCTTCCTACATTTGTATGGGCACATGTTATTTTGCATGTTGCATCACTTGTACGTATTAGGCTAGTAGCTTATCATAAGTACTCACCGTTACAACTAGCTTATGACTATGAGCCAAATATTTTTCATTTGAGAATTTTTTTTATGTGCTAATATATGTTCCAATTGCTCCACCACAACACACGAAAATGGGTCGTCCTCAAAGGAGATTAGGAATATATGTTGGATTTTATTCTTCATCAATTATTAAATATCTTGAACGCCTAACGGCTAATTTATTTACTACACGATTTGTTGATTGTCATTTTCATGAGAAAAAATTTCCAACATTAGGGAAGGAATTCAAAAGTCGAAAAAAAAATTACATGGAACGCATCGTTATTGTATCATTTGGATTTTCTTACAGATAAATGTGCGCTTAAAATTTGAAAAATAATTCATTTGCAAAATAAAGCAAATCAGTTACCAGATGCATTGATAGATACAAAGAAAGTAACTAAGTCACATATACCAATTGCAAATGTCCCATCGAAAATGGATAACCAACACAACACATTGTCATTAATGAGTCTGAAACAAGCCAAAAGCGTGGAAGATCAGTCGGTTCTAAAGATAAAAATCCTAGAAAAAGAAAAATAGTCAATAATCTAAATGACTTGGTTGAGGATATAAATACTCACAAAGAAATCCTTGACATGACTAGTAAAGAATGTGAAATACCTAAAGATAATAATGAGATTTCAATAAACTATATCATGACAGGATAAAGATGGAATTGAACTAATGTAATTATTGACAACATTTTTGCATCTAATGTTGCTCTTGATATTATATCTAAAAATGAGAATCATGAACCAAAATGTGTTGAAGAATATCGACAGAGAAAAGATTGGTCCTTGTGAAAATAACCAATTAATTGAAAAACAATTAAACTCACTTTCAAAATATCAAGTTTTAGACCAGTAGTCCAAACACCAGAAGGTGTCAAACCTGTGGGATACAAATGAGTATTTGTGAGAAACAAAATGAAAATAACGAAATTGTAAGATATAGTGTAACATCCCAAAAATTTGAGATAATTTTAGGTTAATTATCTTAAAATAATAGGTTGAATTTATTTTGAGATCTAATTTGTTTTGGGATGTTAATTATTTTGGTTAAGAAATTAAATATATATATAGGTATATATATTTAATTATTTTGGTCAAAAGATAATTGGTGAAAAGAAAGAGAAGATATAATTTGATTTGGAAAAAAAATATTTGATTTGGTTGGAATTTGGAAAAAAGATAATAATAATAATAATAAAAGATTGTTATTATTTATTTATAAAATATTATTATTATTATTATTTATTAATAATAAATTAAAATTATTATTTATTAATAATAAATTAAAATTATTATTTATTTTATAAATATATATTTTAGGGTTGCATTGTGATGCGTGAAAGTTAATAAAAAAAATTTCAACTCTTTCTTTCTTTAAGTGAGAAGTCGTCGCCCCTCTATGTTTTTTTTCGCCGATTTCCAGCATTTGCTCCTCAACTGTTACGCTTCTCCATTCGCTAATGTCATTTAATCTTTCGGATTTGATTTGTCTGTGGTCGCTCAAGGTCGTCGCCGTTAGTTCTGTGGGTAAAGTATTGGGTATTTTATTTTTGGATTTTTAGATACCCAATAAAGTTAAATTGAGAATTTATTTAAGAATTATTCTTGGTTAATTAAAGGTTATTTAGGAGCTATTGTTAGAATTAATTTGTAGAGTTTATTCTACGAATTAATTGGAGCGTCGACAACGACTCAGTAAGATTAAAGAATTTTTTTAAGGGTCAATTTGAATAATAATTTTTATGGAAAAATTGTTAATTAAATTGATATGTATAGTTTTGACTTGAAGCTTCATTGAGAAATTAATTCGTAGAATTTTCCTACGAATTGAATTGGAGTTTTCGACGACCAATTAGTAAGTTTAAGAATGGATATTGAAGGATTAAAGTTAACATTAATTGATAATTTTTATGAAAAAATTATTAATTAAATGTTTTATGTATAGATCAATTTGATGGAGAAACTCAAGCAAAGGTGTTGCACTTTGAGGTAAGAGACTTAGTACTGGTTCCTCGACAAGGATGTTTACGTGACAGTAAGATTATTTATGCGCCATCTCGGTTGTTTGATTATGTGATAAATGTATTGATTGATTAGGTAACAAGTTTAAGTTATTTTAATTAATAATTTTTATGGAAAATTATTAATTAAAATTAGACTAGTAAGGGATACTCTACGAAATCCATGCCTTAGGGGTATAAGGTGTGGAAGATGGATTGGATCGCATGTATGTCTTGTGCAATGTTTACTGCCATTGATCTGTTTATTGTGGTTATGTTTTAAGGATGTTATGGGACACCTTATATATAACAC
The DNA here is from genome assembly GCA_037974625.1 of Cucumis cinereus. Lineage (NCBI taxonomy): Eukaryota > Viridiplantae > Streptophyta > Magnoliopsida > Cucurbitales > Cucurbitaceae > Cucumis > Cucumis cinereus. The sequence continues at coordinate 9,692,096 of JBBPDJ010000020.1, forward strand.
TTTATGCCATGGTTGGGATGTTGGTTATGTGACGGCTGGATTCTTTGGTTATTGTGGTATGATGATTTGGTCTTTGTATGATTAACTGTGTGGTGTTTATGCATGTCCTTTCATACTATGTGGAATCTGTAAAATAGGATAATTGTACCATGTGGAATGGAGTTATGTTTGTGACTGCTTTACTGTTTGATTGTGGTCTCTGTTGGATTATGGTGTCTGTTAACTCCACCTAGAACTTTGTGTACTTGTTTGTGGGACGGTTGACAAGCCTGTGTGGCGTATGTCACAAGGATCGGTTAACAAGCCTGTGTGGCGTATTGTTTCGATCGGGTCGGTTAACAAGCCTGTGTGGCGTATTGTTCTGACAGAGTCAGTTAACAAGCCTGTATGGCGTATTGTTCTGACAAAGTCGATTAAAAGCCTATGTGACGTATTGTTCCGACATGACTGCTTTTGCATGTGGTCCCACCGGTTTGCTAGGACGACCCTGACATTGGGTTGTATAGGCGTTCCTACCAAACCATTTGACTGTGTGTCGTATAGTATAAGTTAATAGAGAGAGTTAATGATCACCTAGTGGACTCGATGATATTCTTATGATAAACTAGTTGTTTATAGTTTATGTGATAAACAGGTGATTAAGTATCAATGCATAACTCGTATGTCAAGCTTAACTGTGTGGTACGCTGATAAGACTTGTTTGGTTATGTGACGAATTGTTTGATACTGGTTTATGTGGTGAGTTAACTAAATGACTTAGTTAACTGTTGGTGTTGGGTATGTGAGGTGTTAACTGAACGGATTAGTTAACTTTAGTGATGATTATATGGTGAGTTAACTAAACGGTTTAGTTAACTGCTGGTGATGGTTATGGGTTGAGTTAGCCGAATGGACTAACTCCCGAGTTAGTTGTTGGTGAGGGGTTATCTATATTGAGATGATCTGAATGGCTATGTGATGATCTGTTAGGACGGATTGTTATGAAAAAACCAATGAGGTTGTGTGGCGATATGTCTTTATGGTTTGTTATGGGAAAAATCGTAAAACAAGATAAAGGTGTGAGATGTTTGTGGTTCTCATTTTTTAATTAAACTTCATATGTGTGCTTATGAATGTTTTGGACTAAGATTGCATGTTTTGAGACTATTATAGCTGTTAAATTTATCTATTAAGAATGTTGTACTCCGTGTATGGGACGATAGCTGCTTTTGCATGTGGACCCACAGGTTTTCTAGGACGACCCAGACATTTGGCTGTATGGGCGTTTCTACCAAACCATTTGACTGTGTGTCATAGAGTACAATTTAATAGAAAGTTAACAGTTAACCTAGTGGGCCCAGTAGTGGGTTCCTTACTAGGTATTTTTATTCTCACTCTTTTCATGTTTATAGAGCAAGACTAGTTGCACAATATTTTTCACAAAGACCTATTATTGATTTTGAGGGGACATATTCTCCCTTGATGGATGCAATAACATTAAGATATCTAATTGGTCTAACTGTGTATGAAAATCTACATATGCATCTTATGGATATAGTCACAACATATTTATATGTATCTTTTGATAATGACATTTATATGAGAATCCGAGAAAGATTTAAGATACCAAAAACATATAAATCAAGTTTCTATAAACTATATTCAATAAAGTTACAGAGATCATTATATGGATTGAAACAATCATGAAAAATATGGTATAAACGCCTAAGTGGAAATTTGTTGAAAAAAGTTTATCAAAATAATCCAATATATCCATGTGATTTTATATAAAAAAAAACCACAATCAAGATTTGCTATTCAAAAGAATTTTCAAAGGCAACAGAATATCTTAAGAAAGAATTTGAGATAAAATATCTAGGAAAAACAAAATTTTGCCTTGACCTACAAATTGAGCATTTAGCAAGTGGAATATTTAATCATTAGTCAACTTATACATAAAATTTTTTAAGAAGATTTTATATGGACAAATCACATCCATTAAACATTCCAATGCATCACTAGATGTGAAGAAAGATATATTTCAGCCTCATGATGATAATGAAGAACTTGGTTCTAAAGTATCATATCTTAGTGCAATTGGTGCGCTTAAGTATCTTGTTAAGAATACGAGACCAAAAACTGCATTTTCAGTAAATTTATTAGCTAGATACAACTTCTCTCCAACAAAAAGATATTGGAATGAAATTAAGCATATACTTCGTTATCTCCAAGGAATGATGATATGAGTTTGTTTGATTCAAATAAATCGAATTTTGATCTAGTTGGTTATGCAAATTTCAGATATTTATCTGATCCACACAAAGCTCGATCCCAAACATGTTATTTATTCACATATGGAGGAACTATTATAACATGACGATCAATGAAACAAACCATAATGACCACTTTCTCAAACCATTCTGAAATTTTTGCAATACATAAGCAAGCCGAGAATGTGTATGGTTAAGATCAATGACTCAGCACATTCGAAGAACATATGGCTTGTCTTCTAGGAAAAATATTCCAATGATACTATACGAAGACAACATAGCATGTATAACCCAAATCAAATGATGATATATTAAAGGAGATAGAATAAAACATATTTTTCCAAAACTTTCTAATGATATATTAAAGGAGATAGAGTCAAACATATTTCCCCAAAACTTTTCTACACCCATGATCTCAAAGAAAAAGACGACATCACTGTATAACAAATTTGTTCGAATGATAACTTGACAGACTTATTTAAAAAATCATTACCTACCACTCATTTGAAAAGTTGGTGCACAACATTAGAATGCGGCAACTCAGAGATATCAAGTGATGTTTCCATGAGGGAGAGCAAATATTAGATTATATGAAATATGTACTCTTTTTCCTTCACTAGGATTTGTTTTTTCATTGGGTTTTTCTCCAGTAAGATATTGACGAGGCATATTCCATATATGATAGGCATCTAAACAGGGAGTATTATAAATATTAATAATAGATATTAAATGCTCATGCATAGAGTGACTAATAAACAAATGACCTTCACCCACTTATCCCGTGTGTTCTACAAACAGACATTTTTAGTGTCCATTGTCATGTGTAAAGAATTATCACCCCATTTGTTGTTCATGTGTCTCAAGCTTACACCTCATTAGTGTCCATGTAATCCACCATCTACTTGCCTCTTGGCCTATAAAGAGAGGTTTCTTGTGGATTTTGTAAGAATACAAAACATTTGTGAGATTCCAAAGAAATTTGAGATAGTGGAAAATCTTAGAGCTTTTTCTAATTTTTATATTTTTGTTATTTTGTTTATTTATTATATATATATACACATATTATATTTATTTTAATACCATCTTTCCTAGATAATCACGTTTCCGTTGTGCCTCATTTTCACAACACTAAGAAAAATAAGATTTTGTTTGATATTTATTTGATTTTCCAAAAACAAATTTATTAAATATTATTTTTATCTACTAATTAATTCATCTTGTTATTACTTTTCAATAGTGATTTTTTAGAAAAAGGAAAAATGCACTTTTGGCTCGTGAAGTTTGGGATTAATGGCTATTTAGTCCCTAAAGTTTCAAAACAAGCACTTCAATCCCTCACGTTTGCAAAAAGCTTATAAATCGTCTTTGACTTAATTTTAAGTTAATGGAATGCTTATTAGACTGTTTGTTGACGTGGTTGCTCATTATATGTTGGGTTTTATGTCATAAAACTTGTGATTTGTAAATGTTATACTTTTCTATTATTCAATAAAGTTGTTGTTTAAGTATTTGTCCAATAAATTGTTATTGAATAAGAGGATTAATCCAATGAACAAGGTTCCTTGACTATAGTATGAGTACTTGAACTTTATGTAGAGAAATAAACGTGGACCAAGTTCGAGTAATAGTCTAAATGTCTATAGTATAGGAATAAGTTTGGACGCCTTATTCTGGAGACACTATGGATGCGACCCAGTTTGTATTTAGTACAAGCAGTGTGATCCCAGGACGCTCATGTAGTGGGGGCATCATATGCAATGAGATTGTTTAAGATCGGACCATGAGATACTCATTTTTACATTATAACACCGTTAACTAATTAAAACTGACTATTTTGATTATTTATGACCTAAGTAACTCGACCTTAATCCTGAGCTAACTATGAACTCCTGTTCACACGCTATTACTCTTAGATTTGCATAGGTGAGGACAATTCATCAGCACTAGCTCAATAGACCTCCCATTTCAAAGTTAAGACACGATGGATAGCAAGAGACGTAGGGTGCAAGACAAAATTTACTCATGTCTGCTTTTAGGGTTAGTAGATAAGTTATTCCATTAAGTGCTGGCTCCAGGTCTTGAACAAAGGGACCCCACTCTCTCATTGCCCCGAGAGAGATTCAATTTATAGGTTGTATCTTAAACCAATTGTTCATTAGAGGATCAACTGTGGGTTAAGAAACAAGATGTAATCTCGAGGATAAAACGATAAATTAACCCAGTCAAAATTACGAACAACCTGTGAAGGTCAACTTACTAATTATGGTTATATCAGGTGAACACAAGTATATCTCAAGTAAGGAGAGTACAACTACGGACTATAGTTGACAATTTTAATTAGTTAACGAATGTTGTTTAACTTGGTTAAAATAGTTTAGCCAGTTAATATCGAATCGTTGGAGCTCATGATCTGTAGGTTCATTAGGTCTTTATACTAACTCGTTATGGATATAAACGTAGAATAGAATGATCGAAAATTCGAATTATTCAAATTAATTGAGAAAATGAATCATTAATGATATTTAATTTAATTTAACGATTACAAATTGAGAGAAAAATAGTAAATGAGATTTAAAATCTTCGAAATTTGAATAGGGATTCGAATTAGATCAATCGGATTGATCGAGATTAAGTGAAATTTAATTACTTAAAATTAATTGTTTAATTAATTAAATTAAATTAATCAAAGGGCAAAAGAGAAATTTTGATTTTGTGTCAAAAAGTCAAAAGCCAAAATGTTGACTTTTGACCCTTAGAAGTAAAATGTTGACTTTGACCATGGGTTAGTGGATAATTCTACAATTAGTAGAATTATCCCCTTGTTGATGAATAAGCTATGTGCTTATGGTGTTATTCATCAAACTTTCTTCCACCTAGTCCACCATCTAATTGATTGTTAGGTGCCAAATTGTTATGCAAATATGATATGCATGTATATTGGCTATATAATTCGCAATTTGTTTATGTTATAGGATGATGAAACTTGTTGAATTTTGGAGAAGATTCACAAGTGCTCATAAACTCATTTTCTCTCAAAAGCTCACAAAATTGGTCACCAAGTTGATCCCATAATCAGGTTCTAAGCCTAGAAGATAGTAGAGAAGACTCTTGTAGTGGTTCATAACTTGATTTCATCAAGAATTGAGGGAGAATTTGGAGCTTCAAAGGTGAGTGTTCAAAATCTTAATTTTTCCCAATTTTTTGCAATATGTTTAATCCTCAAAATTCATGAAATCTAGAGTGTTTTAGTTCGATTCTCTTCCACTAGCATGTTTATTTAACTTTCATTATGTTGATTAGATGTTAATTTCTTTGATTAGTTGGCAAAAATAAATTGCGAATTAATTTTTAAAATTAAAAAAAATGTTAAAGTCTGAACTTTTACAGATCTTTCGATTGTGAGGTGCCCCATCGAGATGGTTTTTGGATTCACCATTCCTGATCGAATCTCTGATTTGGGCTTTGCGAACTTTGATATCATTATAGTATGAGGTTTTATCTCAAAACCAATTGACAATCGAAGTAGCACATCTATCTTATAAGGAATGTGGGGTTTCTTGGTTTTTCCAAAGGATTCTCAACATGTGTTCAAGTCCCTCCATTGTTGTTTCCTCCTTAATTAAATTTGATTTCCACTTGTTGGGTTTTTTTTTTCATATATCTCAAACTCACACAAGTAAAGGAAGCGTTAAATTATATATTATTAAATTTGTCTTCACCCAAAAGTTTAAGCTTAAGGTCACAATTTAATATGGTATTAGAGTAAGTGCTCTACGAAGGTCTTGTGTTCAAGTTTATGCTAAATGATTTTCACTTGTTAGATCGTGATAATTGTTGCTAAATGAGATTTTAGTCAGGTTACTTAAAAGCTTTTGCAATGTCCATGCTTGATGTTATGGCTAAGTTTTGAGTACTTTTATTATTAAGTTTTGGACATTTAATTTATATGATAGAATATTGTGTGTTTTATTATTGATCAGCTCACGATCAAACTTGAGTTATATTATTGTGTGTTATATTATGTTCTTGAATTGCTTTTCTTACGTGTTTATGAGAGTACTAGTAGGCTTTTAAGTTATCCAATTAAGGATGCACACTAAACTAGAAGATCAAACTTCCAACTCTGAGAAATAAAATGTATACCTATTATCTCTTGAAATTTTAATATCTATATCAAAGTTTTTAAATTATTTATAGGCAATTAAACATGAACTATAGTAATATTTGACCTTCTACAGTTAAATTATGGCCTACTATTTATTCTAGAAGGTATGTCAATTTATTCTAGAATGAATTAATTAGGACATAGCATTCCCGAGTTGCAAGAGATGCAAGAGAATGTTGGGGCTATCAGATGCTAAATCTAGATTTTAAATCCTAGGTTTGAAGCATTACAGATGTTATCAGAGAGGAATCTCTTCTAGTAAAATGTGGTTCGAGGACAAACGAAGTAGAAGTTGAATGGGCATGTAACGTTCTGAGTTTAAAAGGGGACATGAATGGACTGATATCACTTTCGAATGAGATGGATTATGAGATACGAAAGTATGATTAAGAAAAACTTAAATGAATTGAACGCCACTATCTAAACAGACAAGACATGTCTTCCATTTCAGTGGTTTAGTCATAGAAACTCCAAAGTTAAGTGTGTTTAGTTTGGAGACCAATTCTATATTGAGTGACCTCTTGAAAATTTTCATAAGAAGCATATGAGTGAGAACCAAACATGGTAAAAAGACCCTTGTTAGTTCGTGAGCACAACTTTCGTTCTTAGAAACAGTTGAATCTTAGTTTAGTGTTGCATCTATATTGAGAGGTTCGATCTTCTATCATCATAATTGGTACTTGAAAAAGAAGTTAAAACTCATGAAATTGTGATAAAGTTTTAAAACTTGTTTTAGGTTCTTTTTCGACACTTTCATTCTTATACAACTTGTTTTAGGTTCTTTTTCGACACTTCTTAAAGAGTCGATTTAACTAAATATGCAAACAACTATTGATTATCTTTTTGGAATGATGCACACATATCTACCTTTATATTTTTATTTATTGATTCAAAATTTATGTACTATATCGAAAAAATGAGGCACAAGGAGAAGACAAATATCGAAAAAACATAGCATTAAAATAAAAACAATATACTATATAAATAAAATAAAATAAATAAGAATTAAGAAATTATGAAAATATGAAAATATAATTTTTTTTTCTAAAATCTCTACTATCTCCAATTTCTTTGGAATTTCAACCAATGTGTGTATATCTTATAAAATCCACCAAATGCCGTTATTTATAAGCAATTTGGCAAGCATGAGGTGGATTACATGAACACTAAGGGTTAATATCTTCAAGACATATGACAATGTAGATGAGATGTGGAGAAGGTTGCATATGACATTTTGACACTAAGCATAATGGACATCTGTAATATATATTTATAATACATCCCTTAGATGTCCATTACGTATATGAAATATGTCTTGTTAAAACCTTACTAGAAAAAACCCAATGGAAAAAAATTGTAGTGAAGGAATAAAGTACATATTTCATATAATTTATACACTTACAAAAGTACAATTTACTCTCCCTCATGAAAACATCACTTGATATCTCTGAGTCGCCGCATTCTAATGTTGTGCACCAATTTTTCAAATGTTATAGTAGGTAATGATTTTGTAAATAAGTCTGTCAGGTTATCCTTCGAAGAAATTTGTTTTACTATGATGTCACCATTTTCTTCAAGACATAGTGAAGAAAAACTTTGGTGAAATATGTTTTGTTCTATCTCTTTTGTATAACCTAATTTGATTTGAGTTAAACATGTAGTGTTGTCTTCGTATAATATCGTTGGAAGATTTTTACTACAAGAAAAACCACATGTTCCACGAATATGCTGAGTCATTGATCTTAGCCATACACAATCTCGAGTTGTCTCATGCATTGCAAGAATTTCAACATGCTTTAAGGAAGTAGTTGTTATGTTTTTTTTCATTTCTCGCCATGATACAACATGTGAATAGATAACATGTTTGGATCTAGCTTTATGTAGATTAGATAAATATAAAAAATCTACAAAATTATATTTATTTGAATAAAACAAACTCATATAAATTATTTCTCAAAGATAACGAAGTATATGTTTAATTTCATTCCAAAGTGTTTTTGTTGGAGAGAAATTGTATCTAGGTCATAAATGTATTGAAAATACAATATCTAGTCTTGTATTATTAGCAAAATATATAAGTGCATCAATTGCACTAAAATATGGTACTTCTAGATAAAAAAAAAAATTCTTCATTATCATCATGTGGTCGAAATATATGTTTTTTCACATCTAGTGAACAAACTTGCATTGGAATGTTTAATGAATGTGCTTTAACCACATAAAATCTTTTTTTAAAAAAATTTCTGTATAAGTTAACTAATGAACAAATATTTAATTTGCACGCTAAGACAAAAAAAAAATCTGAGATCTTTCATCTCAAATTCTTTATAAAAACACATGGACATATTGAATTATTTTGATATCATTCTTTCAACAAATATCCATTAAGGCGATTGTACCACATTCATTCTAATTGTTTCAATCCATATAATGTTCTCTGTAACTTTATTGAATATAGTTTTCGAAAACTTGATTTATATGTTTTAGGTATCTTAAATCCTCCTAAAATTTTCATATAATTGTCATTATCAAGAGATTCATATAAATATTTTGTGACTACATCCATAAGATGCATGTCCACATTTTCATACACAGTTAGGCCAATTAAAAATCTTAATGTGATTGCATCCACATCAGAGAATATGTCTCATCATAATCAATACCAAGTCTTTGTGAAAAACCATGTGCAACTAGTATTGTTTTATATCTTGTGGTCTAATTATTTTCATTTCTTTTTCTCACAAAGTGAATTTAATTCTACCTCAATTGCTTCTTTCCACAAAGACCAATATTTTCTCTGTCGACATTTTTCAACAAATTTTGGTTCATAATTCTCATTTTCAGATATAATATTAAGAGCAACATTACATGCAAAAATGTTGTCAACAACTACATTAGTTTGGTTCCATCTTTTTTTTTTTTGTCATGACATAGTTTATCAAAATCTCATTATTACCCTAGATTATTTTATCTTCTTCGATATTCTTGTGAGGAGTTCGATTTTGGATTTCTTTTGGAACATCCATATTCTTAATCGAGTCATTGACTCCCTTTCTTTTTCGAGAATTTTTATCTTTGGAACTCACCAGTCTACCATGCTTCTGACGTATTCCAGATTCATTAATGACAACTTATTGTGTTGGGATATCAAAATTTTGATGGAATATTTGCAGCTGATATATGTGATTTAGTTACTTACTTTGTATCTATAAAAGTATCTGGTAACTGCTTTGCTATATTTTGTAAATGAATTATTTTCTGAATTTCAAGTTCACATTGATTTGTATGGAAATCTAAATACGACAATAACGATGTGCAATTTCTTTTTTTGACTTCTGAATTCCTCTCCCTAATGTTGAAAAATTTGTCTCATTAAAATGACAATTAACAAATCGTGCAGGAAATACATCACCCTTCAGAGGTTCATGATATTTAATAATTGATGAAAAATCAAATTCGATATATATTCCTAGCCTCATTTGAGGACCCATCTTATACTACAAGAAATTTAGTTTTTAGTGGCACAACGAAAACATCACTAAAAGTACAAAAAAACGTCATTAAAAGTATTAGCGACGACTATATCCGAGTAGCTAAAAGTTTTAGCGACGCAATGCTTGCACGTTGCTAAATCTCCACTTTTAGTTTCATATATGCGTTACTAATAGCCAACTTTTAGTGACATATCGTTCGTCACTAATTAATTTTTATAGCGGCATCGTACATACGTCACTAAATGTATACTTTTAGCAACATATATTATTGTTACTAAATGTTAATTTATGACTATTTCAAATACTTTTGTAGCATATATGAGCATCGATAAATCAATATTTTGCGCCACTAAAAATGTGAAGTTATTTTTTTTTTAAAAAAAACCTATGATTTACCAACATTATATAAAACATCGGTAAAAATATCGTATTAATTACAAAAAACAATATCCAATTTACTATATAAACGTGTTATAAAATTTTAAATATCAAATTACACCAAGTGATGTACAAAGTTAGTTCCAAGTTACCTTCTAGGTATCAATAGTTTGCATAACTAGAATTCTTACAATAATTGTAGTTTGTATAACAAAAATTCTTACAACATTATTTTTTCATACAAAATTATAAGATACACCAACCAAAAGAACTCTTTATAATTCCATCCACGAAGTCAACATCAAAATCTTGGATATAAGACCATTTGTGCATCAAATCTGACAAATAAAAAAATGAAAAATATAAGCATTGAAGGATAAAATGAAATATGACAAATTTAAAATAGTTGTGCAACCCAAGAGCATGTTTCAAATTTGAAATGTATAACAAAGCATAAAAAACATAATACTCAATAGAAACTCATTAGATACTCATCAAAATCCAAAGTAACTAAATAAAACTCAATACACAAACATAATGGTCAACCAAGGAAGGAGGGTCATGCCAAACATAAAAAAAAAAAAATCAAGTCATCTAGATACTCATCAATGAAAATGTTGACCCACTTGAGTTATAAAAACATGAAGAACAATAATAAAAACTTGAACTAGAAGAATACAAACAATGACAAAACAAATAGATAGAAAAAGTTGGACTATACAAAAATTGTAACGCCCCGGGTTTTCAAACCTTAACCCAAGGTCGTTACTTAAGTAAAAATCATTAAATTCATTTTAAAAGA
>JBBPDJ010000020.1:9709653-9721358 GCA_037974625.1 Cucumis cinereus
GGGTTAGGGTTTAGGATTTATGGGTATATATATATAATTATTTTGGTCAAAAGATAATTGGTGAGAAGAAAGAGAAGATCTAATTTGATTTGGAAAACAATATTTGATTTGGTGGGAATTTGAAAAAGATAATAATGATAATAATAAAATATTATTATTATTTATTAATTAATAATAAAATATTATTTATTAATTTAGGATTTATGGTTTTGCGTGAAAGTAAAGAAAGTTAAAAATTTTCAATTTTCTTCTTCGTGTTCTTCTCCATCCGCACGCCTTCACCCTCACTGTGCAAGTTTTCCCCCACCGGATTCCGACACACCCCTTTTGGCTAGCCGCGAAGTCTCCGCGCGTCGGTTAGTTGTCGCGTCTCAACCCCTATCTACCATCGTCGTGCCATTGTGCTGTTGTTGTCGTCGGTTATTTGTGGGTAAACTTTATGGGTTTTATTTTTGATTTTTGGATACCCAATAAAGTTAAATTGAGTATTAATTTGGGAATTATTCTTGGTTAATTGAAGGTTATTTTAGAGCTATTGTTAGAATTAATTCGTAGAGTTTTCCCTACAAATTAATTTGAGCGTCAACGACGAATCGGTAAGATTAAGTGTTATGGCGTTAAGGTTAATTTTAATTAATGATTTTTATGGAGAATTATTAATTAAAGTTGTTGTGTTTAAAATTAATTTGAAGGATTAATTTGAAGCAATTATTTGGAATTAATTCGTAGGATTTTCTGTACAAATTAGGTTGAAATTTGGCAACCAATTGGTAAGAATAAAAAATATTTTTTTGAAGGGTTAAGGTTAACATTAATTAATAATTTTTATGGAAAAATTATTAATTGCAATGTTTTATGTATAGGATCAATTTGAGGGAGAAACTCAAGCTAAGGTATTAACGACACTTGAGAAAAGGGACTTACTACTGGATTCTCGACAAGTAATAAGGATATTTATGAAATTATTTATGAGACATCTGAGTTGTTGGATTGTGTGAGAAATTAATTGACTGATTAAGTAATGAGTTTTAGTTATTTTTAATTAATATTTTTATGGAAAAATATTAATTAAAATTGGATGTGTAAGGGATGACTTCTACTGAATTCACGCCTTAGGTGCATAAGGTGAAGGAGATTGAATGGTTCGCATGTTTTACTTTATGGGTATAAAGTAGCAGTGTAGTTTAAATGTGCGCTTTATGCATTCACTACTTTGGATTGTTTCATTGTGGATATGTTTTATGGATGTTATGGGACCTTATTTATAACCCTGTGCATCAGGGTTGTGATGTTGATTATGTGACGGCTGGATTCTTGGTTATATTGTGACGACAAGTTTGGGTTTTTGTATAATTAATTGTGTGAATTATGCATGACCTATCGTTCTATGTGGATTCTGTAAAGCATGTTAACTGTACCATGAGGAATGGATTATTGTTGTGATTGCTTCACTTTTTTGTTGTGGTTTTTGTTGGATTGATGGTGTTTGTTAACTCTACCTATTAACTTTGTGTACTTGTTTGTGGGACGGATTAACAAGCCTGTGTGGCGTATTGTTCCGACAGGGTCGGGTTAACAAGCCTGTGTGACGTATTGTTTCGATAGGGTCGAGTTAACAAGCCTGTGTGGCATATTGTTTCGACCTAATTGCTTTTACATGTGGTCCCACCGGTTTGTAGGATGACCTTGACATTGGGTTATATGGGGGTTCCTATCAAACCATTTGACTGTGTGTCGTATAATACAAGTTAATAGAGAGAGTTAATGGTCACCTAGTGGACTCGATGATATGCTTATGTTGAACTGTCTATTAGTGATGGTTATGTGAGTAGTTAACTGAATGGATTAGTTAACTGTTAGTAGTGATTATGTGGTGAGTTAACTAAACGGTTTAGTTAACTGTTGGTGATGGTTATGGGTTGAGTTAACCGAATGGACTAACTCCCGAGTTAGTTGTTGGTGATGGGTTATCTATGTTGAGATGAACTGAATGGCTATGTGATGATCTGTTAAGACGGATTGTTACGAAAAAACCAATGAGGTTGTGTGGTGATATGTCTTTATGGTTTGCTATGGAAAAACCATAAAACATGAGAAATGTGTGAGGTGTTTGTGGTTCTCATTTTTGAATTAAACTTCATATTTGTGCTTATAAATGTTTTGGACTAAGATTGCATGTTTTGGGACTATGATAGCTGTTAACTTTATCTATTAGTCATGTTGTATTACGTATGTGGGACGATAGCTGCTTTGCATGTGGTCCCACAGATTTGCTAGGACGACCCTGACATTGGGTTGTATGGGTGTTTCTACTAAACCATTTGACCGTGTGTCGTAGAGTACAGTTTAATAGGAAGTTAACAGTTAACTTAGTGGGCCCAGTAGTGGGTTCCTTATTGTGTATTTTTATACTCACACTTTTCATGTTTATTTTTCAGGTAAGTATGAGAAACCAGACGACGGAAAGAAAGGACCAGTGACCATGTGTGTGGGGACTATATTGATAAAGGCGTCCGCTGTGTTGATCAACATCAACACAGCGGAAGCCTTTATCAATATACTGATTGTCAACAATCATTTTTCTTGACGGTTTTTACGTATCATTCTTAACAGTTTTTAATTGTCGTAAATATTAACATTCTTGACGGTTTTTACTGCTAATGTTCATTTTTCTTGATGGTAGCTTCAAGGAAGGTTTTGAAACCGTCAAGAATATGAATTCTTAACAGTTTAAAACCGTCAAGAGAGTGCTTTTTTGTAGTAGTGTGCACATTTTCCTCTCTTCTTGTATAGCTTTTCTTTTATGATCATCATTTCATATGGCTCTTTTGAAATTTGGATGATTATAAAGACTAACTATGAAAATTAATTATTTCTTCCTCTACTGCGGTCACAACCTCGATCACAATTGTCAAATTCACAACATTCACTTCACGAAATGAGATTGTTTCAGTTGGTTAAGATTCATGATTTTTCACCCACACCATTATTAAAATTTACAACATTCACTTCATAAAATGTTGGCTATTTAGTCGACTGATATTCATGCTTTTTCAAACAATAACTCGTCATTCCATTCAATCATGAGAAGACATTAGATAAGTGCATAATATTTTCTAAAATATTTCTCTCAATGTTGCTACTGCAGAAGCATATTCGAAATGTAGAAAAACTTTTCTCTAACATATTAGCTTAAATTTTTGGAGCCTCAAGTGCATCCATTTTTAAAGAGTCTTATGAAGAAAAAATGCTTTCTGATGATCATACTTTTATGGCATCTTGGTATATTTTGGCATCAAGTATTCATGATAAATAATTATTACTATTAGTATCAAATACTAGAAATTGTAATTTTGTAATATTTTCCAAGGTAACATCATTATGAAATATTGTAATTATATTAGAAATTCAATATATACTAAACAAATAAAATAATATTTATTAATTATAACGAGTAGGGAAAAAACTACATATTTTTAAAACCTACCTTTAGGGGAAAAATGATAGAAGCCCATGCTAATAACATGTTGTAAAAATGAGAAACATCGAGAACACGAATATCGAAAAAATATAATATTAAAATATATAAATAAAATAAAATAAATAAGAAAATAAGAAATTATGAAAATAGAAAAAAAAATGTCCTAAAATCTCTGTTATCTCCAATTTCTTTACAATTTCAACTAATATGTATATATCTTACAAAACCCACCTAATGTCACTAATGTCACTATTTATAGCCAATTTCGCAAGCATGAGGTGCATTAGTATCTTCAAGACATATGACAATGTAGATGAAATATGGAGAAAAGTGACATGACATTTTGACACTTAGCATAATGAGCATATTATTTTAAAATAATCAAATTGCCAAATAATTAGTCTAATAATATATCTTTTAAAATAATATAATTTTAAAAAGTTATTACTAAAAATAAAGTAATTTTATTCTATAAACAGAAGGATATAAGGACTCTAATGTCTAAAGAAACAATTTTGGTAAATTAAATCATATCTTGACGAATACGATTGCAAATAAATCCTGCTTTTAACCCAAAAAGAAAACAAATTTAATCAAAAGACCCCTTTATTCAAAATTATATTTATAGTAAATTATAATTTTACATTTACCTTAAATTTATAGTATAAAACTAAAAAACCCTTCATATTTAACAAAAATAAAATAACCAAAACCCACAAAGAATTGCCTGAGAATAAATCTAAAAGTAAAGTATATGTATTTGGAGGAGCCCTAGCTGGAGGCAGCTGCTATAAAATAGGTGAATTTGACCAATTTCAATTACTTATACACAATTGCCAAGAATAGGTTTTTTTTTTTTTTAATATAATTATTATGGTTCAAAATGGCAATTACAACAACCTTTACCTCAAATCTAGTTTAGCCACTCATTAATATAAAATTTTGAATAATTTTGTGTAATATAAAAACCTAAAAATCCTCTCTTAATTTTCATCATCCTCAGCCTTCAACTTTCTCTCTCTCTCATTCTCTCTCTCTCTTTATCTTCTTCAAACCGCTTGTGATTCCTTTGAATAAGAAGAGAAAGAAGTACTTTTTGGTCTTCTTTCTCTTATAAACCCATTCTCCTAACATATTTAATCAGAACTTTAATTTCTTTCTCAAATTCTATAACATGGGTGGTTGTGCTAGCAAGCCAAAGACAAGCATTGAGAAGGAAGTCACCCCTTTACCCGTCCCTGTCGTCGAAGAGTCAAAGAAGGAGACGACAACAATGGCGGTACCGAAGGAAGTGAAGGTGGAAAATGGAGAAAAAGAAAGTGATGATCAAGTTGATGAGAAGAAGGTTGATGTGAGTGAAAAGAAGGTTGAGGAGGATAGCCAACGGCTGTCTTTGGGATGTTTGCTTATTCAGGTTCTTACTTAAAACTTAACTTACAATTTCTAAGAAAAATCAATTTCTCTGTTTGGTTGTTTTGTATTATTCCAAAAATAATATTTTTCTTTTTATATTAGAGTATAGAAGATTACTGTACCTAATCATTTCTTATTCAATTTTTCTTTTTCTTTTTTTTAATAAAACTATTTACTTATTTTATTTTAGGACAAAAAAGAAGTAGAAATTCCGACCGAAACCAAAAAAGAACCCAAAGAAGAAGTCAAGGTTGAGGCAGCAAAACTAACAGAAGCAGCACCGACGACGGCTGAACCTCGAAAAGCCACCGTCGAGGTAGCAGCAGTTGAACCCCAAAAAGCCCCCGTCGTCGAGGCCGAACCCAAGAAAGCCACCGTAGAGGCACCTACGGCTGAACCCCAAAAAGCCCCCGCCGTCGAGGTCGAACCTGAGAAAGCTAGCGTAGAGGCACCTACGGCTGAACCCCAAAAAGCCCTCGCCGTCGAGGTCGAACCCAAGAAAGCTAGCGTAGAGGCACCTACGGCTGAACCCCAAAAAGCCCCCGCCGTCGAGGCCGAACCCAAGAAAGCCAGCGTAGAGGCAGCTACGGCTGAACCCCAAAAAGCCCCCGCCGTCGAGGCCGAAACCAAGAAAGCCAGCGTAGAGGCACCTAGGGCTGAACCCCAAAAATCCCCCGTGGTCGAGGCTGAACCCAAGAAAGCCAGCGTAGAGGCACCTACGACTAAATCCCAAACAGCCACCGTAGAGGAAGCGGCAGAGCCCAAAAAAGCCACCGAAGCTGAGAAAAGCGACGTGAAGGTACCGTCATCGGTATCTCCGGCAGTGACAACAGAAAAGCAATGATTTTTAAATTGTGGGAAACTAGAGAAACAGAAGATTTAAAGAAAAAGAAAATGGATTTGGTTGTATTTGGAACAATATTTAATTTCTTTATCAATACTCATTTCATTAAGAAAATTGCTCATAATTTGGTTCTTCTTTCATTAAAAATGTATACTAGAATTTGAAAATAATGAAAAGAAAAAAAAAAAAAAAAAAAAAAGGGTACTTTTTTGCGGTTGTTCCATGTTCCATTTACCTGATCTTTCATTACCAATTTTCTTTTAAAATCGTTAATGTTGTTGGTGGTTTTATTGGAAGGCTTTGAGCTTGCTAAAGATTTGTATTCGAAAGGAAATGGAAGTGTGATTGATTCAATTCGAATTTTTGGTGATTCTTGGATTCCCACACCTTTTTCTTTTAATCGTACAACATCTCATATATATATGCTCAACCATAAAAATTATAAAAAAAAATAATTGAGAAATTTCTAAACAAAGGACAAAAGTAGAGGTGAAAAGAGTTTTAGGAGACTAAGAGTATGTAATATTCATAATGCCCCCAGATTAATTATATGTTTGTTTTATGTGATTTAGGGTGCTTCTACACATGTTTTAGGAAGATTTTAGCTACTATTTTCAAATGTCTTGCACACAATGTTCAAACTTGAAATATCTAGCTCAAATCAATTATATACTTGTTTTGGGTGTATTAGTCAATTATAACACTTATTTCAGTGTTTTGGTTGATTTTACAACAGGCTTGTTGGAGTTTTTTTTTAGTTATTTTTTTTTAATTTGGCAAACATCTCACACACATCTCGCAAATATTTCGTAACTTTAAAACTTGATATATCCAACTCCAAATCAATTATATATTTATTTTGGGTAATTTAGGGTGATTTTACACATGTTTTATGAAGTTTGTAGTTATTGTTTTAATCTTGCAAACATATGGGCAACTTCCCAAATCAATTCTATACTTGTTTAAGATAATTTAGGGTGATTTTACACATTTTTTAGGGTCAACTAGAAGAATAGTATTTTTTAAGTTTCCATTTTAGCAAACCTAATTTTAGCAAAAATGACAAACGAATTAGAAATAAAATAAATAAAAATTAGCAAAAGTCTATCATACCCCTAAACAGGTACTTTCTACAATTACACTTTAAGAAACTCTGACATAATAGATTAATCAATCTAAACAATCCTTCATATTCAAGCACGCTTTCCCTACATCTTCAAGGATCCATCTTTGTTCTACAAGCTCAAGATATGCAGTTCTTCACAAACTCACCATTCTACTTTCAAAATATTGTGTTTTTTCGAGCAGACGACGTACCCTTGCATTCTCAAACCCTAACATCCCATTAAAAACATAAAGTTCATCTTGAGTCACTAAAACTTCATCCATAATCTTGCATCATCATAAAAAAACTACCAAAATTTCATCTTCAAGCTACTAAATCTCCAAACTGTAACATTCGACAAGAAAAGATTGTTGATTGCCTTGATATAGTGTTAAGTTGTCATGACATAAACATAAAGAGGACTTTATGCGTGAAAAGGAAGAGTGGAAAAAAATTATCCTCAAATCGGATCCTAATTCAAGATTTTCTCATTTTTTTTCATCCTAATTTCCAAATCCTTCAAATATTTAACTAAATCAAAACTTTTAAAAAATCAATTATGTCCACGATTATTTTTTACTCCAAAATAAAAAATTAAAGGAATTAAAGCTGTTTATTTTAATTTACCTAGATTATGGATGATTTATTTTAATTTATTTTTAGGGTTTATTTACTTTTTTAATTGTAAAAGAAACTAAAAATAAATATACTCATAAAGTCAATTTTAAAAATAAAAAGAATGGGTGAAAAACCAGAAAAATAAATTGTTTAAGAAAGAAAATTATCAAAAAAAAGTTATTGATAAAAACTATCGAAAAACTGTATAATTTAATTAGCATTAACATAAAATAAAGGAAAATTATCAAAAATAGAAATATTTACATTTCATGGAAAAATCAATTGTAATTGATTTTTGTCTCTTAGTGATTTTTTTCTATGAATCGTAAATAGTTTGTGTTTTTTTCTATATTTGAAAAAATTCCTAAAATAAAATATATTTATGAAGAGTACTATAATATGGAATTTCAAAACTCAAAGATAGAAAATTTTTTCGATAAAAATTTGGTAGAATTTCAAACCAAAAACAAAAATTAATGCCATAATATTCGCATGGAAAAGATGAAATTCATCAACGTTGAATATATGAACCAAAACCAAAACAACCAGAATTGTGTATTTGACAAATTCATTACAACATAATATTGAGACTGTTGGATTAATTCCAGTGTAATTAAAGGTGCTGTCAAGGGCATTTTTGGATTAAGTATAATTGTACTGACTAAATTAGTTATTTCTTGTTAACAGTTAGGTACAAATATAGAAGAGTTAAAGGAAATAAGAGGAAAAAAGGATGAACGTAGAGCTACAAAATCAGAACCATTAAGAAAAGTTGCAAATGCACCAATGAGTGGTATATGGATTGATATAGTGAGGGGCAAATTATCGAAAGAATCTAAAGAAACTATGGACGAGAATACACCATTCTTTGATCTTCACTTGAGTCAGGCGTAAAGCAATGTGATCATTAATCAATACACCATTTTAGACCTAGAATTGAAAATTTTGAACTTATGTTTCTTTTGTTTAGACCAACTTTGATGTTTTTGTTTTAAATGACTTCTTAATTACAGTTAATGCTATAACTTTTTCATTCTATTTCATTTTAATCATCGTATGAATGAATTGAACTAAAGTGTATAATTTTATGCATATATCTAATCAATACTATATGTTGATAAGAAGTTAATTTGAATCTAAAAAAACACTTAGTCAAAAATAATTATTAAACTAAACAATCTTATTCAAACTAACTATGTTTTATTACAGTCCTGACCATTTTATAACATTGTACAACATTTTAAGATTGTGTCAAAATACTTGACAATGGAAGTCATTAAATTAGTGGGCAAAAGCATGAATCATTGAAGAAAAAAACACTATACACAGAAAGAGAATGATCAACAATTGTTATTGCTTAGTAATTCAAATAGATGCAACATGAGAAAACAAACCTCAAAAAGCAATATATTGTAACAAAGGGATATAAAAACATTAAGTATTGATAATTATAGTGTAACTACTATGGCTAACAAGATGAGACATGGTCGACAAAACACAAACATCATTAGAGGAGGAATCTAAAACAAAGAACAACAACCATAATACATCTTTGTCTTAGACGATCCTAATAACATTAGGATTGGTGCAGTCATCACGATACAATGTCAATCGAGAAATTATATATAAGAAGAGGGAAAACCTTTAGATTGGATTAGATCGACAAAAACTGGTTGAAAGATATGTTCTAAGGAACACAAACTTCAATAAAATGGAAGTCATGGTAATGGTTATTTTCACCTCATCTACAATTGGACAAAATTCTTAAAGGTTTAAGATCCATGATAAGGTATTGTTGAGTAAAATGGATGAAGAAAGCTGAAATATGACTTTAAAATTCAAGTTTTGAAAATTAAAATATATTATTAAAACTCATTTTAATTTAAAAAATGATATTAACCCCCAAGATTTAGCCCTTGAATATTGTCAAGATTAACCGAATGCATAAGAAATATATATTTTATTAATATAATATGTCATTTTAAAATTAAAAAGAACTAGTAAAGTTGTTTAAATATTAAAACTAACTATAAAATCTCGAGATCTTAGGAAACAATTACAATTGGATAAATGACGTTATAAAAAGTAGAAATTAATTACAATTTCCACTGCTAGAAAAAGTGTCTTTCTTGACATTTGCATTTCTACATACTTGATGTTTTTTGGAAGTGGTGATTTTAAAGGCAAAAACTCAAGAATTTTGATGAAAAGGGGAAGGTGGGCGAATTTTAAGAAATTTTTCACACTTAGGACTCAAATGATATCTACATTAACGTCAGGAATATTAATAAAAATCAAAATTTTAGGACTCAAATTACCTATGCGCTAAGAATGTTCCTTTTCTACACCCTACACAAATTCCTCCTCACGATTTTACTCTCTACACATCACTCCTACGTCGTCCCCACTCTCGAGTCCCCACCGCTTGCCCACCGTCCCCACTGTTTGTCTGTTGCCACCATCGCCAAAGCCCACCATGTAGAACAAAAAATTGGCAAGATCTTGCGTTGGTGCCGCTGCTGAACACCATCGTCCTAGGTTGTCGAAGATTCTGTTCCATCATACACTAATTAGTTTTTTCGGTCCCACCATTGAAGAACATTTGCTTCTATATCGCCGTCGAAGATCCTTGTTCGGTAGGTTATGTTTATTTATTTTTGGTTTTTATTGTGGGTATTCTAATTTAGATTTGAAAGGTTTTTTCAATTTTATATGGCAT
This sequence comes from Cucumis cinereus, assembly GCA_037974625.1. Classification (NCBI taxonomy): domain Eukaryota; kingdom Viridiplantae; phylum Streptophyta; class Magnoliopsida; order Cucurbitales; family Cucurbitaceae; genus Cucumis; species Cucumis cinereus. The sequence goes on from JBBPDJ010000020.1 coordinate 9,719,834, forward strand.
ACTGTATACTAATTTTAAAGATTCTTTATTGTTTGAAGAATTCTTGTTTGTACTCAAATTAGACACTATAAGGATTCTTTATTTTTTTCATGTGAAGTTTAAAGTGTAAATTAGCTTTATTTGTTTTGGTTGTTGAGTTAAATTGTTTGTTTTGAACATTGAGTTAATTGGTTTGTTTGGATTTTGAGTTAATTAATTTATCTTGCATGTTGAGAAAAAATTTAACTTGAGATTAGGTATAAGTTTTTGTTTTTGTTTTGTTTTTTTTTTTTTTTTTTTTTTTTTTTTTTTTCAAATTGGGATTCTTTTTTTGTTGGGAAATTTTTCGTGCTTAATATGGTTTGTTTCAAAAATTGTTTGTCCTCGGTTCATTAGTAGAATATATTGAAAGGAACTACTATTTTTTATGTTAAGTTTAAGTTTTAGCTTGGTCATTCTGATTGTTGAATTTAATAATGTTGTTTTGTATGTTGGTCCTAATTTGTGGTTGAACAATATTGGTCATAAAGAAAAGACAATATTGATTAAGATGACTTGAAAGTTATAGGCTTACAACTCTTAAAATCACAAAGAGATAAGTTAAATGGTATGAACTCTTCAACTTTAGTGGTGAACTGATTAGAAATATATCTATGTTGTTATCCATCAGTTATGGGAACAACTATTAAGTCATGTTTTAGTTAGAGTTTAATTTACGTTTTATATTGAACTTGAGATTGATATTTCGATAAATGCATTGAGTTTGGGGTTGATACATAACATATATGGAGTTTGAGATAAAAGTATGTGTGTTGGGGGAAGGGGGGAGGTGGAGATTGCGTAAAGTGCATTTTGCATTTTTTTAGATTGTGTGTCGATGCTTACATTGACTTTTAAGTATTAAATGCTATTGTATATGTTGTTATCCTGCAGTTATGGTACCAACTATTTAACATGTTTAAGTTTGATTTGAATTTAAGTTTTATACTGTGAGCATTTCTCTCTTCCTTTCGGTTGTTGAGATGCTAGTTGATACAATCTGATTTGAGTGTGGACATTTAAATTGACTTTAAAGAAATGTGGTAAATGCATCAATATGCTTAAGTGTTAGTTGAATTTGTCCATGTTGAGTTTGAAATAAAAAAAAAAGTGTGTGTGTGTATGGGCGGTGGGGGATATTGCCAAATGTGGATTTTGTTTTTCCTTAGGTTACATGACTTTAAAGTTTGTATTGTAGTAAATGCATTAATGTGCTTAAGTGTAACGCCCCAGATTTTCGACCTTAACCCGATGTCGTTACTTAAACAAAAAACTCATAATCTTAACAAAAATACAGCAGAAGCATTTTTCACAAGTAACAACATCAACAGCACAGCGGAAGCCTTTGTCAATAATGTCCCCATACACATGGTCACTGGTCCTTCCTGTCGTCGCCGGTTTCCTCATACTTACCTGAAAAATAACCATGAAAAATGGTGAGTATAAAAATACCCAGTAAGAAACCCACTACTGGGCCCACTAGGTTAACTGTTAACTTCCTATTAAA
>JBBPDJ010000020.1:9737709-9755154 GCA_037974625.1 Cucumis cinereus
GGGTTTAAGGTTTAAGGTTTAGGGTTTAAATGATTATATATAAATTAATAAATAAAATAGTACTTAAAGTTAAGTGGACGATCATGTGGGGTCTGTAATGCAATATGTGGTGCGACGATATTAAATCTATCGTACGTCCATACTTGCCACAATATAAGTGGTTCATCAATTTCCAATGATTGTGTATTACTTGCTCGACACAGTTTCATGTATAGCCATGCCAAACATGCAGAACCCCAAGAATACGTACTCGTTTGGTTGACATCTTCCAACAGTGGTAGAAACATGCAGTGGACTAAAGTGTTGGATTTATCGACGAACAAAAAACTTTTGATGAGTTGCATTATGTATGTATGGGCATACCTTTCGATACTCACGACGTCTACATCAGAAGCCAACTCGAAAAACTGCATCGCTAACCAAGGAAGACTTAATCTCTGACCTTTCATGTCAGATGACATTACTTCTAGAAAATTCTCACATACTTGTTTTCAGTTATACAATAATGATCCTGTAACAGGCTCTCCATCAACAGATAACTCTAACTGGACTGCCACATTCTGCAACGTGATTGCGCACTCGCTACATTGCATATTGAATGTATGTGTTTTGGGTCTCCAACACTCCACCATAGTAGTATTGAGGTGTCAATCTAGTTGGACAAACCCCATCTGAGACACCCCTAGAAATCCAGCAGCTTGTACATACTGCACAATACATGAATCAAATGGAATAGTACACTAAGACGCTGTCTCTCTCCTATGACAGCTCAAAACTACGATAGAGGAAGTGTCGCGTACCGATTGTGAATGATGAGACGATTGTTGATACAATTGTGTAGGATCAACAGGTCCAAGCTCCATCGTATCAAAATGACTATAAAAATTAAAATAGATAAATCAACCAAATGTATTAACAAATTAAATTAAACATAACAAAAAAAATCGTAATCATTACATACAAATGTATATAAAATTTGTTACAATTAAATTAATAGTTAATTACAAATAAATGTACATAAAGACTTCGTTACATAGAAATGTTTAAATTGTAATAAAGAAAAATAGACTACCCTATTACACATAATTGTCTTAAAGAGGAAGCATCTGATGTACGTTTTAAACATGTACGTTTGTTATGTCATTCTCCAGTACATATTGTGCATCTAAATTTTTTCCTAGACTCTCTTCAATCCATTTCATTATGTATTCGGGTAGTTTTTGGTCTATTGGCCTCCATAAGCAAGTATGCATTAGGCCAAACTTTCGTGAATGATAATTTCGGTCAATAATTCAAATGTTGTATTGCTTGGAATCGACCTTCATAACATTGTTTGAAGGTGGACAGTTGATATTATTCATCAATAAAAGACAAATAATTCAAATACATATAATTACAAAATGCAATTACATGTGAACATGGAAGCTTAAATGATTGCATTCAGTGCAAGAACATGTTTCTTCCTTCAAACTCAAAACTTGTTTGTGTTGGCATTTTTATGAAAAAATCATACCCATTTCAGTCTACACTTTCAATGTTTGTGTGTCTCTATCAATTAAAGTCACTGTATGTGCAGAAGCTCTTTTCTCCTACCGTTTCAGTTTTCTCATGGTATACTCTATATAGACATATCCACGATCTAAGGCTTCGTTTATCTCATCATTTCGACGTTCGAAATAAGGAAATCGTGCGATAAAATGTTAACCGAACCAAAGAAGTTATCAGTAACATTCTAGCACTTTTAAACACATAATTTATACATTTGGTTGCATTGTTTGTCATCCAGCCATATCGGTATCCAATCGTGTGATTGAGTCTATTTCTCTAACTCAATATATTTGAAATACTCAAACACTCAAGGTTCAATTTTTTCATGCATCTTATGAACTTGCGTTTTTGGTATTGATTACCTGCCTTAAAAATCAAATCTTTCAGTTGCTTAAATTTGTATTTCGTACTGAAGTTGCTAGCAACATGATGCAGACAGTATCGGTGGTCTGCTCGAGGTTCACTCTACTCTACTTCTTCATTGTTAATTGTAGAAACTACTTCTTCATTGTTAATTGCAGAAAGAATGTTTGTGTCTATCAGAGATCAAGCAAATATCATCTCAATCGATAACGTATTGACACAATGCCTGAAGAAAACATGGCCAACTTGACACATTTTCTCTTTCAACAATAGCAAAAGCAAAATGAAATATATGACCATTCGTATTAACAGATAAAGCAGTCAACATTTTGTCTTTATACTTCTCATACAAATGGGTTTTATCGATCTAGATTAGTGGCTTACAATATTTAAACCCTTCTATTGCAGGCCTAAATGACCAAAAAACTCTCCCAAAAATAGTTGTACTTGGTACTTCAGATGGAAGAAAGTATCAATCGACTCTGGTTTGAGGATTGTAATGTATAACGACACTCAACCAATATGGTAGATCGTTATACGATTTCTCCCAATCACCAAAAAACTTCATTCATCGGTTTTCTCTTTGCTTGTCACACACGTCTGCACTTGACATTATAGACATACTGTTTTTTAATGATTTCTTGAAGCAATGATACAGTAACACTAAGATCAGCTCTAACCACATTTTGAATTCCAATACTCATAAAGTTAGAATCAAGTTGTGAATGATCTTGGGTTAATTCATAGTACAGACATGAATGTTCTCCTTCAAGCCTAGTAATCTCAAACACGTCGTGAGTCTTACGTCTACTTCCACGTAACCTCCACTTACAGCCCTTATTGGTCATTTTGCATCCCACGTACCAAATATTTTGTTTGGACTCTACTACAATAATTTTATTGTGTTGTGTCACACAATATTTTTTAACAACTAATTAAAGATTTTTTTTTGTTAAATAACATTTCTTTTTTAATTAAACATAAATTATCTACAGATATGTTCTTAGCTTCTAATGTAGATCCTTGTTTACAAACAGAATCAATAATGTTTCAGTCTATTTCCGTAAACATCTCAGATTGTACCAATTCATTTTCATCTTCAGTAATTTCGTCATTTTCAAACAATTCATCAACTTCTACGTCAATATCATTGTCCCTATCATTATCAGGTTCAAGAATAACTATATCTTCTGGAGGCATTGACATTTTTAATCAACTGTTAAAGTTGAAAAAATATTAGTATCGTAAACCAATCCAACATTATTCGAAGACTTTAATCTATTTTAAATCAACGTTAAAGTTGAAACAAGACTCACGACATGTTTGAGATTACTAGGCTTGAAGAGGAACACTCATGTCTGTACTCTAAATTAACCCAAGATCATTAACAGTTTAATTCTAACTTTATGAGTATTGAAATTCAAAATGTGGTTAGAGCTTATCCTACTGTTACTGCGTCATTGCTTTAAGAAATTATTAAAAAACAGTATGTCTATAATGTCAAGTACAAACGTGTGTGACAAGCAAAAAGGAAAGTGTTGATTGCAGTTTTTGGTGATTGGGAGAAATCGTATAACGAGCTACCATATTGATTGAGTGTCGTTATACATTACAATCCTCAAACCCGAGTCGATTGATACATTCTTCCATCTGACATACCAGGTACAACTATTTGTTGGAGAGTTTTTTGGTCATTTGGGCTTGCAATAGAAGGGTTTAAGTATTGTAGGCTACTAATCTAGATCGATGAAACCCATTTTATGGGAAGTATAAAGACAAAATATTGATTGTTTTATCCGTTGATGTGAATAGTCATATATTTTCTCTTTCTTTTCCTATTGTTGAAGGAGAAAATGCGTCAAGTTGGTCATGGTTTCTTCAAGCATTTCGTCAATACGTTACCCATCGAGCTGATATTTGCTTGCTCTCTGATAGACACAGAGGCATTCTTTTTGCAATTAACAATGAAGAAGTAGGGTGGAGTGAACCTCGAACATACCACTGATCTTGTCTGCGTCATGTTGTTAGCAACTTCAATACAAAATACAAATCTAAGCAACTGAAAAATTTGATGTTTAAGGCAGGTAATCAACACCAAAGACGCAAGTTCATAAGATGCATGAAAAAATTGAACCATGAGTGTCTTGAGTATTTCAAAGATATTGAGTTAGAGAAATGAACTCAGTCACACGATAATGAATATCGATATGGCTGGATGACAAGTAATGTAGTCGAATGTATGAATGGTGTGTTTAAATGTGCTAGAATGTTACCGATAACTTTTTTGGTTCGGTTAACATTTTATCGCACGATTCTTTATTTCGAACGCCGAAGAGATGAGATAAGTGAAGCTCTCGATCAGAGAGATGTCTATACAGAGTATGCCATGAGAAAACTGAAACGGTGGGAGAGAAGAGCTTCTGCACATTTAATGACTTTAATTGGTAGAAACACACAAACATTCGCAGTGCAAACTGGAATGAGTATGGTTTCTCCACACAAAGGTCAACACAAACAAGTTTTGAGTTTGAGAAAAGGACGTTGTTGCAACAAATGACAATCATATTAAGCTTTCATGTTTACATGTGATTGCAGCTTGTAATTACATGTATTAGAATTATTTGTCTTTTATTGATGAATGCTATCAACTATTCACCTTCAAACAATGTTATGAAGGTTGCTTCCGACAATACAATATCTGGATTATTGGCCAAAATTATCATTCACGGAAGTTCGACCTAATGCAGACCTGCTTAGGGAGGTCGATAGGCCAAAAACTACCCGAATACATAATGAAATGGATTGGAGAGAGTCTAGCAAAAAAATTAGATGCACATGTGTACTAGATAATAACATAAAAAGCGTACATGTCCAAGACATACTTCAGATGCTTCCTCTTAAGATAATAATGTATAATAGGGTAGTTTAATTTTCTTTATTACAATTTGTAAATTTCTATGTAACGAAATAATATTATGTACATTTGTTTGTAATTAACTGTTAATTTAAATGTAATAAATTTTGTCTACATTTATATGTAATGATTTCGACTTTTTTTTGTTATGTTTAATTTAATTTGTTACTACATTTGGTTGATTTATTATATTTTAATTTCTATAGTCATTTTGATATGATGGAGCTTGGACTTGTTGATCCTACGCAAATGTATCAACAATCGTCTCATCGTTCATAATCGGTATGAGACATTTCATCTACGGTAGTTTTGAGCTGTCATAAGAGAGAGACATCATTCCAGCGTACTATTTCATTTGATTCGTGTATTGCGCCGTATGTAAAAGTTGTTGGATTTCTAGGGGTGTCTCAGATAGCGTTTCTTCAACTAGATTTGCACCTTATTACTACTTTGGTGGAGCGTTAGAGATCCGAGACACATACATTTCATATGCTATGTGGGTAATGCACAATCACGTTGTAGGATGTGGCAATCCAGGGTTACCTATGGATAGAAAGTTTGTTACAGGATCATTATTGTATAACTGAAAACAAGTCTGTGAGGATTTTCTGAAAGTAATGTCACCTGACATGAAAGGTCAGTTATTAAGTCTTCCTTAGTTAGCAGAGCAATTTCTCGCGTTGGCTTCTAATGCGAACGTCGTGAGTATCCAAAAGTACGTCCGTGCATACATAATGCAACTCATCTGAGGTTTTTTGTTCTCCGATAAATCAACATTTTGGTCCACTACATGTTTTTACCACTGTTGAAAGATTTCAACAAAGTAAATATGTATTCTTGGGTTCTGCATGTTTGGCATGACTATACAGAAACTATGTCGAGCAAGTAATGCACAATCATTGAAAATTGTTGGACCACTTATACTGTTGCAAATATTGGCGTACGATAGATTTAATATCGTTGCATTACAGACCCCATATGATCGTCCACTCAGCTTTAGGTACTATTTTCTTTATTAATTTCTATATAACACATTACTATTTGGTAAAAATATGTAGATGGAATGATATTCTACCAACATCTAAACAGTCAGCAAATATATAGGCAGATATTTGATCGACTGATGCACAATCAGGTACGATAATATATTCAAATAAATAACACATATTATTTTCTTCGTTGTTTCTTATGTTTGTTGGTTTTACATATTAATTGGACACCGTACACACACGATGTCATGACATTGTTACCTGCACAATGTCATCATGGTTAAGAAGTTTTAATGTATTTTGGCCCTCTAATATGCTTTCATATCGTAGAGTGGCATTTTGTTACGATATTTTGGTATGATACTAATTGTGTCATCGTTATGTCTTACAAATTCGAGTCTACATCAAATTGATTTAAGAGATAAACACGATCAAGATTGTCATAAGATTCACGAGGAGCATATCATGATGTGTAGGACTGTTATCAACGTATTGCAGAAGGAAAAATTACTCATCATCCAACTGTTTCAAACGACTATTTTTTCTGAAATAATTTAAATACCATACGTTTTATCACACATGACGGCGCTTACTATTATTACATGGTAAGAATGTTAATACGATATCTTTTATAAACTATATAATATTAACTTTATCTAATATTATTATATTTAATCATGTAGAATAATTTTGTTTATGACGTAAACAAGTTCTGAGTGGAAAACGAGATATCAAATTTGAGTTCAATGTGTGATCAAACATTAGGAGATGTACAACAAATTATTCCGCAGATAAAACAACTCAATGTTGCAGACACAAATCGAAGACGTGTTCGACGTAGACGACAACAACAGGGTAAAGATGTTGTACAATAAGATGTAGATAATGGTTGGTTGTAATTCATATTTGTAAAAGTAGGTAAAGATGTTTAAAATTAATTTATCTTTTAATTTTTTTCACATTAACATTAATGTCTAGTAATTAATAACCATTATTCTAAGATAAAAATTAATTTTAGGGGTCACATTGAACTATTTAATAAAATAGATAAAGTTATCATGATTTATTAATTTTACACACCTTTAATTAGTTTAGACAAAATTGATTGTAAAGTTTGATCTTCTAGCATTAATAAACATGGAAATTGAAATTTTTTCATATTTTTTCACATTTAAAACAAAAAATGGATGAAATTGAAACTTTATCATGATTTTTTCATACTTTGATAACCTAGTTTTTTTTCCATATTTTATTACATTTAAAACAAAAATGGATGAATTTAATTTTTAGGTTATAAAAGTTAATAGGGTTTATGAAGTTTAGAGTTGTAAAAGGGATGGTTTTTTATTTGTAGAAATAAACTTAATGTAATTGTAAATGTAATACATTTTTTAAAAAAAAAACCCCAAGGGAGTTGTGGACGGGGTCCACGACTCCAGTCATCCCAGTCAACTCCAATCCACGTGGGACATGACTGTGCAAAGGGAAGTCGTGTATTGGGTACACAACTTCCATGCACAGTAAAATCACCACATTTTTGTCAATAGTTTTCCCCACATAATAATTTTATCATTTTTTTCATCTCTATCTCATTTTTGTCATTACTTTCAAATACTACTATATTTCTAAAATTAACTCCATACTTTTGTATGGTAGGTTTCTTTTTGTTTTTTTTCATTCAACTTTTTATAGATGTTTCTTAAGTTTCTTTTGTCAATTTTTCAAAATAGTTGTGAAAATCGAAAGAAATAAATTATGAAAATATATTTTATTTTAGATTAGAATTTAGTTATGAATTCAAATGTTTTTAAGATAAAAATAAGTAAAGAAATTGCGATAAAAACACGGACGAACTTTTTCTTAGAAAAAAAAAAGTGAAACATGAAAAAGAAGGTTTTAAATGTTAAAGTTTCAATATTAGGGAAGCATCATTGACGTCAATTGATATTTATTCTTAAAAATGTATACATACATATATTTATTTATTTATTAAAAGAGCTTTAAAATATTTAAATTGATACCAGTTTGATTTTAAAATCAAAGATAAATTAAACTTTTATAATGAAAACAAAATTATGGAGTTTTTTAAAATATAATAAAAAAGATACTATTTACACATTAAAGAATAAAAAATTATTTACTTTAAATATTTTGTTCATTTTACTATTTTTGACAATTTTTTAAAAATATTATTGTGTATATCCATACATTCATAAAATCATAATAATTTGACAAAAAAAAAAAGAATATTTGTTTACTATTGTATGTTAAATATATTCTTATATTTATAAAATAAGTATTTAAATATTTTTCAAATCGGTAAGAATGATTCAATTTTAATATTTAAATCTATGAATATAATTAATAACCTAGGTTGTACTAAGAAATTTAATAACCTCTAATTGAAATCTATCTCTAACTTAAAAATAATTTTTCATCTAAATGATTTTATATCTTAATTTCAAATTTTTATTTAAATAAAAAAATATTAATTTTTTTAATTATGATAATTTGAGTTATCTCTTAATTTTAAGCTTTGATTTAAATCAAGATATAAAAGAATCAGGATAATTTCCTTAATATAAAAATTTTCATATGATGATTTTATTACAATAATATAAATTCTAACAAAAAATATTATTATTCTTTTATGCAATATAAACCCTTAAAAATTCTTAAAACTTATTCTTTTGATGAATCATTTGCAATGATTTGTTGATTTTAAACATTGAAACTTTTATAGACATAAATTAGTGTTTATTTTTAAAAAAAAATGAAAAGAGAAAAATAAAGTACAAAAAAAAATGAGAAAATAGTAAATTATTTAAAACCAAACTTGAGAATTTACAAAAATTAAAAATTGTAAAAAAAAAAAGCAACAAAAACTTAAAACATAAACACAATAAAGTTTGACCACTTTTAAATTGATTGAAGAACCCTGACAAATTTCTTTAACTTAAAAGTAATAATAATCACATAAACACATATACTAATCATAAATAAATAAATAAATGTGATATCTCCTTCTAGATCTAATGCTTCAAACTAGGGTTGTTCAAAAAAATCGATAACCCACCAACCCGGATTATCCAAACCGTAAAGGTTGGGTTGCAAAATTTTTTAAAAAATATATTTTGGGTTGAGTTGGGTTATAGGATTCAGTAACCCAACCAACCTGGTTTTATTATATTATTATTATTATATAATGAATTTAAATGTAGACTTAAAATTTTGAATGTTTTTTATTCCTATTTTGAATGAATTTGAATGTAAACTTGGATTTTACATAAATTTAGGTTTGATGTATTTGAAAGTAAACACTTAACTTTACATAAAATGTTTGTTGTTTGTTTGATTATAAATTTTTTAAAAATTGATGTAACATATTTAGAGCATTTACGTAAGTATTGTATTTTGTTTATTGCAAAAATTTAACTTTTAATGAAAAATGAAAAAATGAAAAACTAGTCAAAATTGTGAAAGAAACAAAAAAATAACTCGGTGACCCAACCCAACCCAACTGGAAAATTAAGGGTTGGGTTGACCCTTTCACATTGAACCGATAGAGTTCAATTTTTGCCAACTCGAGAACCTCGGGTTGGTCCATAATTTACCTCCAACCTCGCTTATGTACACCCCTATTTCAAACAAGATTTCTCAAAGGAGAAAGAAAAAAAAACAGTGGGTAAGAATGAGGTTTGCTATGAGTGGAATTTAAAAACTACTATAATGCTACACACTTCTAGCGAAAAAAAAGAATAAAATAGAGAGCATTAATAAAATAAAATAAAAGGGAGAGAAGTTAACTCATTGAAAATTGAGATTCAATTTAGGTATTTATATTAGTTTAAAAGGAGGAACACCACAAAAAGTGGTTACATATGTTAAAAAAAAAGGAAAAATAGAAAAAAAGAAAGCATAAAAAATAGGTGAATATTCAAAAATCTATTACATGTTGGTTTAGGGTTGAGCTATTTGTAATTTTGTAATGTGATTTATTGGATAATAACACAACTGATGTATAAATGTAATTGCAGATAACAAAGTTGACGAAAATATTACACGATGAGATAGAATAAGAAAGGGTGTGAATGTTGTGAGAAATCTTACCATTAAATATGTTGTAATAAAGAAAGTTTAGGGAAAATAGTTTATGTATGTTCTAAACAAATGCTTCTTTCTTCTTCTTCTTCTCCTCTTTTTTTCTCATATAATTACTATGATGTTTGTGAAAGCTAGATGTAAGCATTTTTCTAAAGTGCTTCTTTGTGGCACATTGTGTTGTTTTTCTCTTTACATTTGAATTAGACGTGATGATAATATGATATTGTTTCGTATTAATCTAACATTGCGAAAGAAGCATTATCCAACACATATTTTCACAATACAAGCAATAATAAAGATAGTTGAAAACGATAAAAGGTTTGACAACTCAGTTTGATATAATGTCACCTACGTCGTCTAAGGGTAGTGTGGCCTAAGAAAGATAATTTTGCTAATATAAAGTTAAACAATTACAACGTTGTATTTGTTATCGAACAAAATAAATTGAATTTGTTATGTTATTGTTAGATAAATCCAAATGAAAGAAAACGTACTTGGTTTTAATTCGATGACGATTGTAAATTTATAATTTAGAAAAGAACGTGACCTGCAGATGAAAAAAATCTCGTTATTGATATGGTGTTTGTCATACAAGGTCGCATATATGTATAGGTAGTAGAGAGATTGAGTATTAGAGTAAACTTACATCTTTGAGGTTGTAATGAAGTATTTATAATCAAATCCATACTTAAAACATTTTTCTTAGAGTTTTCAAGTCATATTAGATTATCTCTTCAGTCAAATGGTTACGGTGTTTTGGTATTCCTCGTTCTTGGCTATCAAGCTATTTTGATCAAAAGTCAAATTAGCTCTTTTTTAGCCTATTAATCCAATTACTTGTTTATCATTTATTGTTTTCTTGGCCTAGTTGCTTCTTCTTCATTCTTATGTTATTTCTACCTTTTAGTTCAGAAATCACTCATATCAAGATTAATCCTTAAACCTATGTGAGTTCTTAAACATATTCCTCAATTATTAATATTGTGTCTAATAAGTCTCTGACATATTAAAAACAAATTTAAAACGAATTGATCTAATCAATATCAAATTCAATTATTTGTTTGTTGAGTCTCTAATCTTTCGTTTTTGTTTTTATGACATCCATGATTTGAAAGAATATTGAATAAGTCAATGATGTATCTAACACAAAATTTTAAATCCAATGATGTCAGACAATTTTTAAAATCCAAAGGTTGAATAGAAATAAAGTTGAAAGTGAAGGATTCAAATTCCTTTAGACAAAGCATTTAATCGTCTTTTACCCAATTTAGTTATATGAATCAGCTGTACATAACAGAGACTTAAGTATAACATGCTTTAATAGACTATGTTACAGTGAGAACTATTGACTTACCCTTGAAGAACGTCTTATAAAAGTCTTCTCGTGGTTTTGAACACACAACACGACCAATTCACAAATGTTGTAGAACTCGAAATCGAACACAACCAATGAGTTCTTCTCCACTATTCTCTTAGAACACGGATGGATTGTGGGATTCTTTGTAAAAGAGTAAGAAAAAAATGTAGAGAACCTTTCTCTATTTTTTGTTAGAGAGATATCTTGAGAGAGAAAGGTGAGTATAATTTAATTAATTAAATAGAACCTTTTTCTAAATACATATTTATTAATTAAATAAAATTAATTTAATTAATTTATTAAATATCCTATATTTAATTTAATGTATATATGGATCAAATTCTAATATGCATATTCTATCTAAACCTATAGTTTTGCTAATATGAATCTAATTCACATAAGTTTTAACCTATAGCTTTTTACATGAATCCAATTCGTATTAATTTAATATTTGAACTTTTTTTCAAATATTAATACTCTCACGATATAAAATTTTAATTTTAAAACTAATTCAAAGTTCACTTTATATTATAATGTAATTTATAAATTTTTTAAAATTCTCTTAAATAATTTGAACATTTCAATTCTTTTACACCAAATTTTGTTGTTTAATATGTTATGAGCTAAGAGAGGAACCTTATGGACCTATACTTATAAGCTCTAACGATTCGAGATCAATTAATTAAACTGTTTAATTATAAATTAATCAACATTTGTTACTATGAGACAATCCACTAAAGATCCATAGTTTCACTCTTATGAACTATAGAATAATTATGTATCCACTAATTTAGTCATATTTTGTACATCAATCATTCACAGGTTTTACATTATCCACTAATGTACAAAATCGGTTCGGTTCAGGTCGGTTTTGACATTCGGTTTGATTTATGCGGTCTGACTGTCCACCCCTAGTTAGTAACTAGGGTTGGATCAAATTACCATGTAATCACTTTTTGTTTCTTAAGTACCACTGATCCTCTAATGAACAATTCGTGAATAAGAGTGTAGGGTTGAAACGGTTCGGTTTGGGAGTCAAACTGATTCAAATCGATTTTTTAAAAAAAAGAAATTATGTACAAAACCGAACCGCATTGTTGGTGCAGTTCGAGTCAAATCGAATCGTATAATTGATTTCTTTTTTTTTTCTTTCTTCTTTTTATTTTTAAGAGGAATAAGAGGAAGCTGAGATCTGAGAGGAAGAGGAGATGTGATATTTATTTTGATATTTTTTTTCTTTTCTTTGTTTCAATTTATAAGCAGGAAGAAGATGAGATCTGTAAGGGTGAGGAGATCTAAAGAAGATGATCGTTGGAGAAGACGAGATCTGAAAGGGAAAGGAGAAGAGGCAAAAGAGAAAGTGTCGAACGAGATGAAACTGAGAGGGAGAGAAGAAGAGAACATGGAACTTGAGAGGAAAAGAGGAGAGAAGAAGAAGAGATGGTGACTGGTGTGAATTGAAAGGGGGAGGGAAAGAGGAGAAGAGAAGGGGAGGGGGCGGCGGCTTAGAGGGTGAAAACCCTAAGAAATGGATAAATTAAATAAATAAACATATATATATATATATATATATATATATATATATTATTAAAAGCGGTTCGGTTCGGTTTCAAAAGCGGTTTTCATAATCGAAACCGAAATCGAACCGTTTAAATTCGATTTAAGTAATTTGAACTCGCATCGAACCAATTTTTTCGATTTTAAGGATAAATTGGTTCGATTCGGTTTCTGTGGTTTGACTGTTTACCTTATGAGAGGGTGAGGCCTCATTATTCAAGTTTTAGAATCAACATTTAAGGGAACAACCTGCCTGCTTTCCCTGTAGGTGGGAAGGAGTGAATTTCTTCTTGTGATGTTATGTTTCCAACTCCTCACTTGACATTGTTCTAAAGATGGTAGACATATTGAATTGTCAACTAGAGTTACTCTCATCCATATAAGTCAAAGAAAAATTCTTATGATCTCACTAAGGATTCAGATTGAGTTACTAGGTTATCAAATGAAATATTTATCCCTACAATTAATGGTTTTATAACTAGAGATGTTCTATTTCATGGTCGATTTCATACAATCTCATTGCACATGATACCTCACTCACATGTCTCCACATGAACGATTATGATCAATTCGTTTGTAGCATATTTACAAAGTGGGTCGTGTCCACAGTGTTACTAAGATAAAACACTCAACATTATCCATATACTATAGACCTTCCAGATTATTACTTGAACATGATCCACTAGTTAATATCAACTACATACTATTTAAGTTCCATGCATTGCCTAGGATCTAAGTTTATTTGACTTTGAGTTATGCAAAAAGAAATAACATTTATTTATGAATAAAATTTATATACAAAATTTGTTTACACATTACATACAATAAGATATAGGACATAAATTCCAATAGAAAATTCAATGACTAAGTCTTGGTTTGAGGTTGTTGTACCTCTTAAAATAATATCCCAATTAGCCTTGATTTTAGAAAAATGAGATGTGAGAGAAAGTAAAATAGTGTTTAGATTAAATTATGATTGTTTGGTGAATTAATAGTAAATTTGTGTAATTAAGTTATATAAACAAAGTAAATAATAATTTCAACTATTTTTATATTGTTATTTAATATATAATTCATCTAAAATTTTGTATAATTTAAATGACAACTAAGTTTATTTGTTCGACAAAAGTTTTAACTAATATAAGAAATAAAATCATTAAAAAATTGAGAATACTTGTGAAAAAAGTAAATTAATATAATATGTAATGCTAAAATTAAAATGGATAAACATAGTTAGGGTTTAGGGTACCCATTTCCAAGAAAAGCTAAAATCTAAAAAAGAATATAAATAAAATAAAATAAAATCTAAAGTTGGTATCTATAATAACTTTAACAAATTAAAAAGTGGTTGACACCACCAAAGGTTCTTTTAATACTTGAAAACAAAATGAAGATCTTAAATTTGAAATTTAACCTAATTCATAAGAATTATATTTTTTATTTATGACGTCAGGTCAGAGTAGATTAAATAGATTTTATTTTTCTTTTTCTTAATTTTGTTTTTTTGGGTTGAATGTTTCATTAAATAACGTTAGAAAAACATTAATAAATAATAATAATAATAATAAGCAATGTTCGTGGAGGTTGCTTTATTTCTACTGACCAATCGTTGCATTAGCGTGGCTTTACCATTATATTATTAGTCAAACTCAAACTAACGGGTCAACAAGATCCGACCCGACTTTCCTAATTTTTTTTAAAAAAAAACGTTGAATTATTAATTAAAATAATTTATATTTATATTTATATATATTCTTAATATCTTCATAAAATTTTACGACATGAATATTTCTATCTATTTTAAATATTGATTGCAATCAATTTTATTTATTTAGTTATTTTTGTTTTAATCTGGTCCCTATCATTAGCTGACTTTTTAGACTTTGTTTAAAATAAATAAACTAAAAAATGTAATAGTAATAAATGCCTTTTTCTTTTTTGTAGTTGAGAGACTTGAAAAAAATAGATATTTTAGAAAAAAAAATGAATGAAATACAAAAAGCATTTTGTCACTTCAACCATGTTCAAACCTAAGTGGTTTGGTTTATACATTTTTCTTAATCTTATATTTAATTCAGATATTAATGTTTATATAATATGTGAATTTTATTTCTATTTTCTTGGTTTTGACTTATATGTAATTATTATTATTTATTTTTGTAATTTTGAATAATTTGTTATGGTTTATTAACTTTCCAAGAAATTTAGTTGGGTCATTGTCACTAAATTTTGTAGTGCATTGAAGAAAAATATTGTATAGCCTTGTAGGTTCCATTTGGTTGAGTTGAAATTTTTAATAGAATTCATTTGAATGAGAGTTGTGAAATATAAGTTATGGTTAAATTTAGCTTAAGTATATAGTAAATAAAATAATTCATACAACGTACGGTTCAATTCAAAAATATACTTTGACCTTGTCATCATAATTATTACCGTAAAATACCAATATAAAGTAAAACAATCATAACTACACGAGATAATGATGCATCGGTTAGATGAAGCTCCTATACTTTGAGTTTGGTGTGGGTAAAGCATATAAGGTGAGTTAAAGTCTAGGGTTAGATTGAAATTTGTGTGGTTCATAAATCATAAGTTAAATTTATTTAATCTCACTTTTAATGTAGGGAAGCCAAGTGGATGGTTCATATTGATTGGTTAGTTGTGTATCATTGACTTTGGATAACTATTTTAGGTTATTAAAGAAGTGAAAATAATTATAAGGATAATACAAATAGTGGAAAAATAACTCATAATGTTAGCAAAAAATAAGAAAATGCTATAAATGTTACAACTATTGATTTCCCCTCAAATGCAATTACCAAATTGTGCAATATAGCATACTTAACTATCCTAGCAAGCATGAATATATATATATATATATATATATATAATGACTAAAGAATTATTTTTAAAAGATTGCACTAAAATCAAACAATAAAATGCTTCATAAAATGCTCAATCCAATACGAGAGAAAAAAATTGGTAGATCATACCTAGTCACTCGTAGTCCCAAATCTTAAAACACAAATTAATTAAAAAGTGGTCAATCACAAATATAGCGAAATTTTAGCAATAGACCCCATGATAGACTCAAATAGTAGTCTATCACGGTGATAGACTGTAATAATTTGCTATATTTGTAAATATTTTCAGCATTTTTATCATATTAAACAAATTTTCTTTTAAAAAAATAACCAAGAGTGTTGATTTTTATAGGTGAATGGACCTAATAAAATAAATTAAAGACTACAAAAAAAAAAAAAACAAGCCTAAATGAAATTGTACTCAGACTCAAATAAGTCAAGGTTCGACTAACCATTAAGCTAATAAGATTTATTTCAAACCGGTACATGAGTAGGAAAAAACCCACTCCTAAGCACATCATTATAATTTAATTGTAGATGAAATAACTAAGACGTTTAACTTTTCTTTCAATTCTACAATCATCCATTATCTAGCTCTAGCATTACTTTGCATGTCATCTCTTCTCGTAAATTATAAATTTACGATTGAACTACATGAAAGTTAGATCCGACTTTTGCTATCAACAGTATCTATTGAATTTCAAATTTGAGTTGTGATTATACAACAAACATGGAGGGAGAAAAAAATAAAACAAAAACAATAGACCAATATTGAATTCTATAATAAATCAAATTCTTTTTGTTTTTCATAGATAGTTACTAGTTCTAGTAAATTATAAATACAAACAAGCTCTCTGACCTAATAATGGAAATCAGAAGATAGTGACAAAAATAAATTAATGGAAGCAAAACATCCCTTAATTGGATACAAAAAATGGGTTTGACTTTATTATTTACAATCTAAAGACATGAAATTATTAAAAATACATTTATCATTACTAAACTAAAAAAAAAAGAATTTTAAAAAAAAAAAGAAAATATTTTTTTTGTTAGTATAATGAAAAAAGAAAAATGGAAAGAGAATAAGATCACATGGGAGAAGAGAGGAGAAAAAGAAAGGTAATGGAAAGTACAATTGACCAAATTAAATGATACAATATAAACGCCCGTACCCAATCAAAACCCATCAAAAACTCTTTTTTTTAAAAAAAAATTTTATTTTTTCTCATCAGACAATACACGGGAAAAGTCAAATGCCCATTTGGTCATGAACTGCTAGTGGGAATTATATATTAATTGAAATGAAATAGTTGAAATCCAATTTAATAATTTAAAAAAAAAAAAAAAGAAAGAAAAAAGACATAATTTTTATTATGAATTTGCCAAAGAAATTACGTGAAAATTGAAAATTTTTAGGTGGAAAATAGAATCACTGTAGCTCCTTCTTTGGTCCTCGATTGTGAGCTAAATTCAATGACCCTTTGGGGTCCGCACGAGAGAGAGAGAGAGAGAGAGACTTTTTTGAGACGACTGATAAAGGTAGTAATGTATGTTTCTGATCCAAAGCTCTTTGATTTCATCTTCTTTCTGTTTTTCCATTTCTGGGTTTTCATTCTTCATACTCATAGCTTGATTTCCTCTGTTACTTAGCCAAAAAGTTTTGTAATTTTCGTTTTAGGTTGGGGGGGGGGGGGGGGGGGGGGGGGGGGGGGGGGGGGGGGGGGGGGGGGGGGGGGGGGGGGGGGGGGG
>JBBPDJ010000020.1:9755254-9804924 GCA_037974625.1 Cucumis cinereus
GACGTGGACGCGTATCGGAGGCTGAGCTCCGCGGGCGGCCGATCATCTGGGGCCGAAGAAAGTGGATCCGTAGAGGATCAGAGCCCAGATAGCCGCCAGCACCGCGATCGCCAGCACCAGGACGACTATTCCGTTGAGCATCATGTCACCCTCCCTAGTGCATGTCCCGGAAAAAGCCTGCCCCGGACTTGATCCGGGGTGACGAGGGGGTGGGCGTCGTCGTCGTCGGAGAGGAGTTCGATTGGAGTATGATGTGACATTGTTTAGGGACGAGGAGAGAGATTAAGTCTGAATTTTCAGTAAAAACAAAAAAAATGGCGGTTTTTAATTTTCGTTTTGGATTTCCCCCCCCCCCCCCCTCTTTTTCTTCTTTTGTAGCAAAGGGAGTTTTTGCCAGTCCTTTCTTTATTAATCATAATCATTCAGGTTTGGTCTTCAAAACCCAGTTCTGTTCTTTTTCGAATCTAACCATTCAACCCCCATCAATTACTTTATCAAACATTTTCCCAGATTCTGAAAGGATAGAAAGAACGAAACCACCCTCTGATTTTCCGGGAAAATGTTGGGGTTTCAGCTTTTTTGATGATGGGTCTTTCTACTCTTGTGATTTTTGCGAGAAAAACTTTCCACCCACCTTCATTTCTATCTTTCTCTCTTCAAAAAAGTTGTTGAAATTTCTCTGCTCCTCTCATCCTTTCTTTTACTGGCAGATCTTTTGTAGTTTGTTCTTCAGTTCAAGAGCTTGATCTGACTTAGCTTTCTGATTGAGCCTGAAACATCTTTTACAGGTTTGTGTTTTATCTTATGGTAGAGATTAACAGCCTTAATCGCTTGGTATCTTCGTGATTTCTGGGAGATGACTTGTTCTTAGTTCTTAGAGTTTGTTCTGTTAGTTCATTTAGTCCATCAAGCCCTTCCTGATGTATAATTTTGACCAATTTTTTGTGTATGATGAGGAAAATTAATGATTCTATTGGTAATTTAATTTAGTTTCTGCATAATATTGTTGGATTTTTCTGATGTTTAGAGTTGAAATACTGATGGATTCAGTTTCCATTTGGGTTGGAAAGGTTCAGTTTATTTTTTGTTTAGATCTATGTAGTTCTATATTGCTAGATTTTCCTTTTGGAATTTGTGGAATAGTCTTACTTTGCCATATTTAGAGCCAGTAGTTTACAGCTAAAGATGAGAATGAAGAGCCTAATTTAGTTACACTTGTTAATCTTGCCTCTTTAGACTTTATGGTGCATCCTAAAGCAGCTTTGTTAATACCCATCTCTTTTCTTTTCACTTTTAGCTCTTTTCTTCAATTTTTTTCCATCTTTTAGCCTTCATTTACAAGATTCTGAGGCACTTTATGATTTGCTTTGTATCCTTTTGCAGCCATTGGCACATGACAACTGGTATATAATCTACCAGGAAATTGTTGAGAAGAAGCGTCAAGATTTAATTTTATCAGTTTTGTGTAAAATGTCATTCCGAAGCATTGTTCGTGATGTGAGGGATAGTATTGGGAGCTTATCCAGACGGGGTTTCGAGGTCAAGTTGAGTGGTCATCATAGAGGAAAGTCCAATGTATCGTCGCTGAATGATCTACATGACCAGCCTCCTGTTGTTCAGAATGGCTGCTGGGCTAGTCTTCCACCTGAGCTGTTGTATGATGTCATTCGAAGACTTGAAGAGAGTGAAAACACATGGCCTTCACGAAAGAATGTCGTTGCCTGTGCTGCAGTATGTCGCTCTTGGAGAATTATGTGCATGGAGATAGTTAAAGGTCCAGAAATTTGTGGAAAACTTACCTTCCCAGTGTCATTGAAGCAGGTACAGCATTCGCTTTTATGACATTTCTTCAGCTATACCTAGACGAGAAGTTCATACGGTCAAATATTTGAAATTACATACTTATTCTATGTTCTTTTAAATTTTATAGCCAGGACCGCGCGATGGATCTGTACAGTGCTTCATCAAGAGGGATAAATCCAACCTAACATACCACCTCTACTTGTGTCTTAGCCCTGGTAAGGAATATTTTTATCTACTTGATTTTGTATGTGCCAGACTTTTCTCAATATGCTGGTTGACATTGTAAATATGCTACAAGAATACTTAATTTTGGCATTACGTCACCAAGTTTTTTCTGATCAAAATACATTCTTGTCAAGACTTTTCACATTAACTTGTGCACTTCAGAGTTGTACTTGTTTTATGCATTCCATCAATTGCAATTTTATGCAACGTGCAGCAAAACTGCCGTTGATCAAGATTCAAGGAATTCTAAATAAATACGAAAGACCATGTTATGTGATTATTAATCGACTTGTTAATTGGAAACTGCCTCTTGTTCTGCTGCTATTCAATTTATTTATAATTTCGGTACTTCAATGGACAGCTCTACTGGTTGAAAATGGGAAGTTTCTTCTTTCTGCGAAGCGTACACGAAGAACTACTAGCACAGAGTATATTATCTCAATGGATGCCGAAAACATTTCAAGATCAAGTAGCTCTTACATTGGAAAACTGAGGTGAGACTACACTTGACGAACAGCTATGAATTTTATTGTTTGCATACTTTGCTATCTATGTTAATTACAGCATCGAAAACTTTCACACTTCTTAGGTCACAAATTATGATTTCAATTATATGTAGTATACGTTAAGTCTGAGGACTAGAGATTTTGTAAAACTCTACTGTTGAACGAGAAATCGAGGAAGGCAAAATGGAAATTTGAGGAGGATAATTTCCTGTTTAGGCCCTTAAACTGAGTTTATGAAAGGTGTTGATAGAGCAACAACATGGTTTGATTCTTTATTGGTGTGGAGTATTGAACTCTTGAGTTTTGTTCTTCATGGTGCCTTCCAATGAGCATTTTTTCTGCCAATTCATAATGGGATGATTTCTTTTTCTGGGATTCGTTATTCATCCTTAGAGTCTATATATCTTTCTGATTCAATTTTCGTATTTATTTCCAGGTCGAATTTTCTTGGAACAAAATTCATTGTTTACGATACTCAACCTCCATACACTGCTGCCCCGCTCCCTCCTCCTGGGAAAACTAGCCGTAGATTTTATTCGAAAAAGGTCTCGCCAAAAGTCCCAACTGGCAGTTATAACATAGCCCATATAAGTTATGAACTAAACGTCTTAGGAACACGAGGACCCCGGAGAATGCACTGTATAATGCATTCAATACCAGTGTCTTCTCTCGATGCCGGTGGCACTGTTCCAGGCCAACCTGAGCTCCTCCCTCCCAACTCCCTGGACGACTCGTTTCGGAGTGCATCCTTCTCCAAAGCCATAGATCATTCCATGGAGTTCAGTAGTGCTAGATTTTCCGAAATTGGGAGAGCCGCATTGGATGGTGATGCGGAGGGAAAGATGAGACCTTTGGTTCTCAAAAACAAGCCCCCAAGATGGCACGAACAGTTGCAATGTTGGTGCCTCAACTTTCGTGGGCGAGTAACCGTTGCATCGGTGAAGAACTTTCAGTTGATTGCAGCAATACAACCAGCTGCTGGCGCTCCAACCCCTTCTCAACCAGGCCCACCCGAGCACGACAAGATCATTCTTCAATTTGGGAAGGTCGGTAAAGACATGTTCACGATGGATTATCGATATCCGTTGTCTGCTTTTCAGGCCTTTGCTATATGCTTGAGCAGCTTTGATACCAAATTGGCTTGTGAATAAAGAAAAGTATCCAAAGTTATGCATATGATGAGCAGAAAAAAAGTAACAAACCCCCCACTTTGATGCCCTCTTTTTTCTCTTCTTTTTTAACTTTTGGATTTCACTCTATTAGTTGTATTCCTCTTCTTGTGATTTGATGGTTAGGTTAGTGAAATAGTTCATTGTTGTGGCTATTGATGTAAAAGTTAAAGTTAATTGTAACTGTGACATCTTCAACCCCCCTCATAACAGCTCTTACATGTGCAAACTTCAAAACTTTGAAAAAGGAATGAAGGCAAAAAGCCCTTTTTACCCCTCTCCCTCTCTAAAAAAGCAATACACAATAAAGTTGAAAAGAAAAGGAGTTTTGGTTTTTATGTTCAAAAGTTTTTATAAAGTTGATATGATATGACTTCCTGAATCTCTAGAGATGCCTCTTGGATACATGGTATGTTTTTTTTTTAGATACTCATTATAAAAAAGAAATGGCAAACTCGGTCATTCAAATGTATCAAAATGTCGGTCTATCAAAATATCTATCATCCATAGATGATTGTAGTCTATCAATGTTCATCACCTACAGAAAATGTTGTATTTATGCAAAAGTGGAGTATGTTTGAAATATAAAATTACGAACCCGTGAAATTATGTCTAACAATTTCAAATTAGATTCTTTTTGCCATTAATTTTTATATATATATATGAATTATAAAATTATGAACAGTAATTTCAAACACAAAATAATCTGTTACTTTTACAAATCATTAAAAGAAAGGTTCACTTTGTCAAACAACTAAACAAATGTTTTTATAAAGTACTTGAAAACAATATATTATACTTTCGAAACTTTTAAGATAAGTTACAATTATGTCTCTGAACTTTAAAGCAAATGTCAATTTGTACCTAAATTTTAGGATAAATTTCTACTATGCCTTAATAGTTTTTGAATTCATATTAATCCTCAACCGTTGAAATTATTTCAAACCACAACATCATTAGCTTCCCTATTAAATTGAAGGCCTATCTTCATATTATAACTGATTTTTATTTTATATAAAAAAAATAGTTGACAACACTTATTTTAGGAATTGCAAACTAAGTCGTAGAGATAGAGTTTTGAATGAAATGACACGAGAACTACATATTGTGAGAAATGTTCGTGTACAAAGAAAATCTATGACCTTGTACTATTAAAAATTAAACATTAGGAGGCCGTTTGAGACGAGAATTATGCAAAACTTTAATAACTTCCTCTAGCTACAGTAAATACTATTTTAAAAATATTTAATTAGCTACAGTAAATATTATTTCAAAAACCTCAATTTGCGACCGTAGTTACTATTTTCTACAATTTTTACTATTTGGCATTCATCATTTTTTTATACTACAGATCTATTTATTGTGTATCACGTTTATGTACTTTTAAAAATCAGGTGAGACCTACGAATATTATTGTGAGGTTTAAATATCTATGAAGATAAATTTATAGCGTAAAATGTATTTTTTTTTCTTTTGGTACTACTAAAAATATTCTCTCAAAAGTCTTAGTCTATGTTGGGGGAAAAACAAAGAAAAGGATTGAGTTGAAAAAACATAGTTTTCATCCTCAAATGAGAAAAACAAGGAAGAAACAATTATCTCAATTTTGTCTTTTTTTTTTTTTTTTTTTTTTTTTTTTACTTTTCTGGTTCTCTAAACCCTAAACCCTAAACCCTAACATACACTTACTTCCATTTTAACATAGACTAATCGTTACTTATTCAAGTTTGAAAACTAAATTGTTACTAAATTGAAATCACTATCCACTAAAGTTTAAATACTCAATGTTTAATCAATTTGTTTCTCTCTCCCATGTTATGTAATATCATTTTGAATTCGACCAACATTGTATTTGATATTTTTTAATAGCCCGACGTCATCAATTTTACATCTTCGTTTCAAGTGATTGTGCTAATTAAATAGTTTTAAAAACAAATTCAAAAGTTTTTTTTAATCATAAAAAGTTCGAAGATTAAAGTTGAAAATAAAAGAATTTGAAATGATAAAGGTGTAATTGAAATGTAGTGGTACCATTGTTTTAAATATGGCTATCACATTGTTTCAAGATATACTATCACATCATCTTTTTAATCTCCATTTCAACTAAAAAGCCATTTGAATTGTCATTTGGAAACAAAATTAAATTTTGAAATTTTGAAATTAGTTTAAGCATTATTGAAATTCCCAAGGATTTTTGTATGTTAACTTCTTTTTCTTAAAAAAAAATTAATATTTCTAAATTATTAGGTTTGTGAACCTAAATATTGGTTTATATATATATATATATATAAACATGATTTTTTTTTTTGTGCAACAAAAAAGGGCAAATTTCATCTCCAAAAAAAAAAAAAAAGCCAAATTTCTGGTTCACCAAATGGAAGGTAATTGAGACCTCACCAAATGGTTGGCTCAATTGAAACATTAAGATGAATTATAACTTCACCTCTCACATTTAAATTAATTTTCATTTTCATATTAAAATAGATTTAATAATTGTTAAGAAAGAGCATAACTCAACAATAATTATCATGCTCTTGCAGTAGGAGTTTAAATTCTCATTTTTCTCTTAACAGCATTAAAAAATGTAATCACCAAAATTGAGAGGTTAAGTGAGATCTAGTAATGCAATCAAACAAAACAATTAGGTTATGTTTACTAATTTGTAACCAAAATTGTTGAAATTATATTTCTAATTAGGGAATCGTAATGAAACATAGATAATTATCTTAATGTCATTTTTATATTTCTAATTAATTAAAGGGCAAAATACACTTTTTGGTCCCTGAAGTTTGAAATTCATGATTATTTAGTCTCATAAGTTTTAAAACAAACATTGTAGTCGATACATTGCGCTTGCAAAATACTTTAAATGATCTTTGACTTAGTGTATGTTTGGATTGACTTTCTAAGTGTTTAAAAAGATTATTTATAAGTGCAAAAAAAAAAAAGTTTATAAACATTTAGAAAGTCAATCTAAATGCACCTTTAACTTGAAGTTAATGAAACGTTTTTAGATCGTTATTTGCTGACATGGATGCTAATTGTTTTGATGACATGGCAAAAAAAAATTACAAATTAATTTTAGTTTCCATGGCACCTACAATAGCAAGGCTGGAGAAGATGAGGTGAAAGAAAAAGAACAAAAAACTATACTATATATATACATACATGCATATATATATATATACATGCATATACATACATACATGCATGCATATACATACATACATGCATGCATATACATACATACATGCATGCATATATATATATATACATATATATATACATACATATATATATACATACATACATATATTGAAAAAACTACATAATCTAAAAAAACAACTCATTTAAAATTTGTCACCTTAATATGTCATGTGAAAATTTCTTTTATCAACTAACAGACAAATTAATCTAAGGACCATGTAGAACTATTTTTCAAACCTTAGGGACTAAAATGTAATTTTTAAAACTTTAATAACTAAATAGATACTAAGTCCAAACCTGAGAACTAAAAGTGTATTTTTTGCCCTTAGTTAAAATATGGTAACTATATAAAAAGAGTAAATGATAAAAAGTTAGTAAAAAAGATGGTATGAGTCTTATAATAATCAAATGTAATTGAATTGATAATCTTCTCCTCTACAATCGGATTACATTTGTTGATTACACATTTCTTAGAGGAACCACATTTCATTAAGATAACAAAACATTGGTAAACAACACCAAACATAAATAAGTGAGATCCACTTTTAAACCGTAAACAAGGTTACGAACCATCAATGGATGGATTACGTTTAGAAGGAGGTAGAGATGGGTCAGCTCAACTCAAAATCAGTTGAATCAACCAATGAACGAATTGAATAAGCTTGAAGATGGATCAACCATTGACAAAATTTGGAATGTAAATGGATAAAAAAAAAAATCAATTAACCATTGAATTGATGAAGAAAGAGGACAAAGTGAAGAAATACAAAACTTCCCAAAATATAAAAGAATAAAAGTTTTCTGATTCTCACCATTCCTTTTGTTTTGTTTTTAAATATTAAGAATCAGAAAAAAGAAGCCATTGCTATCTTTTGAATGACTCATTCCATGTGAAAGTACTGAACAGAAGGATTGCTTGTTAATTACTTTTACACACACACACACACCTACTTGTTCTCTTTTTTCTTTTTTGTGTGCATCTTTTTCTCCCTTATCATTCCAATCTCTGTTGAGTATAAAATAGCAGAAATAGAGTGAGGAAGAAGAAGAAACTTGCAGTTAGAATAGAAAATTCGAAAGTGTGGGCTAACAATCATAAACTGAACCCATCAAATCCACATTGCTTCGAAGTCAATGACTGATTCCTTGGACTTATCACTATTGAGCAATCCACTGACACCTGTCATTTATCAATCGTTTTTAGTTCCTTCCTCATCCTCAAAACAACAATATATTTCGCTATACGTTGATTAGTAAGACCTTCCACTATTCAACCAATTAGGATTAACTTCGTCAAAACAACAAATATTTCGTTAGGCATATATCAAAATGCAAGTATGAATTATATTCGCTAGAGGTAATACAATGATATGGCTGAAGAATTTAGCCTACAAGAGTAATAGTTACAATAGTGAGTTTAATGGTTAACATGTCAAGTCAAATGAATATATTGATTAACATGTTATTTATAGGTTTAAATTTCCTTAAACGATTACTTTGGTACTTTCTTGGTCTCTAACCTTCAAAAGAAAGAGTAGTTTAATTTTAACTATCAACTTTCAAACTATGTACTTTGACTCTTGTTCAATATTAATCCTTATATTTAAAGTGAATCTCAAATTTAAAGCCTATTACTAATTTATTAATAATTTTATCAAAACCTTCTTGTTATCAATTAATGTTTTTCATAAAATTGAAAACATATTCACATATTATATTTTCTTGTACGAAAATTATTAGGTAATTATTTTAAATGACAAAATTACTGAAAATATTTACAAATATATAAAAAAATTTACTGTCTAGGAGTGATTAACAGATGTCAATAACAAGTGATAGTTATCTCAATGTCTATCACCAATAAACAATGATATTATTTTGCTATATTTGGTTTTAAAAAAATTGTACATTTAGTTATATTTAAAAAACAAACCAAAATTATTACTATTATGGTTGTTGTTGTTGTTGTTTAACAAATTTTAATGAAAAATAAT
The DNA here is from genome assembly GCA_037974625.1 of Cucumis cinereus. Taxonomy (NCBI): domain Eukaryota; kingdom Viridiplantae; phylum Streptophyta; class Magnoliopsida; order Cucurbitales; family Cucurbitaceae; genus Cucumis; species Cucumis cinereus. Next base: position 9,764,159 of record JBBPDJ010000020.1, read on the forward strand.
TACAAATGACTAAATTTAAGAAATTAAATAAAAAAAAAAAAAAAAGACTTTGAAAACATATGAAGTAGAATGATATTATTATAATATGTAGATGAATAGGGACAAGACATGATGGGTGAAAGGGATAAAAGTAGTAGTTTATAAAATGTGAAAGGGTTGAAAAACAAAAGCAGTTTTGTTCGGTCGGTATGGCCCACATCAATTTGGCGCCTCCCTAAATGGCCGACTTAAAAGTACCAACCAATTAACCGGCACCGTTTCCTTAAACAACGCTTTCACCATCTTTCTTTTTCATTTTAATTGTGTTCTTAATTTCATTTTTTTGTACATCTTTCCCTTAATAGTTTATTATTGATTTTCTAATATGATTATTTGGTCATTCTTACTTTTCCATTTTTTTTTTATTTAGAAAAACCAAAAAATATTCTCCAAAAAGAAAATTAAAAAAAAAAAATGTAAATCAATGAAATATCACACTTATTTTTCTTTTTGACAAAATATACCATAATTAGTATTCTTCTTCCTGTGCTTCTATTTTTTTTTGGGATTTCGGAATTATTTCACAACTTTAGGTTGCCCTATATATTGACTTTTCTACTTCTTCTTCTTTTTTTTATTTTTTTTATTTTTTGTTTTTTGTTTTTTTTGTATTCTTATGGGTTGATCTAAGTTTTTTTTTTTTTTAGGGTATTTCCACCTGGATAAAGTTTATACTATTAATCTTTAGGTTAAAGATTAGATTCTCTCATGTCAAGAATGATTAAAAAAAGTTTATCAAATAAGCTCTAAAAAATAGTACAAATAATTAAAAATTATTGTAAATAACAAAACTATTGAAAATATTACAAAATATATAACAAAATTTCATATTCTATCAATATCACTAATAGAAGTCTCTAACAATAGAGACTCTCAAATTGAGAGACACTAATAGACACCCTTATTAGTTATTGATTTAAAATTTTGGTATATTTTGTTAATATTTTAGTCTATATTTGAAAATGCCCAAAAATAGTTGCATTCCACACATTTAAAGTAATAAATCTATAAAATGAACATTTTTTTCCATATAAATTCTGATTTGTGGGTGAGCTTCATTTTTTTTTTTTTTTCCCTTTTTCTTTTGATTTTTGAGTTGAAAAATTGAAGCTCTAATTTGTTGGATTTGAGGTACATTTTGAACTAAGTTCATCTAATTATGATTCCTTACCCACATTTATTCTTCTATTTTTACCAAAAATAGTTTCATTCATTACAAACAATCCTAAATCCAATCAATTATCTAAAATTTAAAGCCCTCCATATCCATAATATTCATAACCGAATAACTAATTTTTTATTGAAAAAAATAATAATAATAAAGCAGGGTGGAAATGTTAAATTAAAAAAAAAAAAAAAAAAAAAAAGAGGGGGAAACTGACCTGGACGCCGGGCGAATCAAAATCCAAGACGCGGATCCTGGCGCCAACTTCCCCCAAAACCCTCAGTTCAACTCGATCGTTCAACGAAGCGTCTCTGATCAGATCCGCCGCGTCCGCCTGAAGCAAATTCACTCGATCTACGGCGATCGTCGCCTCCACTTCTCTTTCGCTATGTGCCTCTTGGTAAAATCCAGGTACTATCGCTTTCCCTAGCGGAATCCCTCTGTACATCACCGTAAACCTCGAATCCCCGTATTTGATTCCGACTTTGTTCGGATTCACCGCCGTGAACAGCAATCGAATGTTGAGCGACAACGATGCGGAGGTCGTTGCAGTTGTTGCGGCAGTCTCGGCGTCGGAGGAAGACAATGAGAAGAGGTTTGGAGCGGTTATTCCCATGTACTGAACACCGACTCGCTGGAGATCGAATTGAGGCTTTTTAGGTTTGACGGCGAGGACGATGACAAGGACGATGGCGAGAGCGAGGAGAGCGATGAAGGAGAAGAGGAGGCAGAGGCAACAGCAGCAGCCTCGGAAGGAAGGTGACGAGGATGCGGCGCCGTAACCGAAATGTTGCCGACGAGAGGAGGGGGGAGAGGGTGGAGATGGATAGCGAGTGTTGTGAGTGTTGGAATTAGGTGTGGAGGTTGGGAGTGGAGGAGAATGGGGATTGGTGTGAAGATTGAAGGGAGCTCTTGACGGTGGTGGCGGGAGAGGACGGTGGTGGTTGTTGTGGGGTCGTCGTGACGGAGGCGGTGGAAGAGGAGGTTGCGTGTTGCGAGGGTTCAGTTGAGGTCGTGACGTCATTTCCTCCATAATCGATTCTCTATGGAGGTTCGTGCTTTTTTTTCTTTTGGTTGTTCTTTGTAGTGAGAGTTAGAATAGTGTGTGTGTGTGTGTGTGTGAGTGTATGGGCTTTGGCTACTTTGCTTAACACTTAACTAAAGTTACAATGTGCCAAAAGGAAAAGTTTCTGACTCATCTCTCTATTTTCCTTTTTTTTTTTTCTTATTTTTCTTTATCATATTATTCATAATTACCTTTAAGAAAAAATTTACAGTCACGATTTTGTCCAAAAGCATATAAGTTTGTATCTAAATTAATTCTTCCGAAGGGGTTTTCCTTTTTCCTTTCTTTTAATCAAACATCACATCTATTGAAAAAATGTCGAGGATTGAAATTTGATAAATAATTGAAATTTGGTAAATATTGATTCATCATTTTTATCCACATCAAACTCATTGAAAATGCATTGACTAAAAAAATTTGGCTACTTGAAAGAACACGTTAATTATCGTCTCAAAAGTCTACAAATTGTTTAACTAAAGAAAATGTATACATATTTTTTTGTGTTTAGCTATTTTTTTATATGAAAAAATATTAATTAGATTTTGTTCTATTTGAATAAAAAATAGAAAATTTCATGAAGCCTCATCTAATTAGATAAGAGCTTTTTTTTTTTTTTTTTTTAATCAAATATCAAAACCAACCCAAAATAATATCATATAATAAAATTCACACTATAATAAGTACTACATGCAAGCACAATTTCTTTTGCAACCAATTCAAAAAAGAAAAAACCCTAAAACAAATAATGCTTAATAAACTTCAATGGAATTCAAACAATTTCCATTTATTTAAAAATCACTCTATTTGAAGAGAATAAAGAGTCTTGTAACTTCCTCACTACCTTAATCCTGTTTCAAATAAAGAAACTTTGATAAAAAATGTATAGGACAATTTTTTTCTTTTTTCTTTTTTTAGTACGACAAATAGAATGATAGATCGAAAGATCGAAATTGGTGCCTAATCTACATAGCTCACTTTAGCTAAGACATACTCTTCCTGAAACAAAACAAAATCCAAAAACATCAACCAATTTATCAACTATTAATTTACCATTTACTAGCCATGTATGTTGTTATAATTGATAAATGTGAATAAAAATGCCCCTAAAAGTGGAATAAAGAAACTATAACTTTGTCATGGTAATTCAACAGTGTAAAATGAAGGATTAGTTTATAATATTCAATCAATCAAGAGGGAAAAGAAAAAGAACTATAATATTCAATAGAAAAAGAAACGGCAACACAAGTAGGTTTCGGATGTCATGACTTGAAAGAAGTAGACATATTTTTTTACAAGTCCTGCTTTGAACAAACTTGGTGACTAAGCATCCTACCAGCTCTGTGAAGGCTTTGAAAAAGTAGAATCAAAGAGTGTGGAACCCATTAGGCCATTGGTACGATTTTAAAAAAATAAAAAAAAAAACACACAAAAGAAAAAAAAAAAGAAAAAAAGCAAGAATAAAACTAGTAAGACAAACCAAAGGGCAGATACAAACGCAAACATAGGACTACTACATGAAATCAAATAGGCACTTACAGCTTCTACTGCACAGTATCATCAGCTTTTGGACTTGCAACATCAGCTTCAGGTTTTGCTGTTTCCTCGCCCCTGCGCCCATTATCTTCAACATCGAGTACGTCATCTATCATGTCGTCCTCCCCAACGTTAATATCTTCCACGTCATCTTCGTCCTCGTTGCTACCACCAGGGATGTTCCTTTTCTTTGGACCATGCTCAAGTCTGTGGGTGTCCAATTCTTTGTCCATGGTTTCCTGCAAATTCGATACGTCGTTACTTCCTTTTCTTGCCCTCCTAGCATTTTGCCACCTTTCTAAGTCCTTCTCAACATTTGCAATGTACTGTTCTCCTATCTGTTTCTGATACTCAGATAACTCCTCCCTTCTGGAGGCTTTCCATTCCACAAAAGCCTGAAATGCATTTTTGTGATAAAATAAGTGAATGGGCAAATCCTTGTAATATCAATATGTAAATAAATTATCCAGCACCATGGCATCAGTAACATGCAACCCCCCACCCACAACAGAAAAACTAACCTTTAGTGACGCTTTACTACATATGTGTATGTATATATACATATATACATAAATAATGTGTATATACAAATGTACATCTATGCATATGTATATCTACACGTCCCAATTCTCATTCTCTCAGTAATAACAAACGGAACTCAACTATATTCAGATTCAAACTCCCAATTCAATTGAAGGGAGTAACACTAAATTCAAACTAAACCAACTTGGAAACGGATTACTCGAATAGTATTAGGTTCTCAAAAGTTAAGGCAGTTGATTTGCAGAAGATCTCTAAGCAAAATTGCCTTTTCAAGAAAAATATCAAACTAGGCACTAACCTTGTCCCTTTGTTGCTCAGCCAAGGTTGCATCCTCGTCCAATGGTTTATTTGGCAAATAATAAATTGAAGGTTCAGTCTTTGTCCTGGAAAATACAAACTTCGTGAAAAAGTACCCTCAAAACTCAAAGGAGAATTCTATTAGAAGGGGGAAAAACCTTGAAATGCAATTTAAGTTCCAGCATAAAAGGAAACATCTACTAGTAAGGTCAGTATTCTTTAATATCTTTTTGAATCAAAATCCACGAATTTAGTTCAGCACTATTCATGAACAGAAACTTATCTTTGTCTCAATAAAATGTGAATATGGACACTTTTGGACCAAAATTAAAAATAACCTGCATGAATAGGAAAGTGAGATCAATATATAGCTTGGTAATCTCAGAAGTGACAACAGCAAAATTTAAACACAACCAGACCTTATAAAATTGCAAAGTTTCTTATGGTGCTCGCTCCATCGAAGAAAAAGTAATTCCAACTTCTTTTCTTCTGCCTTGGCAGCCACGCGAGCTCTGAGCATCTAAAGAAGTGGAAAATAGAAGTGGTTAAAAGACAATAATTATAGATTCACACCTCATAGATATTTAACTAATTAAGTATTTCATTAAAATACAGACCAGATCCCTCTTTCGTTTCTCTGCAATCTGTTCACGCTCTTGTTGCCTCAATCTTTCGCTTTCCTCTCGTGCTCTTTGCTCGGCCTTTAAGAATTATCAAAAGGGAAGTCAACTTTAAACATACTAGGAAGTTACATCTTTTTAAGAAAAGCATATAATAACTCACTCTTTGTAAGGAATCAGATCTTCTCATAAAAGCTTCCGTTCCTGAGAGTTGCTTGTCTTCCTTCCTGAATTTCTTAAGATATATACAAATAAAATGGATAAGCACCAGAACTTGGAAATATGATGCATCATTGAAGCCACAACCCCCCCCCCCCCCCACACACACACACAGTTTTTGACAGTAGGCTAACGATAAGACAATTATGATATAGCAGCTCATTGAGAAATTTGGTTTTGAGCAACATGAATGGTAGAGAACCCCGACAACCCAGACAAACAGGAGAAAACTTAAAGACCTACTACAAAAATACATGCATTGTAGTTTATTCATGATCTCTCTTAGGCGGGTAGGCGGGTATTAGCAACATTTTAAATGTACATGCATCTACTTAAGTTACCTATCAACATAGAATCTAGCTTTTCACCTTAGAATTTATTTTCTCTAGCCTATTCTCTGCCTCTTAAGTTCTCCATGGATTGCATTCACTTGCTTATCCAGAAATATCTATTTATTTGAGCCTGTAAAATCGAATGCAAGCCACCATATACTTCTTTTATGGACTATATTTGCCAATATGAGTAAATGCTCAATGGTGAGGACAAATACTTTAATTAAAAGATTGGAAACATGAAGTATATATTTTCTACCCTTTTCTCCCAATTGTCAAGTGCAAAGATTAGAGAATTGAAGATGCAAAAATGATGCAACACGTGACAGATTTAACCCAATCAATCACTTTACACATACCTCCAACGTTCCCAAAAGCTGACCCAGCATTCTCTTGTTCCTGCTAACTAAGCTAGGATCCTCATTCTTAGGCAATATCCTTGGAACATTATCAGCAGCTGGAATATCGAGATCCTGACATAAATTAAAAAAATAGAGCTTTAAGACTTCTGCTAGCAGGTCGTCAAACCAAAGCATTGTGCAGATGATTAAAAGAGTATTAATGGAAATTACCATCCTATCTCTTTTATTTCCATCCAACCTAAACGAACTACTTTGCCGCAAATGATTTTGTTTCGCATCGTTCTGGAAAGCTGCATCACTTCCAGAAGTTTCTTCCCGAGATGTATCCTTCATTGCATCCTTTCCTTCAGCTTCTTCATTTATCTCCCCATCCTCCGCCATCTATGTTCCAATATTTATTTGAAAAGTAGAGATAAAAGGGTAAATGTTAAACAATGCAAATGTACATACAACATGGCACTCATGGTTTGAAGCAAATTATGAGGCCAACCAAGCCCATCTTTCATGTTCATTAAGTTATCTAGCATTATTCCTAATTCTAGCAAGAAAAAAGAAACCCCATAAAAAATTCTCTTCGCAAGCGAGATTAGACTATAACATTAAAGAAAAAAGAATGTTAAGAACACCCACAGCTAGAAACCCAAAGAAAATAAACCAAATTGTGAGTCTCACCTTAACAACAGCAGACGATAGCCGCCGTTTAGCAGGAGGCAGGTCTTCAGCATCGTTCCTTTCACCCTAAAGCGTAAAACTCCAATTATCAGTACATCCTCAATTGTTTTCCACCCAAATTGTCAAAAGGATGCAACTAAAATTTAAACTAAAACAAAACTTCAGGAGGCACAAAAGTAACAAGAAGCATAACGAGTAGATAAATAATATAGAGAGAAAAAGAGGAGATAATGTTACAGGTCGAACAAATCCCCGACGTGGTCCATTAGCGGCGATGTTTCTTGGGCCAGGTCCAGGAAATCCCCCTCTCCTGAGTCCGCGAGGATCACGAAGCCGTTCTGTAATCTGAAACAGAAGCAATGCATCAGGGAAAGATGAAAGAAGAAAAGTGAAGAGGGAAGAAAAAGAAGGACCTCCCGTTGTTGACGTTGAAGCTCATCGATCTCTTTGCGAAGATCGTCCTCCGTTTTCTCGACGGCAGCGGCGTTAGTTCCCATTGGAAGAATGATGTGTATGGAACTTCGAACTGAGAGAGGAAGAAGAAGAAGAAAGTAGGGACTTCCAAGTTCCAGTGTTTCGCTTCGCCAAAAACCCTTTCAAGCACCGCTTTTTCTTTTTCTTTTTCTTTTTTCTCTCTTTCTCGGACTCAAAAAGTATGTTTTTCTCTCTTGGTCGTTTGAATTCATAACGGCCCATTTAGCACAAAGCCCAATATGGCCCAAAAGGCCCTAGACTGTTTTCATTTGCTCAAATACATTTGAATTACACTTCAATCAAAATTGTCTCACGTTCCCTTGTTTTTTCAAGTGGAAAACCGAACATCTAAACTTAAGGTTACTAATATTTCACTACCCTCGTATTGGTTAGAAATTATTTGTTAAACTTGTAAACTTTTTATCAATTAGTTAAGAGTAATATTAGCTTTGCATTTGTCTTCATGTATCATCTAAAGAAACAAAAATGCAATATATAAAGAAAAGTTTGTCACAAATAATCGTTGAAAAACATCTACGTCACTTTATAGATGTAAGACAGTAAAATTGGATCTAGATGTTAGACGTTGCTCACTTCATTTTTAACAGTTAGAAAAGTTCATTCACATGGAAGACGTCATTCGAGATTGCATGTAGTAGACAACCATTCAAGTTGCACATCATAGACTACCCTTATGTGGGCAAAATTCTTTAGGCACATAAATTTACCAAACAGTTTTTTGAAGTAGCACATGTGTAGTACTTAGAGGAGACGTTAGAAGGCATGAAAAAGGGGACTGATACGAAGCGCATGGCACCCAAATTTCAATAAGAGGTTAAAGTTCTAACCAACTCTAGCCATAAACAATATCGCTTTCAAGGCTAGAGAGAATGTCGCCTTGTGAGAAAATATGCAAGGTTGAAGTGATCGAGAAGATCAGAATAATCTCACATTTATTTCAGTTACCTTCGTGAGAAGATTCATCATGTTATTCACTTAAGTAATTTGAAGCCAACCACCTCGATCTCGATGATGAGTGACGTGATGTCGTGATACATCCATCTATCATGAAGAAGAACACGACAAGGAAAAAAGTAGATTAGATACTCTCTGAAAGAACACGCTACGTTGGACGACCAAGATGAGACCTCAAAGAAACCTTGGCGAAGTGGGAATCAAAGACCTCCTAATGAAGAAATTAGCTAGGAGTGTGTTGGAGATCTCAAAACTATTGCTCTACAAATCGTTGAATTCGAGGAGAGTTGGATGACAACAACGTCAACTAATTAAGTGAGGAAGAATGTGTGGTCATGTTCATCTAAGGCGCATTTTCCGTATTCCCCATATCTATCTCAACCTTTTTTTTTTATCATGATTTCATTTTATGTATTTCATTATGCAAGTTAGTTTAATTTTTAATGTAAGTGACTCTTTGCCATTTTCATATACAAAGGAAGACCGTCACAAAAATACTTATAACATACCATTAAGACTAACCATCATATGAGCTTAATACCCAAAGTTGTAAGTTATTAAGTCGTTATTGACTCTTATTGCTTCCTAGCCTACAACAACTATTTTTTAAACATGTTTCCAAACAATTGCAAAAAAAAAAAACTTTTTCTCTAATATTGTTTTCTAAAATCATTTTTTTTTCAAATTAGGGGTAGAGATTATGAAATACTCTCGTTGCGCCATGACGAACTAAATTCAAATTGACTAACTTGTTCGTGGACGAGAACAAGTGTGTCACACAATTGTTTTGTGGACCTTGTGAAAATATGATTGTAACGTAAGTGATGCACCCGAGTATTTTTCATTAATTACTTTATATGAATTTAAATCAAGGAAAGTAAGCAACGTTAAGTTAAACAAACACAAAAGCTACAAAACCAATAAAGCAACATAATACATGATAAAAGGAACATCTAAGGTCATGACCAATATGGGATTAGGAAAAAAGGTATCAACTTGCTGCATTTATTCACACTTTAACTTAACCATCACTTTTCATTTTTGAAGTAATAATGATGTTGTATTTAAAGATATAATAAGATAATGTTGAAACATGTGTTTTTATGAGTTAGTTTACATTATGTGCTAATAAATGCATCATGTGGTCATACATTAAGAATTGTTCCAATTTGGAAAAGCATATTCCATTGTAAATATAAAACCCAACTTTGTCTACTACACATATATACACTATCAAAATTGGCACATGTCCTTTTATTTTAACCAACATTTAGAAATTCAATTGACAACCACCTACACATGTAAATACGGATTTTTGCAATACGGAAGTGTTTGAGGCAAGAAGTGTCTTATTATATTATCTTATTATTGTTGGGTTATAATAGTATATATTTGGTGTGTAAATTATTTTAGTTTGACAAGAAAATAGTAAAAATTAAAAATAATAATAATAAGAAAAGATAAATGTAAAATAGTAAAAACGATAGCAAATGAATGATTTTGAAATAGTGTTTACTGTACCTAATTGGAGAATGTTAAATAGTATTTACTGTAGCAAAAAATAGTTATTATAGTTTTAGATTGTCTTTATCTAAGGTCGTCTCTAAGTATAAACAGTTTTCATAGTAAAAACAATAGAAAATAATATATACTATAACAAATGAATGGTTTTGAAATAAGATTTACTGCAGCTAATTGAAGAATTTTAAATAATATTTACTATTACAATAAATGACTGTTACGATTTTTAGACTGTCTTAGTTTAGACAACCTCTAAGTATAAGCTTTTTTTTCATATAATTCTTAAATAATGACTTATCTGACTAGATTCTAAATTGTGTTTATTTACTAGTTTTAATGCAATATCATTAAATTATTTTCATACTTTTTAATTTTGGTCATTTCTCTAACTGTGGTTCTTTTATTTTCAAGTTCATTCCATTTTAGTATTATTATTTTCTAATGTCAAAAAATCTAGTTTCATACTTTCAATTAAAAGAAAAAAACTTAAATAATTATCATGTTATTTTGAAATTCATTTTTATCTAATTTTACAAAATAGTAACTATAATTAATATATTACCAGAATTTAATTTTCATGTTATTTTAAAGTTGATTTGTATCATTGATAACTTAAGGAAAATGGGATAAAATTCTTGAAAAAATTTACGAAGTATAACAAATTTTAGATTATATTCATGATAGACATTCATAAATTTCTATCAATATTTATATTTTTGAAACATTATGTTAGTATCTATATGTATCATCATAAATATATGTAGTAATTATGTGATAATTTAACTAAATTCTTGATGATTTGATCTATGTTAATATGTATTTTACTATATTTATCAATATTTTTTAGATTTTTTTGTTATTTTAAATAATTTCTGATTGTGGTTTGTTTAGAAAATTGGTAGCCACAAGAAATTATTGAAAACGGCGCCGTTTCAAGTATGAGAAACAAAGGAACTAAAACGAGCGACAAAAACTTATCCTAAAGCAGAAGAGACAGTACATTAGGATCTGTATTAATAATGGGGTCCCACTCCGACGATGAACAATAAGAGAGAGAAAAACTCTAAAGAATCGATTTTCCCAGCACCACATTATTGATTTTTATTGATAATTGATAAACTATCGTTTTTGTTTTCCCCCAACTCCCATCCACCATTGCAGCCTCTCTCATCCACGTGCCATATAATCTCACACGCTCCGATTCCAATCCTTCGAATCTTCACTCCGAATTCCCTCAAACCCCTCTTCACAAATCCTCTTTTATCTGTACTGGTCAAAATTCATTTCGAAAACCGCGATGTTGGGTGGCGGTGTTGGCGGTGGAAGCGTTTATTGGGGGGCCAGAAACGAGCCCCGGAATAGTAGAGGCCTTGTTGTTCTTTTCGCTTGGGTTTCGATTCAGCATCGTCACTTGGATAAGTTTGTCCACCTTTATGCTTCGCTTGGATGGAATTCCCTGGTTTGTTATGCCGATTTTCTCAATATGTGAGTTCTTTTGCTTTCTGGGTCATCCATTTCTTTTGTTGATTTTTTCGTATTCCAGGAGGTGGATTTTGAATTTTGTTGAGTTTCTTCATCTGGGTTCTTTTGTTTTTGAATTGGGTGTTTTTGGAAGACGATTTCGCTGGAGGGTTTTTCGTTTTCTTTGCCGAAAATTGGTTTTTGTTTGAGAAGTAGTTGTAATTGGCCTGAAATCTATTTTCGATGTTGCCACAACGTTAGTTCTCTTTTTGTTTTTGAATGTCTAACATATTGTTCTGTTCTTCCTCACCACAATTTATTTAGATTTGATCCTGAAAGGGCTACATCACTGGCGTTTCTTGTTATCAATGAGCTTGTTGAGGTTAGTACTCCTTTTTCTTTATTATTTTGGATGATTTTTAGATTTTTTGACCATACGGTTTAATCTGGGTTGAAGTTGAACGGGGCAGATAAGAACTTAACCATTGTTAAATTGTACCCAATGCTAAAATGTGCTGTAAACTATTGTAACGAGATGAAGAAGTTTCAGTGTGATTCAAATTAGATCCTTTCGATGTTTCTTTACAGGAGCTAAGATTGAAGCTGCGTCCTATAGTTTTTGTAGCTTTAAGTGGTGCATCAAAGGCTTGTATGTGCAGGGTTTTGCAGGTAACTTCGTTCAATTGTAGAGAATTCTTCATTTCATGCACACCGATTTTTTCGATTCATATCCATATTGAATTAGTAATCTTATTGCAACTGTCATGTTATTAATAACTTTACCACATAAATTTCAGATTATCGAAGGAAGATGTGGCAGTCCACTTTACATGGTTAGCTTGTCGATAATTTATGTTCTTTAAGTTTCTCTTGTAAAAAATGTCTTCCTTGTGTTGGGATATCAATTTGAATTGAAATCGAAGTGGTGAATGACAGTTTCCTCATTTTCTTTTACTGTGAAGAATGAATGTCAAATGATCAGAACTTGTGTCTCTGGGCACATATATGATTCCAGTCCTGTGGAACTTATAAGTGATTTGGGTGCTCGATTTGCCGTACATCCGACTATTCTGAAAATGCCTGGATCATCTCAACTTATCTCCTGGCTTGCAAAAGGCGTCTCTTCTGGTCTTGATGCACTATATCTCACTAGATTTGATTCACAGCGTGATGAGTACTGGCGGACACTGTGCTCGTCGGTTGTAAGTTTCCTAGTTTCTTTTCACCTTCCCTAACTTGGTTTCATATTCATACGTTAATATGTTTTCTTGCTCTTATTAGAACATCGGTGCTCCATTTCTCATTATGTGCTCTCAAAAGGATGATCGTGCTCCATATGAAGTTATCTGTAATTTCACCAAGAGTATTCAAGATTTAGGGGCTGATGTTCAGCTTGTGAAATTCAATGGCTCCCCACACTTAGGTTTGTCTCAAACCGATTCTTTACTTGTACTTCATTTAGAACAAAGGCATAGTTTCTCAATTCTCTTGTAATTTCAACTAGGCACCTTGTTTTCCGTGTTATTATTCATTTTCAAAATTTGTCTTCAGAAGAATTCAATTCCCATTAATTGAAACAAAAAGCAGCCTTTTAAATAGAAATTTGTTTGTTGATGTGATTGTATTTGTGGCTAATTTTCTCTGAAGTATACTGTTTCTTAGACAGGCCAATGTTTATGATAAAATCATACGTGATATCTATTTCATGTCAGGTCATTACAAAAATTACCCAGCTCAATATAGAGCTGCTGTGACCATTTTTCTTGAGAAAGCGTCATCTGTTTATTCACACAAAATCCTGCAATTTAAAGGAGAAAGAAGAGACATGGAAGGTGATGAAATGCCTGAATTGATATGTGACCTTCAGAATGCAGCTGTTAATTCAAACCAGAGTTTTAGAAGAGTCGCAGTTGGGCCAAGCGATCACTTCTTCTTGCCAAGCTCAACAGATTCACAGGATGGTGGGGAGCATCCGGCACCTGATCCAAAAGAAAGAACATCTCCGCTATTGAGCCCTCCTGGCATCAGTGCACATAGCGTCCTTGGTCAATTTCTCTTTGATGTTTGTGTGCCCAAAAATGTCGAAGGTTGGGATATTAAATTTCATGGCTCTCTAAACGGGCAACCACTGGCTTCAGCTCGCAGGCACTCGCCTTTCCCTGGTACAAAGTTTATCCGACGCTCTAGACTATGACTTAGATAATAGATAAGAGTTGAGAACTGGGGGGTTTTTTTTTCTGAGTTTAATATCATCTAACCTCTAGCTTTTGAGGCATTAGTAGCACATCTAATTTAAAATCTAGACAGAGAATCCCTCCCTCAAGGTAATTGCAAGATTTGGAGGTTGTACATCGTTAGGAATGACTCTGCATCGTCGTGGCCTCAAATACTGGAAAAACTGGATGTACAATTTACGGTGAGATCTTGAATATGATACAAAGAGGTAGAAGTTTGAGAGTGCTCTGTTGGAAGATAGGTTAGAGATATGGTGTAAGGTATGGTGATGTTCACATAAAGTAAGAGAGTGTTGATGGTATTGAGGAAGGGATTTTTGTTGATAGGGTTTAGGGTATGTACAGAAGTGTAAAAAGGGAAGGAAGCTCCAGTATGTTGACAGACTCTCACTTGGATGTTTGAATAATGTATATACTTGAACTGAACAAACAAGATATGTTTGATTTTGAAGAGAGATTTTTTTCTGCTCAACTGTTGTCAGGTTCTTCTTCTTCTGTTCAAAATTGGACCATTTTTTTTTTTTTTTTTTTTTTTTTTTTGCTTCTTGATATAAGTGTTGCTTAGTTTAAAGTTTAATGAAGTGTCCTCCTCCATCAATAGTTTAGGAAGAAAAATTCATGGTTGAAAGTGTTTAGCAATTAATCAAAATGATGGAGAACTATTGAATTTGAAAAATATGGGTTTTATGAAAAGAGGTGAATTAGATGGTAGAAAATATGTGATAGGACATCAATCAATTAATATTAAATTAGTTGGCAAAAAAAAAAAAGTTGTATTTACTTACATTTAATGATTGACAACAAAATTGTATTTAAACACCTAACTTTTACATCAACCACCACCCAATTTTAGTAGTCTTGTCTACTGCATTTCATTTTACTATATTTGAAAATAGTTTTTATATATTATAAAAAAGATAAATTATGAGTTATATTTATATTTATATTTGGTTGTTACATCTAAAATTTGTTTTTTTAAAAAACAAAATAACGTGATTAAGAAAAGAAAACAAAGTATTGATATGAATAACGAGGATATCTTTACAAGTTGTTTTCAATTTAATTTTTTTTCCCAATGGAAAATAACTTCATAGAGATTAATCAGAGTAAGGCAATCAAGTTTTGAGTTTTGTTTGGTTGTTGAGATATTTGGTACAAAAATTAGAGAAGTTGGAAAATAAAAATGAAGGCATCCATATAAACTTAATTCTTTTCAAACTCAAAATAACTTTAAAGAAATTGATTATATTAAGGTAAAAACATTTCCAGAGTTTTTTTTTTTTTATATATATATATATAGTTTTTTTAAAAAAAATAATGTTATATTAATAATTATTGCCAAAAATAGGATTGGTGAAGAAATATTGTAAAAAATAGGTAACGAAGTTGTGGATCCGGTCCACGACTCTTTTAACACTTGACAGTGTTGATTACTATGTTGAAAGTCATGGATCGGATACACGATTTTACTAAAAGTGGAAGATTATAGTGACAAATTTTCATTTAATTCAATGTAAAATGATTTAAATAAATGTAAAATACAAATTCAACAAAGGAATTTTATATATGGCATTATAATTTATGACATTTTATAGATGACATTTTAATCTATGACATTTTATGTATGGTATTTTATATTAAATGAATTTAATTTATAGCATTTATATAAAACAGGTTTATATTATGGCATTTTAAATTTATGGAATCTTATATAAGCATCATTTTAATTTAATAATAATAAAAAATAAATTAAACGGAGAAGTTATGTACGACTCCAGTCATGCGTTTTGACCAATCTTGACCCAATCTTAAGCCATGTGGGCAGTGACTGAACTAATAGTTTCAACTTCAACCATTTTTTTTTCTTTCACAACTACCCTATTTTTGTCATTAGTTTAAAAAACTATATTATTCTTGAAATTAATCCAGTATTATTAAAGCTTTTGAAAGTTTCACCATAGATAATTAAAACAAAGTATTAAATACTAATAGTTTCTATTTAAAATTGATGGTAAGAGTTTTTTTTTTAATCTTTTTAAAAATCAATGCAAGGACGTCATTAAAAGTTAACAGCTCAATGTTTAGTCTACCAACTTTAAATGTTGGTGAAGTTGGGTTGGTTATTTTTACCAACTCTGACCCTCTCCACTATTTTTAGTGACTCCACCCTCCAATAATCAACTTCGGGCTTGCAACCACCTCTTACGTTTAACTCCAACGACCACCTTCATCCAATCAACTATGTCGATCAAATCTAGGTTCCGACAATCACCATTGACGATAGTTATGGCTATGGCGACCAATGCCAATGACCATCTCCGACGATCAACTTCATGCTTCGACAAAACATCTCTGATGCAACTTCGCCGAAGAACGCCTTCAATGATCAACTCCAGTGATAACCACCTTTAACGAGCAACATCGATGTTCGCCTTAGGCAACCAACTTTGACAAATATTAATTATGATGACCAATCTCGATGACAACCATCATTGGTAGACAACTCTGACAATCACCTTGAGCGACCAACTCCCATTGTATATCTAACGACTAACTCGACCAATCATAAAAAAACACGATTGACGAAAGTATTTTCAAATACAAAATTGAAACTATTAGTTTATATTGTTTAATAGTTGTCTTTGATAGTAATTGAACGTTGAGGAATTGTTCAAGGATGATTGAGTTATCCATTTAGACCTACTTGTCATAAACATCGATTGCTTCTTAACAACTACACCATAATATAGGAAGAGGTATTGCTTGCATCTACTTGGTCGGACTAACTCGTTTGGCTAGCTTAATGAACAATATTTTTTGTATGCATGAAGTCGACCCATTGTTGCCCATATTTTTAGTTTATTTTTGTGAACATGTAAATAGACTATTGATGTCTTTTTATGCATGTTCAACTCATACATTCCACAACCGTAAGTACATTGTAGGATTGTTGATTATATAAATAACAATATTTTGTCTATATCAAGTGCTATTCATGTGTATAATTTTTTTTATTTCTATTTTATTTATTGAGTTCACATGTTAAATGAGTACAATTGGAATGGTAGAGCAAATAGTTAATTAAAAAAAAAACTTGTAAAAATGCATATTTTTTTTATGTTAGAAAAACTTGCACAAGATACCAATAATCAATGAAGCACAAACACGAATATGAATACGTGACATAGATACGATTGAGTACGACACACACATAATTATTTATTTATTTAACATAAAGATACTTAATGTAATCCACAAAAACATAAAAGATCAAATTAATAAACACAAAGATAATTTAATCCTTCAACAATGAAGGAGGTTGAGTTTATGGAAGAATTTGATTATTAATCTTGAAATGGATACACAAAGAAAGGACAAGAAAATATGATTTAAGGGTATATTTCTTTTATTATTTTTTTAAATTTTTTTTATATACTTATTTTTTATTTGGTTTGCTCGTAATTATAATATTTTTATGAAATCAAGTGAGCTATGAGTTTAGGGTTAAATTTTTTTATGAAATTAAGTGAGTTATGAGTTTTAGGGTTAAAATTGATCTCAAATATATATAAAAAAATTGATTTGCATATCCCTTTATTTTCATTCACTAATTTGATATCTTTTATATTATCTGCATATAAATTTGGTAGGTTTCGATTGATAATTATCTTTTTTTAGTTTTTGGGATTTTGTCTAAACATTTAAATTTTTACTTAAATTATAGAAACAATAATATGACTTCTTAGTTGTTTTTTTTAGTTTGAGTTTTGAAAATTTAGTACATATTAAAGTAAATAATTAAATAAAAATTTATACATAGAGGGTAGTGTTGCTTTATAAATATAATAACTTATTTGAGAAGGAGTACACATATTTGAAATTAAAAGAAAAAAGTCAAATACCCATTTCATGTATGTAGATGTATCAATATCAAATACGTATTTCATATCGATTCTTTGCACTCTTTGAAGTATATGTGCTTCATAGCTCATAAATCAAACAATCTCAACTTTACAGTCACTCTACGATCTCCAAACACATAACTCAATTCTATATCCACACATACAATTATTACTGACCAACAATTATTATTATAATTATTATCAAATTAATTCAACATCACTATTAGTCCACTATTAATTTTGACGAATGATTAAGTGTATCTTAGACTGTATCTATTTATATGCTCCCCATTTATCTATCTTATATTAAAAATTATTTTTTTTAAAAAATAATTTTTAATTATATTTTCGTGTGATAGATAAAATGCAGCGCACGTCCAACTATTTTCGTTTATTTATTACGGAAATTTATTGGTACGGGAAAAGTAAATAATTGACAAATAGAACGAAAGTCGGGTGATGCCATACAAAGATAGTCGTGTCCGTACGTCTCACGGTCTCCATTGCTCCATTCTTTCGCTACTACGAACGGTTCAGATGCCTTCCCAAATTCAAATCCCACATAAGATCCTCCATTTCCAACCGTTTGATTCGAATAATGATCTTGAAAAGCTAAAAGCACACAAGGCCGGACTGTTCGTTGTTTGAGAATGGTGGATACAAGTGGGTACAGAATCAGCTGAAATCATGCGCCCCCATCATTCCATTTCATCACCAGCCATGGCCATTGTTCACAAGCTCACTGAAATTTCTGATCTTTCTTCTTCTGAGGTCCCTTTTCTTTTTCTCTGTTTTTTCATCTTTCTGTTTTTGCATTTCAGCTTTGGGGTGGTTTAAGCTGCTTTCAATTTGTCTATGTTTTCTCCTGCAGATGAACCAGTGGAGGCCAAGGAAGAAGGAGAAGCTGTTTAGGAGAAAAACTTGGGTCTCGTGTACACAACTGAGTACTAGTTATGATCAAGTGAGTGAGACCCAGTTGACAGTTTCACTCTGTTTTTTCTGTTTTTTTTTGTCTTTTGGGTCGAACTGAGATCTGATCTGAAATGTAGTTCTTCCAGAATTTGTTGAATACCCAATTGGCTTTTCTGCCTTTTTATATCATTATCAAGAATTGCTCATTTTTTGAAAGGGCTAGCTTTTAAAATTTGTCTCTGAAAAACCCTTTACAGATGTCTTTGTCATTTTGAACCCCATGAAGTTTAGGACAGAGTTTGAAGATGACAACTCTTTCTTGCAGCCAAATTGGTTATATTAATGCCAACAAAGCTAGAGATGGCTCTAACAAGTCAATAGCACAAGTAGCTGCTACACTTGAGTCAATAATTTGAGGTCCTGGATTGTAGGGAGTTAAAGAGAATTCTTGTTGAAGTTTTTGACTATATGCTGATTATTGCTTTCTTTGTTGTTAATGATTTCATGCCTGATTCAATTGTACCTAGCTTAGAGTTTTATGCTTATTTCATCAAGGATGCAAAATTAGTTACTACACTTTGATTTGTAATGCATGTTTGTCTCTCTCTCTCTCTCTCTCTGTTTTTTTTTTACTCTTGTTTTTTCATCATAGGATTTAGCATCTTCGGTTTGATTTTAATTCTGAAGTGAATTTTGGTTGACTTGCACTGGTCTGCTGTAAGATTCCTTGTTATAGAAATAGTAGGATTATTAGTAAATATTAGTATGGTTATTAAAAGGGGAATATTATAGTTAGATAGTACGTTTGTTAGGGATTTTAGTTATAAATAACGGTAGTGGGTTGAGAAGAAGGTGTGAAGAATTTTGTGGGAATTTCCTTTGGGGGAAATTGGGAGGGGATTCTCAACCTCTAGAATGTGCTGAGGTACATTGTAGTTTCTCCTTGAAATTGCAATATAATTTTATTTGTTCTTTGTGCGTTTGTGTTTTTGAGTACTCTTGTTAGGTGGTATCCTAACATCTGCTTGTCTTGTGCCCATGGGATTCTTCAACTTACTTATTCTATGGCTAGTGATATATTTTGGACTGCTTATGGACGATGGGGATTTTGTTAGAGTGGTTCTTTGCAGAGTCAAGCCATTCATGTGTGAGGGCTAGATTGCACTTTGCAGGGTTCTCATGGCATCCATTCTTTTTGTATTGCTATAATTATCTGAAATTGATTATTTTGCATCCTTTACATCGAATTTATACCTTCCATCTGGCAAACTTTTACATTTTATGTATGAATGTCACCTTTTCATATGAGTTTATACTGAATCTGACAAATGTATGCTAAATTCTTTATCAGGAAGCCATTCACAGTTTTTCACAGCCTCGAAGGTAATGGATCACATTGACATTGCAACGATAAACTTCATTGTTCTCCATAAAAACTCAATTATTCTTCAATCGTTTATCTAATGTCTTTTAACTTGCAGTGTAAAACCGAAGAGAACAACTGTTGATAGTTTATACCACGATCTCGAAGCTCAATCTGTTGTTATGGCACGAGCAAAGGAGGTTCAAGCAAAATTATCTCCTAGTAATCCCAGTCTTATTAAGGTTATGCTCCCATCACATGTCACTGGAGGATTTTGGCTGGTAAACCTACCTGCAATGCAATTGGATCCGAAATGTGGACTGCTAAGGTGAATCTTTTGACAGAACTTTTTACGTCGTGGCAGGGTCTTCCAAAAGGATTCTGTGACATCCATTTGCCGAAGCAGGATACTGCAATGGTCTTGGAAGATGAAAATGGGAAGTTATATGAAACAAAATATCTGTCCGACAAAACAGGGCTGAGTGCTGGATGGCGAGGTTTCTCAATAGCTCACAAATTACTGCAAGGAGATGTTATAGTTTTCCATTTAGTCCTGCCTAACAAATTTATGGTAACTGTTCCTCTGACTTTAGTTGATTTTTCTTGGCAATTGTTTCACACCTTCCATAACTTGGGAATTAGTAGTAATCAAAGTTGAACGTTAAAGAAACTTCTAATAGCCTTGGTCCATCCAATTGTTCTTCAACCCTTGTTTGAAATAACTAACTGCAGAGATATTGAACTTTGATGTAGATCTCGGTAACATAATAAACTAGGTCGATTCAAGGAAAATTTAGGATCAGTCTTTCAGCTGCAGGCTCTATTTACTTGGCTTTCGGGATCCAAGCGCTTTAAATCTGGACATCTCTCTCTGCTGTTTTTAGGTTTACATTGTGAGATCCAATTCTGCAGCTAGGGTTGATGGTGCTCTAGGCCTTAAACATGAGGCCTCCAACAAACAAACACCTATATGTAAGTTGTCTGTAGTTCACACCGTCTTTTTAGCTATTTTTCATTTCTATATCTGTGACAATATGGGAACATAGATATGATGTCACCATGCTATTTTTCTTTTAACATGTAGATAGCAAAGAAAATATTCCTCATATTAAGGAGGAACAAATTACCCTGGAGGATGTAAATGCCAAAGAGACTAACATTGTTCCTGTGAAGGAGGAAACGGAAGAAGACCACAATCCCGTCTCCCTTGCAATGGATATTCATGAAGAACGTGTGCAAATAAATAGCCATGTGGTTTTAGATACTGAGATGATGCCTGTGCTAGAAGAGTCTGAAAATGAGAGAAGGAGTTGTGGTTCTAACTCGATGAATGGAATTCGTTTATCAGACTCTAGACTGGCTTTCGACAAAGTGAACAGTTTGGATGATTTTATCATTTCTGTAAATGGATTGATTATTGACTCTGAGTTCTCCAATCACATTAGAGCTAAATACTATGATCTATGCTGCAGCCAGAAGTCATTTCTTCATGACCATATTCTCGAAGGTCTCAATTACAAACTTGTTTCAGGAATCATATCAGAGACCATCAATATTGCTGATGCCATTAGAGCAAGCAAGGTTACCACTTCACAAGAACACCTTGTGACTTGGGACAAAACTCTAACAGCCTTTGAAGGCTTAGGAATGAATGTAGGCTTTCTGCGAGTTCGAATCAACCAACTACTGACTCTCTCCCTAAAACCAGAGAAGAAAAGGGAAGCAGAGATGAAGCGGGACTCTAAACAAGAGGAAATACACATTCTGTTGACAAAAATCATGGAAGGAAGAGCAACCGTAAGGCAACTAGAAGCCGAAATTCGTTCTTTAGACACCGATATTAAACATATGGATAAATTGTTCAAGGAAGTTGCCAGTGCCCCTTGGAGCTTGGAGGGATGATGTACAAAATACAGAAAAATTCCTGGGTTTTCAGAGTTGCTTTGCTTTCGTTGGAAGCTGCAGTGTATCACTTGGTTAAAAGATAGCTTTGAGAACATTCTGCCATTTCTTTTGCCAAAAAATGGTCACGTTTTTGCCATTTTCTCTAATTTTCCTGGTAACAACCATAGTAGTTTAGTTTTGGCAATGGAAGGAGGAGAGTGAAAGATGTAAAATTCTGTGTGTATCTCTTCTTTCTCTTAGGCAGAAAAAAGTATGAGATGTCGCCTGAAGAATGGTAAAAAAATAAATATATAATTGAAAAAATGCCCCCATGCAGGATCGAACTACAGACCTTCAGTTTACAAGACTGACGCTCTACCACTGAGCTATAGGGGCCTTTTGTTTACCACTGAAGTAAACATATATTTAATAATTGGTTAACTTTTCGCCGGGGGATTTTCATTACTTATGTAAGGCTAATTCCACAACATAAAATTGGAATATTCTATAAATAAACAATTTTGGAAGTAATAATGATATGATACAAAAAGTTTAAAGTAAGAGACAGAAGTAGAAAGAACATCTATTTGCTTTAGACAGTAATTAGGTTAATTAACTAATTTGAGTATAGCTTTAAGATATTGTTAAATGAGAAATTTTAGACCAATCATTTACTAAATTAATGATAAATTTATAAACAATTAAATTTGGGACTAATTATGAGTTTACATATGTCTCGAATTCAAATTGAAGAAGGTATAAATTGGCAAATCAATGATGTCATGTGTTTTTGCATTGACCGTTGGATTAAATTAAATTTTTTTTGTCCGAATAACTATCAACATTTAGGCTAGAAAAGTTCTCCTAGTCAGTCTTACAGAGGAGACAGTACAAGGAGTGCATTTTCAAGACAAAGTCAGAGAACTTCAAGTCGATCGATTGGATCATCGACAGGGTCGAGGACATGGCAAGATTCAGTATCCAGTCCTGTGGAAATAAGTATATGTAGTAGCTGTGGTAAAGCTCACAGAGGACCGTGTTTAGCAGGAGAGGATGTTTTTCATCGCGACAAGCAACCTGGTCATTTCAGAAGAGACTGTCCACTGTTGAGATCAGGAATTCAGGAAGGGCGATAAGTCTAGTCGCAGACAGTAAGCCAGCCAAAATTTTCAAGGGCAGGAGATGGAAGTTCTAGTGATACTAAATATAAAGGGGTTGCAGGACAACCTCTTCAGCAAGGGAAGATGTTTTCCATGACACAACAGGAAGCAGAGAATGCACCAGACGTCATTATCGGTACATTATTTGTTTGTGATTTACCTGCTTATGTTTTATTAGACCCTAGAACTACACATTCATTTGTTTCTAGCATGTTTATGAGTAAATTGAGTAAAATGATAGAGTCACTACCAGATGATTTAATTATCTATACTCCTATTGGCGATGTCGTATTGGTTGGTGAAGTAATTAGAGAATGTGAAGTAATAGTAGAAGATGTCAGTATATCTGTAGATCTAATACCTCTTGATTTACAAGAATTAGATATGATCCTTGGCATGAATTTTTTGTCTATGAATCATGCTACTATGGATTGCCACAGAAAAGAAGTAACTTTTCAGAGGAGAAAGGAAAGTTATTCCGACATGTCTGATTTTAGCACTTAAGACTGCAAAGATGTTGAGGAAAGGTTGTACGACTTATTTTGCACACATAGTAGAAATAGAGAAAGAAAAGCTGAAACCTGAAGATATTCCAGTGGTGAGAGAATTTTTAGATGTTTTTTTCGATGATTTATCAGGATTACCACATGATAGAGAGATTGAGTTTACTATTGACCTTTTGCCTGGAGCAACACCTATTTCTCGGACATCGTACAAAATGGCTCCAAATGAGTTGAAAAAATTAAAGACACAATTACAAGAGTTAGTTGACAAGGAATACATTAGATCTAGTGTATCACCTTGGGGAGCTCTAGTATTATTTATGAAGAAGAAAGATGGCACACTGCGGTTGTGCATAAATTACAGACAGTTGAACAAGGTCACGATACGTAATAAGTATCATTTACCTCGTATTGATGATCTGTTTGACCAGTTGAGAGGAGCATCAGTGTTCTCTAAGATTGATTTGAGATCAGGATATCATCAGCTGAAATTCAAAGAATCTGATATTTCGAAAACAACATTCAAAATCAGATACAGACATTATAAGTTCCGAGTGATACCATTCAGTTTGACGAATGCACCAGTGGTTTTCATGGATCTCATGAACAAGATTTTCCATGAAAACTTAGATCAGTTTGTTGTATTTATTGATGATATACTGATGTATTCTGATGACCAAAGAACTCATGAGAAGCATTTGAGAACAATGTTACAGACATTACGAGATAAACAGTTGTATGCCAAGTTCAGTAAATGTGAATTCTGGCTTGATCAAGTATTGTTTTTAGGGCACGTAGTGTCAGCTTATGGAGTTAGTGTCGATCCTCAAAAAATAGAAGCTATTGTTAAATGGAAAAGACTTACCACTGCAACGGAAGTACATAGTTTCCTTGGTTTAGCAGGATATTACAGACGTTTTGTGGAAGATTTCTCCAGAATAGCATTACCATTGACGTCGTTGACCAAGAAAAATGCTAAATTTCAGTGGTCAGAAAAGTGCAAATAGAGTTTCCAAGAACTTAAAAAGAGATTTATAACGACACACATCCTGACACTTTCAGTTTTAGGAAAAGAGTTTGAGATCTATTGTGATGCATCCAGATAAGGTTTAGGCTGTGTGCTGATGCAATAAGGCAAGGTGATTGCTTATGCTTCAAGACAATTAAAGAAGCATGAATGCAATTATCCTGCCCATGACTTAGAGTTGACGACTGTTGTTTTAGCATTGAAAATCTGGAGGTATTATTTGTTTGGAGAAAAGTGCCATATTTTTACTGAACACAAGAGTTTAAAGTGTATCTTTGATTATAAGGAATTAAATATGCGATAGAGAAGATGGCTTAAACTAATTAAAGATTATGACTATTCTATAGACTACCACCCAGAAAAAGCTAATGTGGTAGAGACACACTAAGTAGGAAGTCTAGATTTTCTAAGGATGTTTTATGTGGTATGAAGGTGATTTTGCTAAATAAGTTGAGAAGTTCTAGAGTAGATATGGCAGCAGAAAGATTAGAAAGTCTGTTTGCCCAATTTCAAGTTCGATTTTCATTAGTGTCTGATATTGTGAAAAGACAGTCAAAAGATGCTCATTTGAAGTTGTTTGAGAAGTCTAAGCCAAGTAATAGAGAAGAGTTTGAATTGAGATCTGGTGGTGCTATTATCAAGCGAGGGAGATTATGTCTTCCAAACGTTAAGGAACTTAAAGATGCCATATTAGAGGAAGCTCATAGTTCAGCATAGGCTATGCATCCAGGTAATACCAAGATGTATAGAACTTTGAAGAAAACATATTGGTGGTCTGAAATGAAACAAGAGATTGTTGAGTATGTTGATAGATGTCTGATCTGTCAACAAGTTAAACCAGTACGTCAGAGATCAAGAAGACTTCTAAATCCACTTCCGATACCTGAATGGAAGTGGAAACATATCCCTATGAAATTCTTAGTTGGATTACCCCGTACTTCTAGTCGTTTCGATAGAATATGGGTGATTATTGATAGACTCGCAAAGACAACACGATTTATATCGATTAAGGAAACATTTACCCTAGATCAACTAGCTAAGTTTTATGTTGACAGGATTGTGAGTCAAATCGATAGTGTCAGACAGAGAGCCAAGGTTTACATCGAAGTTCTGGCCAAGTTTGCAAAGGCACTAGGAACTAAGTTACGATTTAGTACAACTTTTCATCCTTAAACAGATGGACAATCAGAGAGAACCATCCCGACACTTGAGGATATGTTGAGAGCATGTATTCTACAGTTTAAAGGTAATTGGGATACTCACCTATCACTGATGAAGTTTGCTTATAATAATAGTTATCATTCTAGTATCGGAATGGTACCATATGAGGCTTTGTATGGTAAACCTTGCAGAACTCCAGTATGTTGGAATGAGGTAGGTGAACGAAAATTGATTGATCCTGAGTTGGTTCATGTTACAACAGATAATGTGAAACTAATCAGAGAAAATCTAAAAACAACTCAAGATCGTTAGAAAAGCTATGCTGATGTAAGACGAAAAGATTTAGAGTTCGAGATTGGAGATAGAGTTTTCTTGAAGTCATCTCCATGGAAAGGTGCCTTCGATTTGTACGAAAAGGTAAACTAAATCCTAGATACATTGGACCTTACCAGATTACAGCAAGAGTAGGACCAGTAGCTTATCGACTTGAATTACCAGCATAACTTGCAAGAATACATGATGTTTTCCATGTGTCTATGCCAAGAAAGTATGTTCAGGATCCTTCGCATGTATTACCAAAGCAACCGGTTGAGCTAAGGGAAAATTTATCTTACGAGAAAGAACCAATCAAGAATCTGAACAGAAAAGAACAAGTACTGAGAAATAAGACAATTCCGCTCATGAAAATTCTTTGGAGACATCATGGACTGGAAGAAGCGACATGGGAGACATAAGATCAGATCAGAAGCAAGTACTCGTTTTTGTTCTAGTAAGATTTTCGAATTTTGAGGACGAAATTTCTAAAAGGAAGTGATAGTTGTAATACCCGACTTTTGTATTTCAAGTTGGTTGTTATTAATAAAATAATGGAAGGGCATTTTAGTATTTTTATTTAAAAAATGGCAAAAAGGGTAAATTGGTAATTTTTGTACAAGGAAACGAAAAAGTAAAGAAAAAAGATTTATTATTATTATTATTATTACTATAATCAATTAATTAATTAATTAAAAGTGGGTTGTATTTATCATTTATTTAAAAATTTTGATAATTTTAAAATTTGTGTCGAGAAGGATAAGATAAGGAAGCAGGAGTTGAAATTTTATGTTAATTCATTCTCTAATTTTCTAATTGGATGGTTAGTAGGAAAGAATTTATCTTTAAACATGTAAAGTTGGCTGAATTGAAGTGAAGAAGAGGAAGAGAAAGAAGAAAACCCAAGACAAAAGAGGAAAATATTCTAGGGGTCGAGAGTATCAACACAGTAAAGGAAAATAGAGAATTGAGTTCAATTCTTGACCAAATTGAGCGTATTTAAAGTGTTTAGAAAAGAGAGAGGAAGCTAAAGGACAATTCAATTTGAAGAAATTTGGTCAAGAGAACCAAGAAAAATGAAGAATTTGTCGTCGGAGCTGGAAAATGGACAGTTTTGATCACTTAAAGTTTTTGAATAAATTGAAGGGGTTAGAGTTGAAATTGGAGCTTCAAAATTTGTGGTAAGCTCAATAAGAAGTCTCTCTTTAATTTCCTAACAATTAATTTGATTAATTTTAGTTGGAAGTGATAAATTTGAAGTTTGAAAATTGTAGAAAATCTCGTCGAAAAACAGAGCAACGAAATTTAAGCTTGATTTCTCGTGGATTGAGAGCAAATTGGATGGCCAAAACTTGAAGTAATGTAGTTTAAATTATGGGTAATTGATTGGTAAAAGTTAAAACGTCTAATTTTGGCTAGAAAAAGATAATTTCATCGTCAGAGTGTCGTCGGAGTTGTTGTTGAAAAACTGGGCAAATTTGGGGAAAAATTCAAAGGTTGAAGATGATATTTTTAGCTGTCTGTCATTAAAACCAGAAGACAAAATGCTTATTTTTCTTAACCCGATCAATATATTATTGTTAAATGTCCATTTACCCTTGGATAAGAAGTCAATTAAGGGGCATTTAGGGTTTTTAACCTAAGAACGGATTTTGTTATCGACTCGGTTTAATCCGTTAGTTTTGAATAATTTTTAGAGAATTTGACGATCGAAGAAGTTTACGAACCGAGAACGTCCCATCAAACTTGTGAGTGACTTATAATTTTAAATTATGATTTTAAAGCATGTACCGTATGAATTTCACTAAATTATTATCGAGTTTACACGTTTTACGAGATAAATTTTTTAAGCCAACGTATCGAATGTTTATGATTTATTCGTGCCAAAGATGTGTTAAATAACGAATAGATACATGATTTATGATTTTACATATGCTAGTAAGCATAATTTGATATGTTTAAAGACCAACGATATTATGTTATTATTTTCACGTTTTACGAGATTTCAGTGAAGAATGATTTAAGCATACTTTAGAATTTCTAAATGAAATTCTTTATAGGATGTTTCAGTATGATTTGAATGATCCAAGTTTCATAAGTATTTTTTAATGAAAACTTCAACCGAAAGTATTTAAGAATTATTTCAGTGATTTATGAGAATTTCAGTACAAACATGTGTATTCATGATTGAGCCTGATGCTAGTATACTAAGTGTGAACACTAGAGTATTTCGTTGTCACGAGTGCTGGGTTCACCTCACCATGGCAAAGAAGTTGTGAGCGGTGGCTCTACTACAACATAGATAGCGCTATCCTAAGTGTTGAGCTTGCTCCACTACGACAAAGACGTTTCTGATGTTGGCCCCACTTCAATGTAAATTTTGCTGTCGTTAGTGCTGGATTCGCTCCAATACGACAAAGACGTTATAAATGTTCGCCCCACTATAACGTAGTATCACTGTCGTGAGTGTTGAGCTAGCTGCACCACGACAAAGACGTTGTTGGTACTGATCCCACCATGACGTAGTTATCGCTGTCGTTAGTGTTGAGATGACTCCACTACGACAAAGACGTTGGGAGTGCTGAATTTTTTCCACTACAACGTAGTTAGAGGATTACACATGGATTGTTAAAGTTTTCAGTTACAGATGACTTGTAAAGCTTTAAGTTACAGATTATTTACAAAAGATTTCAGTTATGCATTGCTTTATGAAAGACTTAGAAACACATTGCTTTGCAAAGTTTAAGTATGTTTCAACGACATGATATTTATGTATTTCCAAAGCATGTGATTTCTAAAGTATGTTATCTAAAGTATATCCAAGTTTATGAATGATTTCTAAAGTATGTTGTTTATAAATTGTCACTCATTAGGCATGAGCTCATTCTTTCAAATGTTTTCTCACTTTTCTGGTAGAGATCGTGATTTTCGAGCCTGATCGATTGTTGCCTATCTGCTATCAAAGTTTGAGTTTTGTTTGGTCATCATCATGACTCTTTATATGCATGTTTTGGTCTGTAAAATATTATAACGAGTGTGTTGGGTGGTATGTGACACTTGTGAGATCAATTATGTATGTAAGTTTTATTTACATGTTTATAAGTTATTTTCGCTGCATGTTTCTCAGAGTAAGATAAGTAAGTTAAGCCGTCAGTGAGTGCCATTAAGTTAGAAACGTTACTTACTGGCTTCACGCCATCTCTTACGCTAAGAGTAGAAGGTTTGGAAGAGGGTGTGACAGTTATGATCCCAAAATCTTAATTAAAACGTTTATAATAAGCAAAAGCCAAGTTACTATTCAACACTGAGCAAGGAATTCAAGAAAACAATTTATATAGGCTCCTTTTTAGGACAACTAACTAAAACCACAACCATCAACCATTATGAATAGAATGATATTACAAGAAAGAAAACCAAGAATGTAACCAATTTCATTCAATCACATGTTATGTTGATAAAATCTACGAGGCACAAATGCTTAAGATTCAACATAATATCTATTTGCTTTTGAAACTAAAACAATGCATTGTCCTCGATGTAAATAGAAATAAAATGCATTGACAAAAGCAAAGGGAATAGAAAACCTTTCCTGAGATTAAATGTGCATAGGATGAAGGTATTGGCATGCTTCTCTAAAGATATGTCCTAAAAGATCAAACTTTACCTAGAAAGGAAAAGAAAACCAAGCAAAACTCTAAAAATCGAACAACCAATACCGAAATAGAAGACAATTAATTTTAATAATAAGTTGTCTCCAGAAAGACAAACGAGATTATGCACTATCACTCATAATGCCTTAAGTCGTACGATATTTGCTCAAGAGTTGTTCCACAGTTCATGACACTAAAAACGCAATGCAAAATAAAGAATTACCAAAGATGATGTCCCGATAAACCAACATGATTACAAACATGATTCTCGAGACCACTCATGCAAAGAAAGGACAAATCTAAGTAAGTAAGTAACAAACAAACTTTAGTCTCCGAAATTATTAAAATAAGGATTTGGTTAAAATTACACGACGAAAGCCGAAGAGACATTAAAATAAGGGTTTTACCTAGTGTGGTCAAGTCTACCTGATTGGCAAGAATCTGGAGATGGAGGCGAAGTCATTGGCAGAGAGTAAACTGAGTTTAAGAACTTGCATTTAAGTATATTTTAGTGTGAGATGCAAGTGTGTTAGATTTTGTGAGAATCGGTGTTCAAAAGGACACATTACGATGATATGTGATGTTTTGCCACTTTGGACGTGCAAACACGGGAGAATGGAAATGCCCTTATATACTATAGGAGGAGGCATGGTGTTGGCTCGTCGCACTGCGGGGTCGTGTGGCCTAAGCGAGCCATCCCATAGAACACGAGTGTGTCATGGCATGGGCGAGTGTCGCGGGACGAGTGTCTCGGATAACATCCTTTGAGGAGGAGTGACTCAAGGACAGTGTTGGGTGGCATGGGTGTGCCGACATTGGGCCTTCTTGAAATAGTCAGAGGTTGCAGTATAGATCCGAGCTCCAACATCGTATCCTTAAACGATACGGTAATGTCGCAAGTGTCATCATGTCTCGATAATGTCTAAAAAGTTGGATATCGTAGAGCCTCGCAAGTACAAATGACTCGAGGTCGATTCTCGATCAATGTGTTCATATGTGAAACAAAGCCCGATGAGATCCTAGGGTTCGAGATGGCATTTTACAAGATCAATTGTATTCGATAAGCATTGTAAGCTAGTTCTGACCCTGTATAAGGTCAGAACTCATTTTGGAAAGGTCCCAAACGTGGGTCAATCTAGAGTTCGAGAATAAAGAAAAAGAAAGGAGATAAAATCTACGAAGAGGTGACGTACATTGCCGAGAATAAGCTAAGTTACAAGCGTCAATTTGGGAATACTCGATTGGGACGATGTCGTCGTGAGCAAAAGGATGCTCACGTGTACGACTAGTCGAGCTGGTGTTGAAAGAAGGTCGTCAAGCCACAGACTAAGTAAGCTCAGAAGAGGAGAAACAAACGATGCCTAAGGGTTTGACAGAGTAAGAAGACTCGCAAAAAGAATGTATCGGCTAGAGATTCCATTTAGGCTGACCATGGTCGAGGTAATATCATGGTGCTACACGGTTGAAAAGTGCGATCGTGACTGATCGTGACTGATCGGGACATCTTTGGTGTTCTATGAATTCGTTCCTTTTCACAGCTCTAATTTTTATCACCGACAAAGACCTGAGTGCTATGCTCTTCTTTGTGACTACTTATTACCTTTGGAAGCATGTACTTAATTGCTACCTCAATGTTATTCTTAAATGCCTCTTGTTGTACTCCTTGTAGCAGAGGTGTAAATTTTTTTATATACTTCATGATGCATGAGAGGAACATCAACCTTTGCATCCTAGTTTCTAAAAATTAGTAGAGACCCAAGCACCGACACGGTATTGTCGCCAATGTTTTCATGCCTCGATAATGTCTAAATAGTTGGACATTTGTAAAGTCTCGACAAGTACAATCGACCCAAGGTCAGTTCTCGATAAGCGTGTTTATGTGAAACGAAGATCGTTGACATCCTAGAGTTCGGGATATCTTAAGTTATCAGTTGTGTTCAATAAGCTTTGTAAGCTAATTCTGACCTTGTATAAGGTCAAAATTCATTATAGAAAGGTCTCTAGTCGTGGGACAATTGAGATTTCGAGAACTAAGATGGAGGAAGAAAATGAAATGTATGCGGAGGCAATGTACATTGCCAAGAACAAGCGAAGTTTCAAGTGTCAAGTTGAGACTACTCTGTTGGGACGATGTCGTCGTTGAGCGAATGGATGCTCATAAATACGTCTAGTCGAGCTGGTGTTGAAAGCAAGTCATGAAGCAAAAGATTAAGTAAGCTCAGTATAGGAGAAAAGAACCTCGCCTAAGGGTCTGATGCATAAGAGGAACATCAACCTTTGGAACCTAGTTTTTGAATCAGTTTTGAGGGAAAGTCTTGCTCACTGTCAGAATGTATCAAATGTTATTATCATGTTTGTCAACTATTAAACTAACCCTTTATGTTATTTAGTGGAACAACAAAGTTATGAACACCATAATCTTAATTTAAACCTTTATAATAAACAAAAGCTAAGTTACTATTCAATAATGGACAAGTAATTCAGAGAAAAACATTTATATAGGATAATTTTTAGGATAACTAACACCACAACCATGAACCATTGTGAACAAAATGATATAACAAGAAAGAAAACCATCAGTGGTCCTAAGCACAAAGAATGTAGCCAATTCATTCAATAGCATGTTATGTTGATAAAAAGTACGAGACTTGAATGCTTAAGATTCAACATAATATATATGTGTTTTCAAACTAAACCAATGCTGTTCTCGAGGTAAACAAATAAAATGTATTGACAAAAACAAAGGGAATAGAAAACCTTCCCTGAGATTAAATGTGCATAGGTTGAAGATATTGACATGTTTATCTAAAGATCTTTCAAGAAAAATCAAACTTTGCCTACAAAAGAAAACAAACCCATGAAAAAAAAAAACAAACCAAAACAAAAATAAAAGACAATTAATTTTAATAATAGGTTGTTACCAAAAAGACAAACGAGATTATGCACTATCACTCATAGTGCCTTAAGCAGTATGATATTTGCTCAAGAGTTGTTCCATAGTTCACGACACCACAAACACGATGCAAATCATTCTAAATGTCCAAGAAAATCGAAAAGCGAACAATAGAATATCGAAAAAATCAATAAAATCATTGAGAAAAATAAAGAATTACCAGAGATGAGGTCCCGATAAACCAACATGATTGTAAAATTGATTCACCAGATCGCT
This sequence comes from Cucumis cinereus, assembly GCA_037974625.1. NCBI lineage: Eukaryota > Viridiplantae > Streptophyta > Magnoliopsida > Cucurbitales > Cucurbitaceae > Cucumis > Cucumis cinereus. The sequence goes on from JBBPDJ010000020.1 coordinate 9,796,715, forward strand.
CCTGCAAAGAAAGGACAGATCTAAGTAACTAAGTAACAATCAAATTTTAGTCTCCAAAATCATTAAAATAAGGGTTTGGTTAAAATTATGTGACGGAAGCAGAAGAGACAATAAAATAAGGGTTTTACCTAGTATGGTCAAGTGTACTTGATGGGAAAAAAAATTGGAGAGGGAGGAGAAGTCATTGGCGGAGAGTAAACTGAGTTCGAGAACTTGCATTTTTAAATAATAAAGAAGAATATAATAACATACTTTATTCAGGTCATATAGAAGCACCATCGAATTCTGAACCAAATTTCAAAAATTGAAAATAATTTTTTGACTAAAAGTGAAACATTGTTATAAAAAGTGAGCTACAAAACAAATCATACTTCTCGTAAACTCAACTTAAGCAGGTTTCTAGTCACTCTCACAAATTACTTCCTTAAGCCGGACTCTACCAAAAAAAAAAAAAAAAAAAATTAAACATACAAACATAAAAAGTAAAGAAGAATCTTTACATTAAATAAGGTAAGTCCACCCAAGCTGAAAGCATTAACCATGTGTTCAGTTTAAATGCTTTCAATAACGTTTTAAATCCAGGAGCATGCATACTTGAAGACGGAAGGTGTCAACAATGTCAACGAGCCTCAAGCCCGATCATCAACATCTTCATCCTCACAGCCACCTTTAGCTAAAAGATTAGCACCAATATCCACATCAACTACTCGTTTAACATGTCACACCCTCCCCTGGACGCTACTCTCTATATTTAAAAGGATGGTGCGAAGTAAGTAGACACCACATCTATCTTAGCCACATTTACCAATATCTTACTTAGACGAATAAGACTCAAATATGAACAATAATGAAGGAAATATATATATATATATATATATATATATATATTGATTAAGAAATAAAAACATTTGTCTAGCACTATTATCTTGAGGCATTAAACCCAAACGTTATTTACATCATGTTAAACAACCCTATTTAATAGTTTACCTTTAAGCTTATTCTAATTACTGACAAAATGCATGTTCAAAAGTTTGACGTACGATAAAATTACAAAACTAAACAACAGTAGTTCATGCTCGAAATCACGATCTTAACTTGAAAATAGAAATCATTTTGAAAACATAAGCTTAAAGCTTAGTGTGTGACTAATTTTATTAACATACTCTACAAACATTAAATTGAAGAACTCTTAAATAACTATACATGAAGTTCCAATTAAATATGAACAATAATCAAGGAAAAACACACCACACACACACACACACACATATATATATATATATATTTTGATTAAGAAATAAAAACATTTGTCTAGCACTATTATCTTGAGGCATTAAACCCAAACGTTATTTACATTATGTTAAACAACCCTATTTAATAATTTACCCTTAAGCTTATTCTAATTACTGACAAAATGCATGTTCAAAAGTTCGACGTACGATAAAATTACAAAACTAAACAATAGTAGTTCATGCTCGGAAATCACGATCTTAACTTGAAAATAGAAATCAGCTTAAAGCTTAGTGTGTGACTAATGTTATTAACATACTCTACAAACATTAAATTGAAGAACTCTTAAATGACTATACATGAAGTTCCAATCTTATCTTTCATTACTTATTGCTTATCTACGTTGTAGTAGGGTACGCCCGGTACTCCCAACATCTTTGTCATAGTGGGGCATGTTCAACACTCCCCACAGTATCGTTGTTGTGGAGCAAACTCAACACCAACAACGAGGTACTCTAATGTGCACACTTAACATAATAGTCTAAAGCTTAATAACATACTCATTGTAATTTATATAAATCATGGAAAATGGCAATAAATTTTCTTAGGTTTTTTAATACATTATTTTGTGATTACTAACACAAAAATAATGCATGATAGAAATCATTCTCAATAAGTTGAGAAATTTACTCTTATGCGACAAATATAATTAAAGTTGGAAGCATTGAGGAAATTTAATAATATTTATGCTTAAATATATAATTTAAGAATTTTAGGTCACTCACAAACTTGATTGGAAGTTCTTGGTTTGTAAATTTTTTCGATCGTCAATTGTCCTGAAAATAACCCAAAATCGACGGTTAATTCGAGTCGAAGATAAATTCGATACCGACACAAAATCCTACATTTTTCCTTAATTATATTAAATTTTCCTTAATTCCATAAATTTTCCCTTAATATAATTCTATTGTCCAAGGTTAAGATGGGTATTTAAAGATTATTTATTAATCGAGTTTAGGATATTAAAGCATTCTGTTTTTAAGCTTCAATGGCGCATAACATGGCAGACTTAAGATGGTGGACTTTTACTGACGTTGAAACAAACTTCATCTTCAACCTTTGAAATGTCCCCCAATTTTTGCCCAGTTTTCCAATGAGTATTCTGACGAGACTTTGACGATAAAATACTATTTTTTCGGCCAAAATTGTAATTCTAACTATTACGAAACAATTACCCATAACTTAAACAACATTACCTCAAGATTTGGCTGTCCAATTTGCTCTTAATCTCCCAGATTTTACTCTGAAAATTCTTTCACTCCGTTTTTCCGACGAGCTAGCTACAAAATTTTTGAAGCTCAATTCGTTATTTTCAGTCATTTTTAACCAAATTAATTTTTACAAAATCAAAGAGGAACTTCTATTGAGTTGACCAGTAAATTTGGAGCTTCAATTTGGCCTCTAGCTCATTCAATTTCTTTAATTTTTTGAGCTACTCAAAACTGTGTTCTCACTCCGTCCAACTTTCTTCTTTATTTTTCTTAACCTTTCAATAGAATTCCTCCAAATTGAGCTTTGCTTCAACTTCTTCTCTTTTTCCTGAATAATTTGAGCACAAATTTCACACAAATTGGACTCGAATTCCTTCCATTTTTTCCTTTTTCTTCCTTCTATTCTTCTTGGTAAACCATAAGGATTTTTAAAGAAAATTTCACCAATTCTTATCAATTTCTTCTTTCTTCCTTCAGCTGCCAACCATACTTATTAAATAAAGATATTTCAGCACCTTTCTCCCATCCAATTACTGATTTTTTTTCGAATTTTTCTTGTACAGTGGGTAAAAAAGGTTGTAACTTGATTTCGGTGGTCTGATTTGGGCGAATTTGGTATCGATTTTTTCAGAAAAATACCATGAATCCATATACGAAATAAAAAAAACAATATTTACAGAAAAAATATCTAAAAACACAATCCATATACAGAATAAAAAAAATATAATATTTACAGAAAAAATGCTTAAAAACACAGAGACCTTTGCACTTGATCCAATCAAAACTTTAAATCTATGACAAAAAATTACAGTAAACATTCAATTACAAAATTAACATTCATAATGCAATACCCACCATAAAACCAATGCAAATTTTAAAAATTCTCAATTAAAATTGAGATGACTCTAATACCAATTGAAGGGATAAGAACCCTTTGCAGCAGAAGACTTACAGGACCATTCACAATTTTAATTTGGAAAAAATTAAAATACTAATACATTGAAAAAAAAATCTACGGCTAAGCATGCTTTTTAAAAACAAAATTACAGAGAGAAAAAAAAACTCACCCTTGTTGTAGTATTTGAAATCTACTATACACCAAATTGTAGCCACCACCAATTGGAACCTCTCCTACTCTCTGAATAATGGAGGTTTGACTTGTGGGAACAAAATGAGATTTTCTTTGGAAATTTTGGAGAAAAATATAGAAAGTTTTTTTTTCTCAGCAGACCTCCTTCTGCAATTCAAACGTAGGTTGTTTCAAGCACCCTCACATACCTCTTCTGTTCTTTCCCTTCTTCACTGAAGAAGGGGAGGTTAAAGAAAATTTGGAAAAACGTGGGAGCATTCCACGTTTCCCAAAAAATAACTCCCTTGAAGGAGTTTTTTAATTTTAATTAAATTAATTAACTAACAAATTAATTAATTAATTAATTAAATTAAATTAAAATTAATTAAATCATATTTGATCAATATTTCACTTAAATCATATTTAAATGATTATTTGTCATATAACCTATAGTTTTAATTTAATTAAATCTAATTTAATTAAATATAATTAAACTAAACTATTTATGAATTCTCTAATTAATTAATTTCTAAATTAAATATCTTATATTTAATCTAATCAATATTTGAATCACATTCAAATATTAAATCCTCTTATAACCTATAGTTTTAACGTGTATCATATACGCATTAAGTTTAATCTATAGTTTAATATGAATTTAATTCATATTAAATCAATATTTGAACTCATTCAAATATTTTATTCTCTCATTAATTAATTTTGAATCGCATCCAAAACTAAAATTTATATTATAAAGCTTAATTAAAAATATAAACTTTATATTATAATGTATTTCCATATATTATATTAATTCCCTTAGTCAATTTGAACATTTCAAATTATATCAAAGATATATTAACCTCATTACCCTTTACGAGTAAGGAATGAGACCTCATGGACCTACAAATCAGAAGCTACAACGATATGAGATTAGTTGACTAAAGTCATTAATCACATTAATCAATATTCGTTAACTGTGTGTACAATGTACTAAAGACTAACATTTGAACTCTTCTCACTGTAGATATATTTCTGTGTCCACGGATGTAGACCAATAATAGCAAGTTAGTCCTTCACTAGTGTTCGTAACTCCATGTAACATCCCAAATTAAAAGGTAGTTTGTAATTTTTTATTTATTATCTTATTAAATGTTGGTAATTTTAAATTTGGGTTTGTTTTAATTGTGGTTGGAGAAAAGAAAAGGTGATTTTTTTTGTTGGAATTATTTTTGTTGTGGTTTGTTTTAATTGTGGTTGGAGAAAAGAAAAGGTGATTTTTTTTTTTATAAAAAAAAGATAGAGGAAATTGGAAATAAAGGAGGAAAGAGAATGGGTATTAATTGGAGAGAGAAACTTGGTTTTATTTTTGGAAGAAAAGAAGAAAAGGAAATAAGAATATATTATTATATTATTGTTATTTTCTTTTATTTCTTTTAAATTATTGAGGAATTAGGGTTTTTTTTCTTATGTTCTTCTTCATCCCCATAAAAAAAACCCTAGCCGCCGCCGCCAGCAGCTCCGCCATCGCCGCCGCAGCCACGCTAGGAAGCTTCGCTGAGGTCAGCCTCTCGCAGCCGCCATCTCGCATCGCGTTCCAGCTGAGGTCAGCCGCTCGCAACCGCCGATCGTCCGTGTCCAGCCAGTCGCTGCTCAGATCTGCTGAAGCCGATTCAGATCTGCTAAGTCGCGCCTCCATTCCACTCCACGCCCGGATCTGCAAGTCACGTCTCCAGCCTCGATGTTTCTCGCCTAGCCGCACTGCACGACCACCCACGGAAGCTGACGTCAGATCTGCCAGCGCCAACCGATCTTCATTCGCCGAGCCGACGTAGCCCCTATCCGCGCGTCCGATCCACTTCAAGCCATGTGCCGTTTTGCGACTCCGTCGCACCTCTGGTTGTCGTGAAGTCACGCACTGCCCAAATCTGCGAGCCAAGCCGAGCCGCCATTCTGTCACTTCCTGTCTCCACTGCCACTGCTCGCTGTTGGATTGTTGGTGAGTTTGGGTTTGGTTACTGAAGGGAGTAGAATTAATATTTCTTTTGAGAAGAATTATTAATTAATGTTCCTGTGTTTAGGGTCATTTGAAGGCTAACTCGATTAGGGGAATCTTTGTAACTTGAGGTAAGGATTACTTCTACCGAATCTACGCCTTTGGCGTATAACGTGTGTCAGATGATTTCTGTGCCTGCTTTAGGGTGTTGGCTTCAGGTTTATCTAGTTTATAAACCTGTATGGATTATGCATGATTGTTTTACCGTTTACCTGTGTTATCTGCTGCATGAGATATGTTTGGCTATTGTGATCACAATACTTGTACTGGATTTAATTGGATACGGTTTCTGTTAATTTACCTAATGATTTTGTACTTGGTGGAAAACGATAGGTCAGTTTTCAAGTCGTACGACGACTTGATTATGAATAGCCAGTGACCAGCCTGTGTGGCGTATCGTCGACTAGCCTGTGTGGCGTATTATCCACCAGCCTATGTGGCACATCGTCACTGAAGGTCGTGAAGGGGGTCTGTACGAGGTATGTTCCGACGTTCGTTCTTAGGGCAAGCCCATGTGGCGATTTGCTGTGACAGGGTCGTGAAAGCGGTCTGTACGAGGCATGTTCCGACATATTTTTCAGTACTCAACCACCCGACTGTGTGTCGCAAAGTACAAGCCATTAAGAAAAGTTAACGGTCACCAAGTGGAGTCTGTAGTGATTTTTCTTACTGGGTATTTTTATACTCATTCCTTTCTATGTTTTATTTCAAGCAATGGTAAGAATGGACCGTCGAGGGGCAAGTAGAACCAGTGACCATATCAGGAGGGACCAGGAGACCTATTTGCTTCCGCGTACGGTTATTTGGCATTTGTTTTCTTTAAGAGTAAACTTTTTGTTGGATTTATTTGTAATGGTTTTTTGTTTAGAAAATTATTTTAGGGATCCCGTCTAGGTTCTTTTCTTATCTTTTACATTAATTTGATTGATTAAACGTTTGAAAACCCTTTTATTATTTTATTTGAATTAAATTAAAGTATTTGTTTTGCTTTGTCTTCATCTTTTAAAATGGATTTAATGATTTTACTTAAGTAATGACCTTGGGTTAAGGTTGAAAACTCGGGGCGTTACAGTTGGTATCAGAGCCTAAGGTTTTAGGTTATGTAGATTACTTACGATATAAGTTATGATTTTGGTCCCTACGGTCACTATGGTTCACTTCTTCTCGCCAGGTACGTTTTCTTGAGTAAGCTTTTGGTTATGCATAAATATTGCCTGTAAAACTAGAAATTTTATGGATCATGGATAGATCTCGTACTTATGACGTTGTGATGGTTTTAGAAAAATACCACTGCGTCGGGGTACTAGAAGAGGTGGACGGGGTGGATGAGGAGCAGGTCGAGGTCAACTTGCCCAGCCAATTGTGGACCCCGCCGCACCTGTTACACAAGCTGACCTGGCTGCACTGACGGCTCAGTTAGGGCAATCTATTGCAACGATCGTGGCGGCAGCTTTGGCACAGTTTCAGCCAGCCGCACCTGTCCCGACTGCACCTGTTCAGATCAGGCTGCATTAGTAGTATCGGGGAATCTGCCAGATCGTCTGTCGGCAGAGGCAAAGCACCTGAGAGATTTTCGGAGGTATGACCCTACAACGTTTGATGGGTAACTGAAAGATCCCTCGGCAGCAGAGTTATGGCTATCATTGATTGAGGACATCTTTCGATATATGAACTGTCCGGACAATCAGAAGATCCAATGTGCAACGTTTATGCTCAGGGACTGGACCATTGTCTGGTGGAAGTCTGTTGAGAGGAGATTGGGCGGGAACCCCACAAGATTTCTTGGGAGCAGTTTAAGGCGTGCTTCCATGAGAAGTTCTTCTCTGCTAACCATCGAGACACTAAGTGTCAGGAATTCTTAGATCTGAAACAATGACAGATGTCAGTGGAGGATTATGATCAACAGTTCGACACGTTGTCCCGCTTTGCTCCAGAGTTGGTCGTAACTGAGGCGGCTCATGCCGAGAGGTTTGTGAGAGGCTTGAGGAGGGACATCCGTGGCTTTGTCAGATCGTTTAATCCTTCCACGCAGACAGAAGCCCTGCGCCATGCAATTAATGCCTGTGATCGAGATGCGGAAGTTCCAAAGAAACCATCTGAGAAGGAATTCTCTTTTGGACAGAAGAGAAAGGCCGAGAGCAAGCCAATAGAAGTTTCGTGGAAGAGTCAGAGGACCGGAGAAGCACAAGGTCACCATCGAAGGCAGTTTACAGGAGTCAGCACCACTGGGAGAGAGCCACAACCTTGCCGTAAGTGTGGGAGAAAACACTGGGGTCAATGTTGGGCGCTGGATAAAGTTTGCTTTGCTTGCAAGCAGCCAGGGCACATAGCAGGAAAATGCCCTAATAATTCTTCGGCAACCATCAGGAATCAGTCAGGTAGCACATCCCAGGGAGGTGTGAAAGCAACAGGACTGAGTTTTCGCCACCAACCGGGAAGAGGCAGAGAAGGCAGGCACATTGGTGACAGGTACGCTCCCAATCTTGGGGCACTATGCTTTAGTTCTCTTCGATTCTGGGTCCTCGCATTCTTTTATATCTTCAGTCTTTGTGGAGCATGCATATTTGGAGGTTGAACCTCTTGATTT
>JBBPDJ010000020.1:9805024-9817763 GCA_037974625.1 Cucumis cinereus
AAACCGCTACAGACTCCATTGGGTGACCGTTAACTTCCCCTAATGGCTTGTACTTTATGACACACAGTCGGGTGGTTAAGTACTGACAAATATGTCGGAACAGGCCTCGTACAGATCCCTTTCACGACCTTGTCGAAGCAAATCGCCACATGGACTTGCCCTCAGAACGAAACGTCGGAACAAACCTCGTACAGACCCCCTTCATGACCTTCAGTGACGATATGCCACACAGGCTGGTCGACAATACGCCACACAGGATAGTCGACGATATGCCACAAAGGCTATTCACTAGCTAGTCAGAATCAAGTCGCCGTACAACTTGAAAACTGACCTATCATTTCCCACCAAGTACAAAATCATTAGGTAAATTAACAGAAACCGTATCCAATTAAATCCAGTACAAGTAATGTGATCACAATAACCAAACATATCTCATGCAACAGATAACACAGGTAAACGATTAAACAAATCATGCATAATCCATACAGATTTACAAACCAGATAAACCCGAAGCTAACACCCTAAAGCAGGCACAAAAACCATCTTAACACCTTATACGCCAAAAGCGTAGATTCGGTAGAAGCAATCCTTACCTCAAATTACGGAGATTCTCCTAATCGATTTAGCCTCCAATCGACCCTAAACACACAAGAACTTTAATTAATAAACCTTCCCAAAAGAAATATTAATTCTATCCCTTCAGTAACCAAACCCAAACTCACCAACAAACCAACAATGAGGAAAGGCAGCGGAGACAAGAAGTGACAGAACACGGCTCGACGGCTTGGCTCGACGACACAGCCTGGTGGCTCGGCTTGGCGGCTCAGGATGAGGAGCGGCTGCACACGGCTTGGGGAAGGGAGATCGACTCGGGCGCACGATTCCAATGAGCGGCTGCGACGTTGGGCGGCGCTAGAAGATCTGGGCAAGCGGCTTGGCTGGACGCAGGAGACGGCTTGACGAGATCTGGACGGCACGGCTTCGGCGTTTCTCCAAGGGTGGCTCGACAGCGACGTGGCTCGATCTTGGCGTGACGCGCGAGGTGGCTGGCAGACGGAGATGGTGTCGCAACTTGCGAATCCGAGCGTGGTGGAGAATCAGCTTCACGCGCGGGTTGGAGACAGACGGCGCGAGCGACTAGGCGTGCGGCTTCCTCGGCTAGGTGCGATGCGAGACGGAGGCTGCGACTAACTTCGGCGAAGCTCCGTGGCGTGGCTGCAGCGACGATAGAGGAGCTGGTGTCGATTGCAGCGGCGATGGAAGAGTTGGACAGCGGCGGCGTGTGACGGCTAGGGTTTTTGCAAGAGGAGAAGGATTATTTTGGGGAAGAAGATGAGTTCACGAATTCCAAGGTGTCTAAATAAATAAATAATAATAATAATAAAATATTATTATTATCATCATTTATATTTCTTTTTATCTTTTCCAAATCTACCTTTTTCTCTTTCTTCTTTAAAACTCCTCATTCCTCTCTCTCCTCATTAAAACACCTTTTCTTTTTTTTTTTCTTTCTCCAACCACACATAAAATAAAAACCACACCATACTAAATCCAACAATTTTTCTCAAATTTAAATCCAAAACAAACAACCCAAATTAAAATTTACCAACATTTAATAAGATAATTAATAAAAAATTACAAATTACCTTAAAATTTGGGATGTTACATAGTAGATAGTAACTAAGTTAATAAAATAAATAATATTTAATTCTAAATAATTTTTAAGTTAATAACAATAAATAGAGATTTGAGTAAAAAAGAAAAAACCAAAAAGTAAGCATTAGAAATTAAGAGAAATAAATAAATAAATATTTGAATAAAAAAGAAAAATTTGTAGTGAGTTGAAGTCGTGGACCCCGTCCACGACTTCTGACAACATGGCAGTCAACACTGCCACGAGGGTCCATGATGCCACGGGTCAGCCTTGTCGTGGACCCGGTCCACGATTTAGAAAAGTCGTGTACCCGGTAAACGACTTCACTACCCTATTTTTGACAATATTTCTCCAACAACCTCTTTTTTGACATTATTTTTTAAAATAATATTATTTAAAAAAAATCAGCACTATCCTCTAAAATGAAAAAAAAAATTTAGATTAAAACAAAAAAAATGAAAAAGATATAGTTTTAAAAAGATAACCTAATAATAATAATAATTTAGAAAAACCTCCAAAATAAAAAAAAATGCTAAAATATATTTTTAAAAATATTAATATAATTAAACTAAGTACCTATTTGGAATGACTAAGAAAAAGTTCTTTCAAAAATTCATTTTTATTTAAACATTTTTTATAAAAACTTCATAAAATAAAAACAAAAATGGCTTTCAAAACTTTTTTTAAAAACGTATTTGTACATACAAGTTTATTTGGTTTGTTATATATTTTTAAAATATTTTTGTTAAAATTTTCAAGGTTGATCGGAGGAAACTGGAGGTTGGTTGGTGGTGGTTGTTGGAGTTGGTTGTCGAAAGTTCGCCGGTGAAGTCACTGTAGAAGGTGGTCAGATATTGGCGACGACGACCATCGGAGGTGGTGGTCGGAGATTGGTCGGCCACGATCACTAGAGGTTGTGTCCGAAAGTTGGTCGACGAATTTTTCAACCCTTGAAGCAAATACCCCTTAAGGTTGAAGAATAGTAAAAGCATGTGGGTTATTTTAATTCTAATCCTAATCTCCGACTAAAATAATCACTGCCACAAACATGGAGTGGGCTATTATACTCCACTCCATCCCTCTCCATTCCCCAAATGCACCCTTACATTTCAAAGTTTTTATCTAAGAATATTTTCAATTATATCAAAAATAATATCACTAATAGACACTGATAGATGTTTATTAGTGTCTATTGTCATCTATCACTTTTACGATCTTTTGATTTAGAGATATTATAGAAAAAAGATCTCAAACAGAAATAATAATAGGAACATAATTTAAAATGAAACCATATCTGAATTAGTTAGAAAAAAATGGTAAATGAATAAAACCTATATTTTCCTAGATTTTAGGCTTCTTCAACAACCTTAAATATAAGATATTTAGCCACGTTTTTTTCTAATAAATATATATAAGACCGAAAGATATGAAAAAATTAACAACATCTTGACAACAAAAAGAAATAATGATTGGAACTTCAGTAGAAACTCGTGCTGCAAGTGCAACAAAAAAAAGAAAAGAAAAAGATATGAAAGAGCAAAGTGATCAACCAAAAAAAGTTTGAATGAAAAGCTTGGTATTACATACTTGAGCTTACTAAAGTTGATGATTATTTACTGTCATGTAAATAATGTATTGAATACACTACCTATAATTGCAGGTTATGAGGAAACGACAGAAGACAAACAAGGAAGTACAGTAAAAAGAAGATAGAGAACCAAGGCAACAGTATAAGGTTTGAATGTCTTATTGTAACAATTTCAAAAATACAGTGTATTTGGTAAGAAGTAACTGTGAATATGTAACTAAAAGGAATGGTACACATCCACAGAAATCTGCTGCAGAGGAAACTAATATTGAAGAAGATGAAGTAGAAGAGGATGACTATAAAGAAGCAGAAGATAAGGAAGTATAAAAATCAAATACGGACGAAGAAAAATTATCATTGGATGAAGATCAGTGAGAAACGAAAGACGAAAAGAGGTCTGAAAGGAAAAATATGTGACATTTCAAATTTTAAAATAACAAAATGTATGCATATTATAAAGTTCTACTTACTAACAAAAAATTCATATTTATAAGTATCAAGAAGGACAGATACTAAAAAGGAAATTAATACAAGAACGAAAAAGAACAAATTTCAAAAGTAGAAGAGACAAAAAAGGTTAGATTATTACAACAAATAGGATCTGGATATCATGACACTGCTTTAGTATGAACAATAAAATACAGAATATTCGATTTTGCTGTATTACTGAAATTTCATTAATCTTTACATTCATGTGTTCTATGATCTGTATAATTGTAAGTGTCTCTATGGCTTACACTTGTATCTATGAATCCTTAGTATTTAAACTGTAACTAAACATTTGCTTAAATAGTATACAATTATATTACTTGACCTGACTACTTTTCATTTCACATACAATGTATATGGTTTCCATACTTTGAAAGCTACATTAAAATTGAACTTTCCTAACATTTGTTATATGTAATTTCTTATGTTTGTCTACTGTTATACTTTGTATTTGCTAGTGTTTTGTGTTCTCATACAATATACACTGATATAGTATGTATTTACTTGTGTTTGTGTTCTAATATAGTACATACTGTTATACTTTCTTAGGACTGTCCGTATCTAATGTCCTCGTCTAAAAGAAATGAACCACTCAAAGTCAATCTGCAGGACGTAATGGTGAAATAAAGAAAATAAAAGAAAATCTTGGAGAACAACTAACTGGAAGATTTAGGAAAAGAATATTCAGTCATTTCTTAGACTTTCCATAGTAAACCAATCGTCCGAGCTTCTATTGCATCTTATACAAAGGTTGTGCAAACTAAAACCCGTAAACCAACTAAACTTTCTTATAGGTGGTAGGGTCTTAAAATTTGGTTTACGTGAGTTTATACTAATCATAGGACTGAACTGTGGAGAGATCCCAAAACAACTGTAAATTAGGTTTCATGTTTTGGTTGCCATTTTCTGCTTCGTCTTCATCGTTGTCCCTTTTGTGAACCACTGGTTGGACATCAATTTCAACCTCTTCTTCTTTTTCTTCTTCTTTTTCTTCCTGTTCTTTTTCTAAATCATCTAATTTTTGTTCAAACTCTCTTGCCTTTTGTTTACAAAACAAATGTTAATTACACATTATTTACTAATACTTAAACAAAGTAGGTTCAATACATACCATATATGAGGTACTTGAAGAAGCCTCTGCCTGTTTGGTTGTCATTGTTTCCATCATGGTCTTTAATGTGATTGTCAAGTTTTCTATCTTCTGATTCATGCCTTCTTCAACAGACTTGATGTATTCTAAAATTTGTTGCATTTTCTTATCTGTTGACTGTTGACAATTTTCTATTCTCTCTAATACATTCAATAGTCCATCAGATTGGGACGTGGAAGGCATGTTTTTATTCATTGAAAAATGCACAATCCTTTCAGCAGGTCGATTCTTTTTCATCTATTCTTCGATCTCTTTTAATATGTGTTTCTCATCATCAATGAATGACGCAAAGTATGACATTCTTTTTTCCTCCTCTGAAGCTAATAGGGGACAGATCTCAAGTTGTTACAATATTCCAAAACATTATACGTCATAAAATTTCAAAATTAATAGAAAAGGTTTGTATGGTTGTAAATCTGTTCATACCTCTGTTGAATCAAAGACCTTCGTCTTAAGGTAGATCCATTTGGGTTGCGTGTCTGCAGCCCAATTGATGATTCGTTGCACCTTATTTGATACCTTTCGTGCAAAAAATTTTGGGAGAGAGCTAAGAGTAAGAATAAGCTCATATGTCTAAGCCAAAAGGAAAAATAAAAATCCTTCTAAGGATATCCTTATATGTCCCTTGCTAGACATTGTTCTGTTAATGTATTCTACTAGAAGTTCAAATGAAACTCACTCCTAAGGATAACTATCGAATAACTCATCATCATCGGCCATAAGTATATGGTTCCAATCAAGATGTAAATCCTCTTGTTTTGGTATCAAAAAAATTTCAAGAAAGTATAACTTGGCTAGTTTAATTCGATCATCCTCCGTTCTTGTTGTGCTAACATTGAATATAACATTTAGGTCTTTTCTAATAACCGATTTCAGACTGTCAAAATACTTTTTTTTTCAGAACACCCCCCCTTTTATTTTTTTTCTTTTCCTATGGTTGGGATCTCTCCACAGTTCAGTCCTGTGATTAGTGAAAACTCACGCAAACCAAATTTTAAGACCCTACCACCTATAAGAAAATTTAGTTGGTTTACGGGTTTTGGTTTGCACAGCCTTTGGATAGGATGCAACAGAAGCTGGGATGATTGGTTTACTATGAAAAAGTTCAAAAAATGACCGAATGTTCATTTTCTAAATCTTTCGGTTAGTTGTTCTTCAAGATTTTCTTTTATTTTCTCTATTACACCATTATGTATATGCAGATTGACTTTGAGTAGTTCATTTCTTCTGGACGAGGACATTAGATACAGACAGTCTTAACAAAGTACAACAGTATGTACTATATTAGAACACGAACACAAGTAAATACATACTATATCGGTGTATATTGTATGAGAACACAAAACACTAGCAAATACATAATATAACAGTAGACAAGCATAAGAAATTACATATCACAAATGTCAAGAAGGTTCAATTTTAATGTAGCTTTCAAAGTATGAAAACCATATACATTGTATGTGAAATCAAAAGTAGTCAGGTCAAGTAATATAATTGTATACTATTTAAGCAAATGTTTAGTTACAGTTTAAATAAAAGATTCACATATACAAGTGTAAGTCATAGAGACACTTACAATTACACAGATCATAGAACACATGAATGTAAATATTTATGAAATTTCAGTAATACGGCAAAATCGAATACTCTGTATTTTATTGTTCATACTAAAGCAGTGTCATGATATCCAGATCCTATTTGTTGTAATAATCTAACCTCTTTTGCCTCTTCTAGTTTTGGAATTTGTCCTCTTTTCGTTCTTGTATTCAGTTCCTTCGTATTATATGTCCTTCTTGATACCTATAAGTATGAATTTTATGTTACTAGGTATACCTTTATAATATGCACACATTTTGTTATTTTAAATTTAGAATGTCACCTTTTTTCCTTTCAGGCCTCTTTTCGTCTTTCGTTTCTCACTAATCTTCATCAAATGAGAATTCTTCTTCGTCCGTGTTTGATGTTGATACTACCTTATCTTCTGCTTCTTTATAGTCATCATCGTCTACTTCATCTTCTTCAATATTAGTTTCCTCTCCAGCAGATTTTTGTGGATGTGTACCGTTCCTTTTAGTTACATGTTCATAGTTACTTCTTATAAAATACATTGTATTTTAGAAATTGTTACAATAATATGGTTATAAGACATCAAACCTTATATTGTTGCCTTGGTTCTCTATCTTCTTCTTCCTGTACTTCCTTGTTTATCTTCTGTCGTTTTCTCATAACCTGCAAATATTTACATGACAATAAATAATCATCAAGTTGAGCAAGCTCAAGTATGTATTACCAAGCTTTTCATTCAAACTTTGTTTGGTTGATCACTTTGCTCTCTCATATCGTCTTCTTCTTCTTTTTTTTTGTTGCACTTGCAGCACGGGTTTCTACTGAAGTTCCAACCATTATTTCTTCTTGTTGTCAAAATGTTGTTGGTTTTTTGTTTTCAATAGTGTATAATTTATAATTTAGATAGATATATCTCCTCTTCGATTTTGATAATCGTTGGATTTTTGTTCGCGTTCTTTTTTCCCCCCACTTACTCCAACAACTTTCAATCGTTCACTGACTCTTGTTCTTCCTCCACTCTATTTTTTCATATCTTTAGGGCTTATCTATATTTATTAGAAAAAAACGTGGCTAAATATATTTTATTTAGGGTTGTTGAAGAAGCCTAAAATCTAGGGAAATCTAGGTTTTAATATTCACCATTTTTTTCTAACTGATCCAAATATGGTTTCATTTTAAATTGTGTTCCTATATTATTTCTGCTTAGTATCTTTTTCTTACAATATCTCTAAATAAAAAAAATTTTGAAAGCTGGGTTGAAAGGTCGACGGTCAATAGACCAATGGATTTGGAGAAATAATTTGCATGTTTTTGTGTTGGGTACCTTAAATGTAGTACTTTCAAGAGAGCAGAATTTGAACCTTTTGTTAAATCAGGATGAATACTATTGATCTTCAGGTAAACGGGATGTTGAAAGGAGTATGGTCGAAGCTTTGTCGCGAATGTTCGAAGTTTGTGGTAGACGACAATGGTTGAATGAAAGGTAGAGACTCTTTTTAGAAGATCACGATTACTGCTTTCAGTGGACAGTCAGAGCGACGGAGTAATGAGGCACAGACGAAGCGTTTACCTTACAAATATTCAATGAATATGAAGACGGAGGGAGTCAAATGAGATGAAGAAGAAGTGTACCATTTTAGGAGATGAAGAGGTGAAGTCTGTATAAGCTATTTTTACATTTTTGAATCAGCCTGAGAAGCGTGATAAAGATTTGAAAGGTTGGAGAGAGATTCTAAAAAGAATCATCATCACAATTAATGTGATTTGATGTTTGTAAGGCATTTTAATATTTTTAATTATAGTGTATTTGGTATGATTGTGTTTAATGAGTTTTAGAATAGTTAGGGGTAGAGTTGTCATTTTTTAAATTCTGTTTTTTATTTTATTTTTTTCATTTTGCTATTTATATAATTAAGTTTTATTTTTGGCATTATTCCAAACGATGATTGAAAATTTGCTATTTATCTTATCGTCCCTTAAAAATTTAGAGTTCACAGAGCTTAAAGATAATTTTGATTTAATTACTAGAGACATCGCATCATAATCTACATCAACACAAGTTCCACTCAACGAAATACGTTTTTTTGAACATCATATTTCAATGATAAAAAAAAAAAAAAGGTTAGAGATTCGAATCTCTATGTATTGTTAAAATATTAAGTTCGCTGTTTAAAGAAACTTCAATTTATGAATCTTCAAATTAGAAAGTCCAAATTCATAATTGTGTCTGTGTATGAGTACAGCATGTAGGACTACTGGTAAATATGGACTTTTTATCTCTTAATCATGAATATTGTAATGAGTGAAATTATGATAGCAGAAAGTTATTACTCAACTCAAACCCAACGTCAAGTCTTGAGACACTAACCTAAAGGTTGAGCCTTGATTAAAGCATGAGGCATAAAGCATGAAGCTAAGAGCTTAAAGATGAGACGAGTGACACGAGCAAGGAGGCCCAACACCCTTAGAGGTGTTTGTAAATCAGTTAGAATGTAATCAGAATCATTGGAGATCAAATAAGTATTGAAAAATGTGAATATTCAAAGACGAAATGAAAGTGACATTACAAAGCGTGAAAACAATAAAGAATAGTTGAATTGAAAATTATCAAAATAGAATGAGTTTTATATATTACAAATGGGATAAAAAAAATGCTCAATACAAACATGAGTTTTTTTTTATTACATTACATTACAACATCATCTCATTACAAACCACCAAACACTCTTATAAGGTTGGAACATAGCCTAGAGGGTAGACCTACAAAAGGGTCTATCGAGGCCTAGAAGGCCAAGACTCCAAGAGGCCTTACTTACTAATCAACATAGAGTTATTCATAGATCCCTTCGAGGGTCAGTTAGGTTCTAGCACGTTCATCATGTGAATTGTGACCATTTCTTTCAATCTGTACTGCTTAAAATTCTGATTAATTCTAACGTTAATGAGCTTAGAATACTGTCACAAGGGAGACTCTTTTGTAAGCAACATAATATACAAGTTCAAAGGTACTTCAAAACACAATACTCCATTTTTCGAGGTCAACAAATACATATCAACTTTTATTTGATTGATAGATATAGGATCTGTTAAGGTAGTCAGGAGTTCATAAATGCACTTACGTAGCTCATGAGACAGATGTTTTATTTTAATAATGTGGTTGAAGAAAATAATTAGAAGAATAAGGTGGTTTTGAAAATATTTACAAAATTAATGTTGTTTTTAAGATTTAAAAAAAGAAGAAGAAGAAAAAGAGGTCCAGTGTTCAAAACCGAACCTCTTTTAATTTGTTTTTTTTATTATTATTTATAAAACCAAGAGGTCTGGTTTTAATTTCTTGGTTTTTTTATATAAAACCAGGAGTCTTTTAGTTGTTTTTTATTTTTTATTTCTTATTTCTTTATATTTTTTACTCACTTTTATTTTCTTCTTTACTATTAATTTTAAATTCAATCCACATAGATTTTTAATTAAATTTGCGATTTCTATTATATGGCGAGGTTAGTAATAATTTTACTGAATTTATATATTTTTTAATTACAAATTTTATATTTCTACTATTATTCAACTCTTAAATTTTGACATTGATTTGAAGATAAATAACAAAAGATAAAGATTGTCATACTAAAAGAGAGGTAAATTGTATTGAACTAAATTGTTTTGTTTTTTAATAAAATTATAATAATATTCTCATATATATATGAAAGAGAAAACAACCCAAGACATATGAAAGAGAAAACAAGTTCTCTCACATATGTCATGAGTTCAACTCAAGACATACGAGGGAGAAAAACAAAAACAACCATATTTTTAAAATATTTTATCAACAACATTATTTTTCTAATTTCTTTTCAAAACTACAGTGTTTCTATAATTTTTTCTCATGAAGCTAAACGTAAATAAAACCAAAATTTAAATTGTCATGTCAACAAATATGTCTTGATCTTAATTTTTAAAAACATCAATTAAAATAAGAAAATAGTGAAGTCGATTGATATTTCTAGAAAACTATAAAAACAAAAATTTTAAAAAATATATTCAAATTAATAAATAATTTGTTTGAAGAATAAATAAACACTATTAAAAAGTTTATCACTCATTGTTATATTTGGATTAGTGACATTTATTTACTTTTATCTTTCTATGATAAAATAGAAATGTCAATTTACCCCACATAACAATTTCGAACTCAAAAAAATATAATTCACGTTCAATCAAAATTTAATATGATACGTATACCGTCGCAACTTCTTTTAACTCATGAGTCGAACAACCAAGGGAGCATATGAAGGTATTTTTAAAAATAATTAAATAAGAACATGCAAAATGGAAAGGAATAGACACCTAAACGAACTTCTTGATATAAGAAATTGCAAACTGTTCTCTTTAAATTAAACTAAAAATTAATAATGAAAAGGAAAATACAGCACACAAGTGATGCTCAATACTTATGATTCTGACCATAGTTTTAAAAAGACAGTCACATAATTCCTACAACAACATGCTTTTGGAGATTTCTCAGCAGCCACCAATGGATAAATGAGCTTTATACCTCCCGCACCTTGAAACCTTTCTTTTTTATTTATTTAAATGGGATTTTATTGGTCATTGAGGAGGTTTTTCCTGCAAAAGTTTTGGGTTTTTAAGGACTTCACAGCAAGAGTTAGGCTTTGGTTTCTCTCTTCTTGTACGGACAGTCCAAAGTTAGAACTTTGGTTGGTGGTGGAAGAAGCATTTCAGGTTCAGAGTTTTGATTTGTGTTCAATGAAGGTTGGGTCAATGCATACAACAACCTGTTTTTATTATAACCCAAAATGCTTTTCAGGAAAATTTAGATTAAGTTCATATATTCTCAACATTGTTCCAAAGGAAGAGCAAGTCCATACCTTGCCAACACTTTTGCCTGAATGCAGATATTCAACGGCGTCAACAACGGACTGCACGCCCAAAAATCTTTTTGGATCTACCAAAACCTGTAGAGAGGATTTGAATCACCCAGGTAGAAAGAAGTTACAAAGGTTGTAATACGAATTTTGATGAAATACTTCATTACTAAATGAAATCATGAAAGTACCAGAATAACATTCCTTGAAGCATCTTATTTATTTGTTTCACTACAAGTATTTACCTTTTTTCTGAAAGGAAGTACATTTTTATTTCTCCTACCTACTATCTCTTACTGACACCATAAAGCTCCAGTACAAGGAAGAGGTTAAGCAAATACCTTCAGCTTGCCCGAGGAGAAGAGATTAAATAATCTATCCAAATGTTGCTGCCAGAGGTGAGCATATTGTATGAGGAAGAACCCAGCCTGTAGTGAAATTGAGTGACAAAATTATTACACAATTAGTTGACACAAGCAGGTAGAGTGATAGGATGACACCGAAATAATTAGGCTCATGTGCTAAAAGGCATCGTGCAGATCTTGAATCAGCTAGATATTCTTATGTCGCATTTAAGGTAGGTGTGGACGTTGTTATTGATTTTCTGTCAAGTGTAGTAATATACAGGAAACCAGCATGCAGTAAATTGATGGATGCCACAATTATTGTACTAAGTATATATACAAATTATGAGTTAGCTAGATAAGAAGTCAATTCAGTACTAAGATGGATGAAAACAACAACCGAGGATACCGGAGCAAATTTTCAAGGTCAAATTTCTATTCAAATTATGAATTAGCTAGATAAGAAGTCAATTCAGTACTAAGATGGATGTAAATAACAACCAAGGATACAGGAGCAAATTTTCAAGTTCAAATTTATATGTTGTTGGTTCTGGTTAGTAACTATTTAGTTTTGAAAATTTGTGCATCTTCACACAACTTCTTAATCTTGGTTGTCATAATTTTTAGGTAAATATTTTAGTTCTTAGCCATATACTTTTGGTAAACTCCTTAATCATCATTTTCACGTTCTTTAATTTTTAAAATTTGGCTTGGATTTTGATATCACTCCTAGACAACAAAATATAAAAATCAATAATAGGTGGAACTGATGTTTGTAGTCTTAATTTTCAAGAACAAATTGGTTATTAATACGAGCATAAAATATAAAAGAAGAAAGAAACGAACGAGTCCTACATCCCAAGTGTGCTTCCTCAAACTGCAAAGAGACTTCTCTCGACATGAAGAAGAAAAAAGGGGAAATTTTGCTCAAGTGCTAGCTGATGAATTTTTTTGAGGGTGTGTGTGTGTATTTTTTCTTTTTTTTTTTTTTTTTTTTTTGTGGGGGGGGGGGGGGGGGGGGGGGGGGGGGAGAGGGAGGAAGATCCAAATCCTCCCATCCCCCCGAAA
>JBBPDJ010000020.1:9817773-9841156 GCA_037974625.1 Cucumis cinereus
CCCCCCCCCCCCCCCCCCCCCCCCCCACCAAATAAACAAAAAGAGAGAAGTACACGATATATCAGTCATCATGAAATGGTACGGAAACATACAATAGTTTGGCTCTTCTTTAGAATTTTCTCGCAAAGTCCTGGGTAATTTGATGGCTCCCACCCGTTTTCTCCTTGATACTGAGATGAAAGTGAAACAATACAATAAGAAACTAAAAAACAAGGAGAAAGATACTTACTAATTTTGAGAATAATACACGTGGTATGGAGCTATGAGCAACAGTCTTGCAAATTATCTCTAAGCATTGAGAAATGGGGGAAAATAAAAAATAAAGGAAAATAGAAAAGGAGTAGTATATGGACTTGTACGTTTAAAAGTTCATCTGGATCCTCAACATTATTTATGGTAGATTCTGCTCTGGGAATATCCAAAGTAAAATATTGGTTCAAAGCGGTCTTAAATTCAATTTGTGAATCTGATATCAGCTTTCATTAACACCCACATTTAATCTACCAATCGAAATTTCACGTAGCAAAATAGACAATTTCATTCAAACTTCACATTGATTGTCCAGAAATATATTTCGACTCAATTAATTAATCCCATTAATTGGCATGCAAATGGATTTGCATTTTTTAATCATTGAAAACAACTGCAGCCGGCAGCTAAATTCTAAGACTAGCAGTAAAATGATATCTAGAATATATCAGCGATTCACTTCCAGCTAACTTGAACTGAAAGCTTGCTATTGCCATCAACAACTGCTTAAATTGCTTTAAGAAGTACACATGTTGATGACAACAGACATGCTGTAGCAACAAAAGTCCAATTTTTCATGAAGCTCTGATGAAAACTTTTCCCTCGGAAATAATATACTGAAAGCATATAAATATAAAAGTATAAACTGACTTCATAAAAATGAAATACAATATCGCAACAGTTGAAATGTTCCAGTAACAAAAGCCAAGTACAAAGCAACAAGATGGACATAGGGCTTCTAAAAAATTGACCTGTGAGATCATTCCGATCACAATTAGTCGTCCATAGGTAGCCAATGCATTCAAACACAAACTAAACATATCACCTCCAACTGACTCATAGATGATATCAACGCCCTTAGGATACTCTGTCTTTAGAACCTGGAAAACCGTAAAATATAAATATACCCCTCCATAAATAAATGACTAGAATTGAAAGGAAAACTGGCTTCTTGGCATGTATCCCCACATTTCTTGTACTAAAGAAAACATTTTATCTTTCAAACCCTAAACCATAACTTTTATTACCAAACTGAAAGGTGCTGACATCCCAAAATAGCTTACTACTGTGACGCTTATGTCAGATAGGAAATCAGCATGCAGTATTCAACTTAAATAATATCATATATGAAGTTATAACTTATAAACACATAATAAAATGCAGTTCAAATTCTGGAGAAAAATGACAAGATTTTTAGATATTGGGAATAAGAAAACATTTAATTTTGTGGTTCCTAGTCCCACCCACCCACACACATTCAGAAATAATAATAATAATAAAACCACCGTTAGTTAGGTTCTGTGAAAAGTACTTTTCATTTCTAGTGAGATATGGATTATGGAGAAATCAATATCATTAAAAACGAGGGAAAAAAAACGAGCGGTAAGAAATGAATCTAAAGAGGAACGAGCCAAAAGGATAACATAAAGCTCCTCATTTTCATGTTGATCGATAGACTACAAGTAAAAATGATATCAGCTGAGACATTATAAAGGACCAGTGAGCAATCGCCTAAATCTCTCCCTCGATCTACAAGAACTATGAAAGAACCTTTGCTTATTTTCCTACCAAATTTCAAATGTCATCAGCAAAACTTGTAGTTAATTAAAACCACACGAGCAAGCAAGATATTTTTCATATAGCTTTATTCTTCCCTTTTCTTTGGGGTGGGGAAGGGGGGTTGGGGACCTAATTCAAGTAGTCAGATAGATTGTCCATATTTTTGTTCTAGATCTAACTCACAAGCAAAGCTTTCCGTATAGTTTCAACTTAGCACACGGTAAACAATAAAACTAGAGAAAAAGAGTAAAAAATTTAGAAAGGATTTTGGAAACGTACAGTTTTAATGTCTTCCGATCTATAATCTATAACTCGATCAACTCCCAAATCTTTCAAAAGGGCGGCTTTTCCCTTACCTCCACATGTTGCAACGACCTTATTTCCTGCTAACTTGGCCAGCTACACATTTGGAAATAATGTGAAATGAATGACATTTATCTAACAACTGAAATTAATAATTACCACAAATGTCAGGAAATGGTACAAACAGACCGAGCATGGAGGAGAGTTAGAAGGAATTTTCTCGTAGGACTAAACAAAAGAGTTTCAATTTACACACATTTAAGATTTTGGAAACGTACAGTTTTAATGTCATTATATGTAAAACAAGAAGCTACTACAAGAAAGATAGGCAAAAATGATTAAACCTGGACAGCAAATTGCCCAGTCCCTCCAGCAGCAGCAGTAACAAGAACAACCTTTCCAGATTCCATTTGTGCTGCCTAGATAAATGGTTAAACAATTATCAGTATACTTAGAGAACTAACGTCTGAGTGAAGCATAACATGATCAGACCAGACCAGTACAGAAAGAACTTTGTAGACAAATCAGAAGTTTATAAGATTTGTTAGTAGAAAATGTAATTAAATCAGTATCAGAAGCAAATGGTCACAATTTTCAGGAAAAAAAAAAACCTTTTCTAGAGCAATGGATGCCGTTAGCCCTGAAGTCAGCATCGCAACAACTTCTGGATCAGGTCTCGCAACAGGAAGGATATGTTTCGAATGAACCTGTTCGAGTAAAACAAAAAGCAACAACCACAAAGTTCTGAGTACAAATTCCAAACACTGACACATGCAATATTCTCTCTCCCTCCCTCTCTCGCTCTCTCCCTTTGATTGAAAATGTTAAACAAATAAATTCCTGATGGAAAGGAAAGGAAAATGAAGCTAAATAAGAACCAAGAGCATTAAAAGCATAAAACAATATAAGAAACCACAAGGCTCCACAGAAACAACCCAAAAACAAACTCCACAAAGAGATGATCTAAAAGCGTTGAAATTATGCAATCAAAATCACCTTACAAGTGTGGGATTGAAATACTTGGAAACAAATTATGCATAAGATGAGCAAATCATCCCAAGCCTCAATGATTAAGCCAAAATTTTAAAGAACTTCACCGTGACAAACTCTGCATAACTTCCAAATGTCATCATTGCCGCAGGAGTTCCAACCTTCAGGTGAGTGACAGAATCACCAACTGCTGCAATTATACCCACACCCTGCAATGGAAATTATTTTTATAATTTAAAGAAATTATGTACAATCGTAAGAAGCAATGGTCTTATTAACCTGAAATTAAATAGTTAACCCTCAAACCTCAAAACCAGCATCTAACGGAAGCATAGAGTGAAGATTTTTGCTGCTACTACCAAAATAATGACCTGAGCTGAAATTTACCTGTAAATTATGCACAAGTTAGAGGAGAAACAAGATTTTTGTACATATTATTCCAGAAATAGAACCTAGGCTTGGGGCTTCATAGTCCTTTAAGCTGGTAGAATATAAATGAAAAGAGTGCCAATAATTAGTACGTTATACCAAATTTTACATTTTACCTTTTGACTTTTGTTAACTAATCATGTTATTTATGTCGGGACTCAAAAAGTAAATTCCGGATATACATAGATGATCTGGTCTCAGTATCACAAAACTAATTCTCAGCAGTTTTATTGTCTTTGCACTATAACATCAGACAGAACCTCATTCTGATAAATCGAAAAAGGTGTGCAGCATGAAGAGAATGGTAAACAATATAAGACAATAAGATTTATTGAGATTTTGAGACTTTGAAACTTACATCACTTGCATTTACGCCAGCATATATGATTTTCACGAGAACATGATCTGATCTGATGGGCAATCTCAATGGTGAGCGCACGATGCTAGTTGCTCCACGAAAATTGTGGCTCAGAGTATGAACAACTCTAGAAGAATAGTGAAATGAAAATGTAAGCAATTACTGACTAGTGATGAAAGACTATATAAACTAAAAACATAGAAGCCAACATACTTCAACAAGGACATGGCATTGGGACATAATCTGATATTATTATACATCTACATCTACATCTACATGCATGATGTTGCACTTCAGTCAATTCAATATCAATTTCAAACAACCATATCAAAATTCATCCTTCATAGAATTGAATCATTGAGTAAACAGTGGAATTTCCAAATGAATTGCAAATCAGATAATCACAAACCAAAATAGGGTGAAGAATAGAGCATTACGCACACTTTCTCAAAACTTTGGGGAATATCAACTTTCTGAAAAAATGCGGTTGAAGATTGTTTTCTCAAACGAGAGGAAGAAAGCAAGTATTTTGCTTCTTCTGTAGAGCTGGGCCAGTACTCCATCCCTCTGCGGTTTGTGATCCATAGGCAGGAACCAGCTTTGCTCTCATCAGTGATTAGTTCAAAAGTACCTAAAACGCATTGAAGCATGGAATATTAGAATCCGACTTTAATTGAAAAGAGAGTGGAGAACAAGTTTTATTTGCAAATTGCAACATCTTTCTGAAAATCATCCATGTAATGGCATTGAATAACGAACCTTTAATCACCATCTCCATGGGAACATAGCCTCCTGATCGTTCAGCAAACCTTTCACCCACAACTGTTGAGGCCAGCTCTGTTTTCACAAACTGCAGAGAAATTTTAGATAACACACGCAGATAAATAAATATTTGGTACTTGTCAATGAATATAGGTGAATAAATAGTGCAAACGGAATGAAATATTATACGCAGCCTAAGAACAATGCACAAAATTGGCACATGGTCCCTTAAAATTGACTGCTATATATATATATATATATATATATATATATTTTCCTTTTATAGATACAACAAATTTCATTGAGAAAGAATGAAAGAGTACAAAGGTATCATCTCACCAAAACACCCCGTCTACAAGAAGGGGAACAAATTAAGTAAAATATTACCAATGGAATAATTACAAAAGGTCTTCGAAATTGAAGCTCATAGGGACACATGAAATCTAATTAAAGACCAAATATCACTATGATCCCTTTCCCTACCACGAAACACACGGCCATTCCTCTCTCCCCATACATCCCAAATAATAGCACAAACCCTAGCCTGCCACAAAAAACACCCTTTCTCTTTTAAAGGTGTATGGAGAAGTGACTCTGAGATCGTCGCACTAACACTCCGATGACTGCCATAGCTAACTCCGAACTTGCAAAAAAGAACTCCACAAAGCCCTCGTGTACTGTCAATCCTAGAGAAGGTGATCAAGGTCTTCCTCCGCCTTCTGACAAAGCAAACAACAAAAAGGTCCAACAAGCAATGTCCTTCTAACAAGCCTATCAATAGTGTTAACCCCACCAAGCAAGACTTGCCAGATAAAGAACTTGACTTTCTTGGGAACCTTAATCCTCCAAACCATGTCAAAAACTGACAACCTAGAAGGGGAGGGATCCAATAATAAACTGAACAACGATCTACATGTATAACCCTGACTCGGATTAGGACTCCAAACATGAACATCCCTTCTCCCTTCCCTAACACTGCAACTATCAAGCAAAGAATGAAGAGAGGCAACCCTCGTCGTTTCCCTATTGGTAAAATTGCTACAGGAATCCGAAAGAAAAAGACACAAGATTCTCATTCCCAACTAAAAGATCCGAGATCATACAATTTTTAGAAGAGGATAAATGATAAAGATGTGGAAATAATGAACAAAGGGATCTCTCCCCCACCCACTGATCCTCCCAAAAGTATGTGTCCTTCCATCCCCCGCATAATAGCTAGCATACCGAGAGAAGGTTGGAAGCTCAAGAGATATAGCCTTCCAAGGATTTCGGTAAGTGCCTTTAACCCCTTTCGACATCCATTCATAAGGATGGATACCATGCTTACTCACGATGATCCTATGCCATAAAGAGTCGAGTTCAAGAGGAAAGCGTCGGAGCCACTTAGCCAACAAAGCTCTGTTCTGATTTTTTAAGTTACCAATCTCCCCAAACCCCCCTTGCTCACAGGATTCCCTACCATCGCCCAACTAACCAAATGAGATCCATTTCCTTCATCCACCTCTTCCCACAAAAAATCCCTCATATACTTTTCAATACATTTACACACAGAGCTAGGGGTCCTGAAAAGCGATACATAATACACAGGTATTCCACTCAGCACAGACTTAATTAGAGTTAATCTACCCGCTTTTGAAAAGAATCCTTTCTTCCACTTTGCCAATCTCTTTCGAATTTTCTCACCAGTAGTGTCCCAAAAAATTCTAGCTCTCGGGTTTCCACCTTGAGGAAGGCCTATGTAAGAGGAAGGGAAAGAACCAACATCGCATTCAAACACCCCCGCTCATCTTTGTAACTTAATTTGATCACTATTTAAACCAAAAATGGTACATTTGCTCCTATTGATTTTATGCTCAGACATTTCTTCAAATAAAGCCACCATATGGTTAAGCATGAGAAAGGACTCCTCTTTCCCAAAGCAAAATGGCATAGTATCATCCACAAATTGAAGGTGCGACAAAGCAACTTCGTTCCTTCCAACCGTAAAAGGATCAATGTATCTCCTTCCACACCCTTGAAAATGAGCCGACTTAAGACATCTACAACAATTAAGAATAGAAATGGTGCTAACGGGTCCCCTTTCGATCCTTCTGGGGTTCCATTGACAAGGATAGAATACTTCACATTCCCAACACACCCCCACATCCACATTCTCCACTTGTAGCCGAATCCTTTCTTCATCAGCACTTTGTCCAAAAAGTCCCAATCCACATGGTTATATGCCTTTTCAAAGTCAAGTTTTAACACCACACCCTCCTTATTCTTTGACCTATATTTCACGATGGCTTCATTAGCTATAAGAGCTTGATCCAATATGCATCTCCCTGCCAAAAAATTAAAATTCACTATGCTATTGAAGCTAAGCATTGAAAGAAATTGCAAAAGTATATGGATGATACAAAAGGAAGCCAAAGACAGGGAACCAAGGCGTAATAATTCCTCATCCATGAAGTCTTAAAAGTGAAATCCAACTATGAATTGAAAAACCCGTCAGGTAAGGAAATTGTAGTAGGTTCAACGATACCACATAATACATGAAGAGATATAGATAACATAATTGAACAATAAAACAGAAAAAAGTTGAACACTAAACAATTGTCGTGAGACCATCAAGAAACCACAGTTAGCATGTCACTCATACTCTCATACATCTTGTATGTGTAGTTTAGCAACCATATATTGGTGATTGAAGATGTTTACCCTCTCAAGATTGTAGTAGTAGTTTGAACATTGGATAACATTGAGAAAATGCTTTAACTTATCTTCTTACCTCTGGACAAAGTACATTGATCCGAATCCCCTTGCGTTTGTATGGCGAAAGTGATCTAGTAAACATAACAACACCACCTGGAAATAACAATGCATAAATTCGAAGTCAACTTTGCAATTTTCATCATTCATTAAGAGAAAACTAACCACAAACAGTTTAGAAAAACTAGTTGCACAAGGTATGAGAAAAATATAAAGCAAATAAAAGATAGATAAAACACCTTTGGACGCAGTATATGCTGGGTCTATAGATAGTGGATAAAGACCTGAAGCAGAACCTAGGTTGATTATCACACCAGGTCTTTCCATTGATTCCATGGTCCTTATCTGGTCCACACAGCAGAGAGAGTCAACAACACATTTGTTATTAGTGAGTGAGTTCTAAGAAGTTCAATAGTACGTCTATTTTGGCACCAACGATGCACAGTTTCATAGAATTTTCGCCCCACTGAATGAAAAACCACGACAGAACTCCCAGAAGAATAAATGCAGAATTTTTTGTTGAAAACACCTATTGAACTCTAAACCCTTTTAAAAAGCTTAGCCATAAATTTTTTTAGCCACATCAAAGGAACAAGCGATTAGATAATAGATCTTTTCTTCTCAAGTAAAGAATATTTAATTAACAATGCCCCTCCTCTAAATATTTAATATGAACAAATGTTACAATCAAGAAGGACACAGGTAAATGCATATTACAGGATGCTAACGGTCAGAAGTTGAACAAAGTCTCCTTTACTCATCTTTTTCCTCCCAAGGATCCTACTCAACTATATTGTGAACTGTTGTTAGTTAATTTGGGAAGGATGAAGATGTACAGGTAAATGTAGGATTTAATAATAAAAAAAATTAACAGATTCAAATATGTACAAGGGTAGGAAATCAAATTCTCAAGGACTAAAACCCATCTTTCATTACCAAACAAATTCATACGATTAAGGATGCCCTAAGTAACTAACCCAATAAATTATATGCTCTATAAACCAAATATGAGACTGATTCATTTTGAATTAACAAGATTAATTAACTGAAATTATTCGAGTTCCAACCAAAGACGGAAAAAATCATGTAACTGTGCAGATGGCATGGAGTTGGAGGGTAGAGTAAAATTTTTAATGATCCAGCCATCCAATGAGTAGAATATCCTATTCCTAAGCAAGCCAAATTGTAAAACCAAATTTGGCCTCGACAAAAAAGAAAAAACAACTTCATGGTATAAGTATGGAGAAAACCAAGTCCCATATGAAGGCATACCGCAAGTTGAGTGCATGCTATGACAGCAACTAAATTCACATCAATAACATGTCTCCATGTATGAGCACCATCAGTTTGATCCTTATGAAATACTATTTTGCTGCCAATTCCAGCACTATTTATACAGATATCTAATCCTCCATATGTTGCTAAATGCTTGCTAAAAGCCTTCTGTACGTCATCTGTGCATCAGCAGAATGAAAATTGAGTAAAGATATAAAACCATAGACTTATTCTAACAAATGAATTTGTAGAGGATACGAAGTGAACCCACAGAAAAAATGTCTACACTCAGTCTTTGGCATATTCGGGCATTATTTTGATTTATTAGTACAAATGCAACAATACTTCATAAGAAGTGAACAACCAAAAGCATCCTAGCGCTGTCTAAGCATCTAAAGGCATTTTTAATTGAGAGAGAGAGAGAGAGAGAGAGAGAGAGAAGAAGAAGAAGAAAAAAATCTACCTCAAGTTTACATCAAATGGAGTATTCTTTTTTAGCCTTTGCCTTTAATAACTACTCTAATTTACTATCTTTCAACAATTTTTGGTTATTATGGAGGGACGAGAACAACCACGTCTTCAACAAAACACAATTTACTTTTATGGATCCATAGATTTTTTTTTTTATTTTTTTATTTTAGCTTTATTTGCGTACATGTTATTCCCTCTTTTCAACTAGGAGTCTTAATAACAATGACCTCTTGGCAAATGGGAGACCTCTTTTGCAGTCTTTGATAGGGTCTTAATGTGTGGGGGCTTCCCCTCCTTTGGTAATATTAATATTTCATACCATCAATATATACAGTTTTTCAGTGATTGCAATCTCCTTGTGTAACCTCCTTGGTGCTAGGTCTTTCGGCATGTTTTTGGTTTATTCATTTCAGAAGGTTTTTAGTTGTCACTAAGATGAACAAACAATCACACAAATGCATAAAACTGGTACAGCTTATACTTTTTCCTACATTTTCCATGATTGCCACTGTTATCCTGGAAACAAATTTTTTATTCATACTATGACAAGATAGAAGGAAAGTTACAAATAAATCCTATTTCCAACATGAACTACAAAACGGCTTCCCAACTGAGAAAGATCACATTTTGGGCTAGTTGCGCAAATAATTAGAAATAGGATACCGATTAGTTGCAAGAATTTTGGCGGAAAGTTGTCTATTATGCCACAGCTGAATGTTGTCTTTAAAGGTTTTTTGGCTTGGTAAGTTTGAAAAGTTATCATTGGGGTTTTATTTCTTAGATTTTTTCATAAAACTGAAATAATTATCACTATACCCGTCACAAGTACGAATGACCACAAGCTACAAGTTGAATTGATGATCTCTTAACTATACAAATGAAGAAATAGATTTAACTTTTAATTTTAAAAAAAAAGAAATCAGGAGAAATGACAAGGGCCTTGTAGCTTTCATGGCAGTGAATACGCCATTCATAGGATTAAACTCCAAAGCGAACAATAACAACTATAGCCGTGGGTCCGCGATTAAACTATAACAGCTTATTACCAATGACGACTAGAACATGAAACTAAAAATCCAAAGACAATATTGACGTTATTAAGTTAACAATTACCAGAGATAGATGCAATAAGGAGGGACCCCCCCACCCCCAAAAAAAAAAACTTTTGAAAAGAAACAATGCAATAAAATTTATAAGACAGGAGAGGTTCTTCCGCTTACTTCTGTTGGTAACATCACATCTTACAAATATTGCAGGAGGAGCCTCTAACTTAGGGTGAAGCTTGGCATTCTTTTGTTGAATAATGGATACAATTTCCTGTCCCTTTTCTTCAGAAACATCAACAACAGTCACAAATACTCCCTTCTCTCCCAGAGCTAGGCAGAGCGCTTTACCTGAACAGAAATAACCACCAAATAACAAGACATAAGAGCATGCCATCAAGTACCAAATATTAGAGAATAATAATAAAATCATAAACGAATTGATTTTTGTTTAATCTTTCCTTAGTTCTGAAACGGCTCACCGGTCATTCCAATACATAAAAATGAAAAACCACGCCCGTGTAAGAAAAATCCTGATTTTTCTATTTGTTATTTTGAAACATACTCACACAAAAATTCAAATAAAATACAAACAAACAAGGCCTAAGCACTAAAACACCATTGCAACAGTACCAAACCTCTAAACTTAAGAACAACAACGAAGTTTAAAAATTTCGGTCGTGATGCAAATGCAATTCAACATAACTAATAAACAGAGGACAATTAGCTCAATCTTGAACCATCATCCAAGCTTGTCGGAGAAGAAACACGTAAACCGATTCAATTCAAACTCCATCAACAAATACATGATCAAATTAGTTGGATACAGAAAAAACTAATTCACTCAACTACATGATTAAGACAGTCCATCAAGAATACAGTTAAAAAAAAAAAAAAAAAAAAAGTCGTTGAACGTTGACGGTGGAAATCATATCATGATATTGAGGAGAGTTGATAGTGAAAATAAAAAACCAATCACATCAAAGGAAATAGAAAAGGCAAGAGAAGAAGGAATCACCAATTCCAGAAGCTCCGCCGGTGACGAAAGCCGATAATCCAGGTTTCAACTCCATATTGAGTTTGGAAATGAAGGAAAAAGGAGGAAGAGGAAGTTGATAAAGCAATCAAAATTGGTACCGACGTATTTCCAAATGTGTAAGATAGAAGCATGGGCAGGGGATTTGAGAAATTCAAGATTGATGGGCCAATCGGGTGCTCGTGAAAATGCTCAAAGCCGGCTGAGATTTTGAAAATATCGAAGAGTCGTTGAACGAAGAAATAATAATGGAAACAGAGTAAATGTTATTTTTTTTTATTATTATTTACCAAAAATATATTATCACACAGAGAGAGTATTATGTATTTTTCATAAATTTAGATATTAATACTAATCACTCAATCTCTTCAAGATCAGTTGGTTGGGTCTTTCTCATTTCTTTTTATTCGGATCACTCTACATTTACCTCCACTCATTTCATTTGACAACAAAATTTAGAAGATATTAAATTTTAGATCGCTCTTATTTTTGGTCTTTTAAATCATACTATTGTTTGTTAAATTACGAATCAAGAAATGGATGCTTTTTACTTCAATTAGATTTAAGAAACTCCTTCCATCAAACATCAAACAAATTGTGGCACAATTTAGTAGTTTACAATAAACTTTAAAAACTATTTTGAACGGTTGTCAAACACTCTAATTTCTTTCAAATGACTTATTTTTTAAATTAAACAATTTATTTCAAACACACTCTAAACCTACTGTGTGATCATTTATGATTGTATTCTAGAGTTCTTAGACGTCATTAACTTATGCCAAAAGGATAATGTCAATGGCAATCGGTTATAACGAAAAATAAAAAAATAATTAGATCAATGATGCTATGAATCTGAGCATTATTTTTAAAAATAAAAACTCATTACGAGCGTATAACTTAATCGACATAAAAATTTATACTATCAATTTCAATATAAAATGTTCGATTTATCCACTTTACATATTGTGATTATATCGAATCAAAATTATACCGACTCATTATAGTATATTTTCCTAGTTTTTAATTAAAACAACAACAGCTCAAATAAACTTTTACTTCATTTTTTATTTGATAACAATGTTTTTTTTTTATTTAAGCAATTTATTTGACATCCACAAATAAGTAATCAGATTAAAATTACATAAATTTGATTAATCTAGTGTTTATTAAGTTTTATTATTGTGATAATATTTATTATTGATGAACTTATATTTTAACCATTTACATCAGCATCAACTAAAAATACATCAATCTACATTTTTATTTTGTTTATAAAAATATTTTGACGTAAATTGTTACTAACTTTTGTCGTTATGACGTACGAAAATATTATTTGTATTTTTAATTAATTAATATTTTTTAGAACTAATGTATTTTATTTGATATTAATTGATAACTGCCTTTGATTGGATACATATAAAATTATATATTTATTATAAAAACACATCACTTTATAAGCTACTATAAATGATATGAAAGAGTAAAACTTATGTTAATTAAAGAATAAATAAATAAATGCAATTCTTTTTTATGGTAAATTTGATCTAGATAAGATAGGTTTGAAATACATTTTCAAGTATTTAATTTAGAAAATAAGTGATTTTGAAAAAAAGTTAGTACGACTATTCAAAATAGTTTTGAAAGTATATTTAATCAGTTTTATTGAAAGAGTTTAAATAAAAACAAGTTTTTTTTAAAAGCACTTTCTCTCAAGTCAATCAAAACAACTTTTAATATTTTTTTAACTTTTCAATTATATTGTCTAATGTGTTATCACATTTAAAAAATTTGAACACGTTAATAGTCTATTAGCTACAATGTTAAAGTTTATAAACATATCAAATACAAAATTATAAATATAAAGATTCATTAAGCATGTTTTTCAAGTTTTTAATTTCTTCGATATTTGAAAGCTAAGATCATATCAGACACTTTTTTTTGCAATTTAAACACATATTAGTCACATGCATACGGCTCTGTTTTGAATAAAAAACTTTTTGAAATAATTTGGTTAGTTTTTTACTTTTAAAAATTGTTCTTGTTTTCTCAGAATCTAATCGACTCTACTTGAGTAAAGATTTAGAGTTGATTGAAAATTATAAAATCTATGGCAGGAGTGGGATTTATGAGTTAAAATCTATTACGAACACCACTAATTGGCAACCTTTTCATTTTTTGAATGATGAGGTTTGGTTCGTGGAACCAAACTAATTTTGAAATTGTTTGAATTGAGAGAAGGAGATAATTTTTTTCTTCATGTGATAAGCTCAGAAGACCTAAAAAAAAATTGACTTCCCTATTCTCTATGATCTAGGTATAGGGAGAGGAGAACGGTTAACAAAGAGAAATGAAATGTGGGGAGAAAAACATGTATCAAGTAGCTCCAACGTAGTTGAGTTACTTTAATTTAATCTAACAATTAAATTAAATTAAATTAATAGTAATTAACAATTTCATTTAAACCATATTTATGGACCTTTTCCATAGAATCTATAGTTTTAATTCAACCGATTTAGTTAAATCAAATTAAACTAATTCAATTAATTAATTAATTACCATATTTAATTTGGCTTACATTTGAATCATATTCAATCATATTTCTCTCTTAACATATAGTTTTAATATCTATCTAATATACATTAATTTTAACATATAGTTTTAATATGAATCCAATTCATATTAAATTAATATTTGAACTTCTTCAAAGATCTAATTCTCTCATAAATTAATTTTGAATCAAATTCAAAATTAAATTTATATTATAAAGTTTAGTTAAAATGTAAACTTTCTATTATAACGTATCATTATACATTATATTATTTTTCTAAGTACATTTGAACATTTCAAATTCTATTCTAGACATAATAACCTCAATACGTTGTACAAGTTAGAAAGGGTACTTAATGGACCTACAGGTCAGAAGGTCCAACGATATGAGATTAATTGGTTAAACTCATTAACCACATTAATCAATATTCGTTAATTGTGTGTGCACTCCACTAAAGACTCACAATTGCACTATTCCCATCGTGGATATATTTATGTGTCCCTGAATATAGACCAATCGAGCAAGTTAGTCTTTCACGAGTGTTCGTAACACCAAATGGATCAAATTATCGTTTTACCACTTGGTTACTTCTAAATCCTTAAAAACCAGTGTTCCACTAATGAACAACATATTTATGGTCCAACCATTAAACATAAACTCCTATCGGGCTAGTGAGAGGGTAGGACCATTTGTTCAAGTCACAAAGTCACCATTTAAGAGAGAACACTAATCTATTTACCCTAAGTCGAGAATGAGTGAATTCCATCTTGTATTATTGTGTTTCCAACTTTTCACTCAGTCTTGTCCCCAAAATGATAGGCTTCTTGAGTCGGCGAACTTGTCACTCTCAACCATGCAAATCAAATGACAATTATTCGTGAACAGGAGTCCATAATACATTCAGGATGAAGACTAAATTGCTAGGTCATCCCATTGAAATAGAAATCTAACTAGTGAACGGAGTTACGTCTAGTGGTTACTATTTTGTGGTCATGTCTTATGCAAACTCATTGCATATGATACCCTCACTCGTATGTCACATACACGAACGCTTTGGATCATTGTGTTTGTATCAAATACAAAGTGAGTCATATCCATAATGTTACCATAATACGGTACCTAGCCTTATCTCTATACTATAGACTCTTTAGCATGTATCTGAAATATTGATCTATTTATATCTCTACTTACAATTTAAGACTCATTAGGCAATCCAAGATGTTAGTTTATTGGATATAGGGTTATTAAGATAAGATTAATACTCAATAATCAATAACTCTTATTGAAATGATAACAATAACAATTTATTGAGAATTGCTAACTATTAACATTTATTATCTATGAGTTTTAGGACATAAAGCCCCACATAAGCTTCCTTAAACTCTCTTAAATTTCACTAAGTTCACCTTATGAGTCCCACCAAGCTTTCTTAGGTTTTTCCATGGGTCCCTTATGTTGGGTTTTATGTTCTAAAACTCATGGTTTATAAATGATAAACATGTTCTATTATTCAATAAAGTTGTTATTGAGGTATTGTTCAATATAGTTATTGTTCAATTAGTGATTTTCTCGTTATAATTATGAATCCAATAAACTAAGGTTTTGTGGCTATATTATATGTACTTGAACTTTATGTAGTGACATAAAAGTGGATCAAGTTTGAGTTAATAGCCCAAATGGTCTATAGTATATGAATAAGATTGGGCACCTTATTCTATAGTCACTATGGATACGACTTACTTTGTATTGATACAAGCGATGCGATCCTATCGTTCATGTAGAGACATGTCAGTGGGGGTGCTCTATGCAAAGAGTTTGTATAAGACTGAATCATAAAATAGTCACTTTTACTTTATAACATTGTTTACTGTTTAAAATCGACTATTTTGAATTTGATGACCTAGGTAACTCGATCTTAATTTTGAGCTAAATATGAACTCTTGTTTATTTGGAATTATCCTTAGATTTGCATAGTTGAGAGCAACTTATTAACGTTGGTCTAATAGGCCTCATATTTCAAGGGTAATACTAGGTAAATAGTTGGGGACATAAGGTGAAACACAGAATGCACTTCTACCCACCTCTAGGATTAGTAGAGAGGTTATTTCCTTAAGTGTTGACTTCGAGTCTTGAACAAAGGGCTTTACCCTCTCATTGACCCGAGATGGACTCGATTTATTGGTTGAACTATAAACCAATTGTTCATTAGAGAATCAATAGAATTAAGGAACAAAGGTAATTTTAAGGGTAAAACAATGATTTTGACCCAACTGTAATTACAAATAACCTGTGAAGAATTGACTTACTAATCATGGTTATATCAAGTGAACAAAAATATATCTACAGTGAGGAGACTACACCTACGGGCTATAGTGGATAGTCCCGATAGTTAACCAATGTTGGTTAACTAGGTTGAAGAGTTTAGCCGATTAATCTTGAATCGTTGGAGCTCATGATCTGTAGGTTCATTAGGTCCCCTACTGGCTCATATCAGAATAAACCTTATAACGATGTGATGAAGGAATTCGAATTCTTCGAATTAGTTTTGAGAATAAATCGTTAAATTATGTGATATATTTAACGGCTTAGTTTAGAGAGAGAGAATATGATATTTAAATAAGATTTAAATATCGAAATTTTGAATAGAGATTCAAGTATCAGTCATTTGAATCGATCAGGATTAGTGGGATTTGATATTCGATATTAAAATCAAACTTAATAAAATTGTTTAATTATTTAATTAAATTAAAATTGAATATTTGAATTAATTTTAATTTAATACAAAAGGTCAAAGTTGGAATTTGGAAAAATAGGAAATAGTTGAAATGTTGACTATTTAGTCAAACTTTGACTAAGTCAAAATTTGGCTTGAGAAGTCAAATATTTGACTTTGACTTGGCTCAGTCGAGAAATCTTACATTAAGTGGGATTATCCCACTTTAGTGGAATTAGGTGAATAAGGTCTTTGAGTTTGATGTTCATTCCACAAGTTGCCACAAATCCTGTTGAGCTAGTTGAAATTTGAGTGTCAAATTCAACTACACAAGTTTTTGCATGAAGTTCTTCAATATGTTGAGAGTTTCTAATAAGATTATGGGCTAATGAATGTTGAATTAAGTTTTCAAATTTTGTATTTTGAAAACTCTGTTCATCTTTAACGCTTTCAAACTAATCACACACAAGATCTCACCATTCTGTTCTAAGGCCAGAGATTAGTCAGAAAGACTCTTGTGATGGTCTACAACTTGTTCATGACTGGAGATTACAACAAATCAGTGGGAGAAATCGAGCTACAAAGGTTGTAACTCTCAAACTCTGTTTTTCCCCAATATCAAGCATGTTTAATCTTTTAAATTCTAGTAAATTAGAGTGTTTTGATTTGATCCGCTTCTACTAGCAGGCCTATCTATCTTTCACCTTCGAGCTCTCTTCTAAGCTTCTTTTAGCTTAACTCATGGGTCCTATTAAGCTCTCTATAGGCTCTCTTATGAGTCATCTTGAGTTCTTTCATAAGGCCATCTGAGTTTTAATATAAGCTCACTTCATGGATCCTACTAAGCTCTTTTAGGCTTTCCATGGGTCATCTTTAGCTCTCTCCTAAGTTCCTTTGACCTCCAATAGGCTTACCTCGTGAGTTTCACTGAGCTCTCTCTAAGTTCTCTTAGACTTAACATGAGTCCTCATGAGCTCTCTCATGGACTCTACTGAACTCTCTTTAAGCTCCACTAAACTTACCTCACGGGTTCCACAGAGTTCTCTCTAAGCTCTCTTAAGCTCTCCTATGGCCACGATGGCCATTTGAGGAGACTAATTTTAGCCATAACAAATAGTAACCTTTTTTTTTTTCATTCATATACTTATATCATTATTTTAAAATACACTTAACTATTCAAATGGTTGGTCTAATTATATTAACTCACAAATTAGAACCTCGTGTTTTCTTTGGTCAACAACATACAAAATGCGCGTCAACCTAAACATAGCTCAATCGACACAAAATTTATATTATTCTCCAATATTAAAGGTTCAATTCTTCTACCCCACATATTGCTTCAAAGCAAAGCACATACAATTTCAAAGATTTAAATCGTTGACTTTTTAGTCAATCATATATGTTTTATATAGATTGAATTATGTTATGTGAGGTATCTTACATGCTTCATAATTGTGTTTAAAATTATAAATATTATTAAGAATAAGCTCAAATAATATGTTGGAAAACAGAAACAATTTTGACCATCATTTGGGTAAAGATTAAATTAAAAATTTGGCTCAAAATGTGACAATTAAGTCAAAGGTTAAACACTAGACAACGAGTGGATTAAAATGAATTATCATACAATAACGGACGGTTTTGTATACTGTGTACAAAATAGAAAAGCTTCAAATCTCAATCATATAACAAATCATTACCATATGTCAAAGAAAAAATTGTTGTACTAAAAAAATATTACAATAGAATAATTTTGGTGCATAATTAAGTGATCAAGGTTGATGAACCAAAATTGAGACTTTGAATAATGTGACGATCATCTGGAGTGGAAATCGAGCATGAAACATCATTGCACCCTTCCAAATATGACTATTTTACCCATTTTAGTTCGATTAGTCTCAAATTTTTTTAAAGAAATTATATTTATAGAATTATTTTTAAAACATAAGTGTAGTCTAAAAACAACAGGAACACTTGGATTTTGTAAGAATAATAATTTAACGAAAATAAGTATATGAAAGATGCGAAGAAGTAAAGGAAAGAAAAAGAGTAAAAAGAAAAGGTTGGAGGAAAATTTGAGTTCCATGAGTAATAACTTAAGAAACACAAAATCCGATTTTTTTGGTCCAGGATAAAAATCGAAACTTTCTTTCTCCATAAACTCCTTTTCTTCGTCTTCAGGTCAGGTACACACCGCACTCTTCGTCTCCTTCTCGCTATCTCTCATCCTTTGCTTCTTCTTTTTAATTTTCTTTAATTCGTTTATCCATCGGATCTTCTGCAACTTTTTGATTACTTTCAGATCTCTTACCAACTCTGTTTTTCTCTTCTTCAGGATCTTTTTCACGCTGAGTTATCTCTGAAATTTGGGGTGGGGAGGGCTGTGAGTGTGCAATCCATGTTTGGTCTCTGAAATTTGTGGTTGGGAAGGCTGTGAGTGTATGTGATTTGTGTTTGGATTGTGCATGTGAATGAATAATGATAAACTTGGGTTTGCGTTACCAATATGTAGTTTAGTTTTTGTGGATTTGTAAAAGTTATAATGTTATATAAACTGTTTGTTTCACTAGTTCGTATAGGTTATTTGCAGATTTAACCAATCTATAATCTTATATATGCAAACTCATGTACTTGGGTACATATGTAGCAAATTCACTCACCGGTTTAATTCAATTGTTTACCAAAGTGAATTTAGCTCAGTGGTACAACATGACTTTCTCTCCCGAGGTCGAAGCTTTGATCCCCCACTCCTGCTACTAAAAAAAGAATTAATTCAATTGTTCTGGATAGGTCTTGTTCTTTGACTGTGACTTTGAATTTCAATTTCAATTTTTGTTGGATCAATTGTTTTCTTGGAATTTGTACTAAACTTCCTAGCCAAGGAAAGTAAAGGGAAAAGAATGATTTCTAGTTTGGCACTTTCTGATGTTCCATCTTTTCTGGTCCATTATATTTAGTCAATCCTCTTAGAAACATCTGATTCTGAAGGAAAATAATGACTTGGCTTGTTTAAATGTGCAAAAACAGTGCTTGCTTAATCTGAATCATCGGAGCAAAGGAAAATTCAAATGGAAGACTTAAACAGGAATGGTTCTCAGGCTCCAAATCAGCAAACTCGAAGTTCTCCAGATGGTCCGGTGGCCATCTTGTGGGATATTGAGAATTGCCCTGTTCCCAGTGATGTCCGCCCTGAAGATGTAGCTGGTAATATAAGAATGGCTTTGCGTGTGCACCCTGTAATAAAAGGAGCAGTTATGATGTTTTCTGCATATGGGGATTTCAATGCCTTTCCTAGACGACTGAGAGAAGGGTGTCAGAGAACTGGGGTCAAACTAATTGACGTGCCAAATGGTCGGAAGGATGCTGCCGACAAGGCTATACTAGTTGATATGTTTCTCTTTGCCCTAGATAACCCTCCCCCATCATCCATAA
The DNA here is from genome assembly GCA_037974625.1 of Cucumis cinereus. Lineage (NCBI taxonomy): Eukaryota > Viridiplantae > Streptophyta > Magnoliopsida > Cucurbitales > Cucurbitaceae > Cucumis > Cucumis cinereus. Next base: position 9,837,694 of record JBBPDJ010000020.1, read on the forward strand.
TGCTCATATCTGGAGATGTCGATTTCGCTCCAGCACTTCACATTTTAGGTCAACGTGGTTATAATGTGATACTTGTCATCCCTTCTGGTGTGGGTGTTGCATCTGCTCTCTGCAATGCGGGGAAGTACGTTTGGGATTGGCCCACTGTGGCTCGTGGTGAAGGCTTTGCTCTTGCCCCCAAAGTGTTGACTTCCCGTGGAGGAGCAGCCGAAATTTCTGGATATCTCAAGGGATGTCATATTAATGATGATCCGGATGGCCAAAATGAAGAGGAAGCTATTGTCTATAGAGGGGTGTCCCAGAGCTATTACAACGTGAGGGATTTTTCAGTAGTATCTCATTCTCTATCCGAATACAATAGTAATTTAACAGTTCCTAGCGTAACTTCAACTTTGAGGTCGCAGAGTCTCCCATGTGGTTTGAACGAGGTTCCAACAGGTGTTGTGTCATGTGGAGACCAAAATGAGTCCGCTTGGTGGCCACAGACAGGAGACCTAAATGTTCTCAAGGGACAAATGGTTAAGTTGCTAGAACTTTCTGGAGGATGCTTACCCGTCACGAAGGTTCGTGCTGAGTACCAGAGAGTCTTTGGGAGGCCACTCTACACATCCGAACCCGGTGTAAAGCTTGTGAATCTGTTTAAGAAGATGGGAGATGTCCTCATTGTAGAGGGTAAAGGCAACAAGAAATCTGTCTACATTCGAAACTCAAGATCATGCCCGAGTGCCCCGCCTTTGATATTATCAAGGAAAGAAAATAAAAAAGGTAAGGGTACATTGGAGGAAACTGCTGATGTTGCTCCAGGAATGGGCTCATCAGACGAATACTCTGAAGAAGAAAGAGTAGTTCTCGAGGAACACGATGAGAAGAAAGGTGTAGGAAAAACCAACCAGACATCAGCAGATCAATGCAAAAACAACGAAGAACGCTGTATCGAGCAGTTCAAACATGAGCTACAGGAGATTCTCGTTAGCTATTCATGTAGGATCTTCTTAGGATGTTTTGAGGCAATATACTTACAGCGATACAAGAAAAGCTTAGACTTCCAGAGCCTCGGTGTTCGAGGATTGGAGGAGTTGTTTGACAAAGTAAAGGATGTCGTGGTATTGCATGAAGATCCAGCAAGCAAGCGAAAGTTCCTGGCTGCAATTGGTGGCTAAAATGGTGATGTAAAAGATCAGATAGCTGCCTTTGTAACCATTCTATGTCATTAACTTGTCAAATACCCACAAAAGAAATAAGGAAAAAGGAAAAAGGAAAAAGAAGCCTAAGTTTGTTGTGAATGTTGCTGCCTGCCACTTAGTTTTAGAAAGTAGAGTATGGCAGAGGGCTGGTTGCTGTTGTTTTTTCTTCCTCCAGCATTGTTCTTTGTCCTCTTTTTAACCTATGGAAACTCCCATTGTAAGTCTCTGTCTCTGTCTCTTTCTTTACCTGATGGAGATTCTGTCTCTGTTTGTAAATTACTTTCCACTCAAGTTTTATGATCAATATAGGTTCTTTCTTTCTTTCCACTTCATAACTTACTGGTTTATACTCTTCCTTCTCATTACTAATTTGTCCAGAGAGTCGTAAATAAAAATAATATATGTCACTTTTCTCTACGAACGTTGGATTTTGTACCAAAAAGAAAAAGAAAAATACAAGTTAGGCTTGTAATATTATTATAATGTCCCTCTAAAGAGTTCTTTTTATTTCATAAAATTGAAACTTTAAACCATCCATAAACTAACTAATAAATATCTCAAAAGTGAACAAATAAAGCAAATCATTGCACTATTTTCAACCAAAAAATCCATACACAGAAATGCTGAAGCTGTCAATATCATTCAAAATGGAACCATTTATTCTTAAAGTGAGTTCCATTCCTGGAAGCCTCCCTGTGATTAAAGGCTGTTTGATATCTACAGCTTCTTTCTCCCCCTTTCTTTTGATTCTGGACATTGATTGGGCTGAGTTCATCAACGTTGTTAACGTGGGTTTGATTTTTCTGATATCTATTGTCTTACTTTGCATATCGAGGCTTTAGCTTTTGTCTGTTTGGGTTGTCTTCTTTAAATGGTGTTTGAGCTATGTGAGTGGGGCAACCCACCACCTTGAGCGTGCGGTGGTGTCTGAGGGTAGCATTAGGGATTGTTTTGTTAATCTCCCTTCTTCTTTCATTGGAGACTTTTTTGTGCTTGGTTGGTTCTCTTCTACCTGTGAGGAGGTTTGCTTGTTGGACATTTTGTAGTCTTTTTAATATATTTCCTTAAAAATAAGTGAGTTTAGTTCGGTAGATTTTTTATTTTTTAAAAAGGGTGAGTATAGCTTAGTATTACATGTTTCAAAATTCTCATTAGCGTATTTGGAGCAGTTGATTATTATAGTTTGTAGTTATTGTAATTTGTAAATTATAATGATTTGTATTTGAGGAGTAAAATAATAGTAAACATTTGAGCAAAAAATAAAAATAGAATGAAATATTGTTGATTGTAGTTAATTAGAGATTACAAAATAATAATTATTGTAAAAATGGATGGTTTTAATTAGGATTGTGCAACAATTGGATTTGGATGGAGTCGGTTTTTCGACCAATTGCCACCCAATAGACTATGTTCGTTTTTCTAAATGTTCAAATCAACCTCGACTCTGAAAGATTAAAAGTTGGTAAGTTGGTTTTGTTCTTTAAAAGATTTTTTTAAAAAAATTTGGTTTGGATTTTTTCCAAACCGACTCCAACTGATCTCTATTCTTCCACCCGTCGATCTTTTAACTTTTCAGCCTATCATGCTCTAACATACGTGTATGCTCGGAGGTCTCAACTCCCCTCAATTTTTTGCCTGTTATATAATATATATAAACAAAACTGATATTATCTCAACACTGCTAGTTGTTTTATAGATAAACTAACCTTCTAATCTCTCCAAATTATTTTTACTGGATTATAAAGCTTTCATCAGAAAAAAAAAAAAAAAAGAAAAATTAATCCAACACTGCTTTCAACTCTAGTTGTTATAATTTGAACTTCGAATATATGGTGAGCTATTATATATAACCAATTGGGTCCAAACGCCCTCACTATTATTTGTTATTTATTGTGCTAAAAAAAGAAAAAAAAAATTAAACCACGAACCAAAGGGGCGAAAGAGAAAGTATAAAAGTTAGAAAGTGTTGAAATAAAAGGGAAATGTGATTTAGAAGAAAAACTAAAATTTAATTTCCCCACTAAAATCCATAGATATTTCGTGAGAGATGATGAATGATTGAAGAAACATTTATTAAAAAATAAAAAATTGAACAAATATATATTATTCAAATGTAGGCAACAAGTAGGGTTTAGGATTTTGGCATCTTGGGCCGTACCCCTTGACAAGGACCAAACCTCAAATATTCAAATATATATATATATATATATATATATATATATATATATATATATATATATTCTTCATATTTCCATAAATAAACAACACTAAATAAAAAA
>JBBPDJ010000020.1:9855212-9879607 GCA_037974625.1 Cucumis cinereus
TGTGGGCGGTGGCTCCGCTACTTCGTAGTTATACGCTGTCATGGTGTTGAGATTACTCCACCATGGCAAAGACGTTGTAAGTGTTGGCCCCACTACAATGTAGATTCGCTGCCTTAGTGTTGGGTTCACTCCACTTTGGCAAAGGCGTTATAGTTGCTAGCCCCACTATAACGTAGGATACCGTCGTTGTGTTGAGCTAGCTTCACCTTGGCGAAGACGTTGTTGGTCCTGATCCAACCACGACGTAGATATAGTTGTCGTTAGTGTGAGATTACTCTACTGTGGCAAAGACGTAGCTAGTGCTGGGTTTTCCCCACTACTACAGTTCAGTTTGATACACATCGATTACAGATTTTCAGATATTCATGTTTTAGCATTGTTTCAGTTATGCATAGTTTTACCATGATTTACAGATAAGTATCGTGCAAGCACCTTTCAAGTGTTTCAAGTTTAAACTGTGATTTATAGTTTCAGTTATATTTTGATTTGTGAAAAGTTTCTAAGTCAACGGTTTCTATCTATGCAATATATATGTTTTAAATATTTTCTATTAAAGCATCACTCACTGGGTGTTTTAACTCATTCTTTCAAATTGTTTTCCCACTTTTCAGGTAAAGATCGTGATCCCGGAGCCTGACCTACCACATTTTTTTAGTTTTCGCTGTTAGATGTTAAGTTTGAAATTATTTTTCTGCAATTAAGTTTATTCCGCATTTTTTTAAGTTATTGATATTGTTTAAGTCGTAGTTAAGTTAAGATAGTCAGCAAGGATCGTCAAGGTAAGGACGAGATTCGCTGGCTTCACGCTGTCTCCTAGGCTAGGAGTAGCGAGTCTTGGAAAGGGTGTGACACTATGGCCTCTGGTACTCCTTTGACATTAGTCCTACACTAGTAGTCTATTGTGATGCTGATTGGGCAGGCTGGTCAGAGGACAGAAAAAGCACATCTGGTGGTTGTTTCTTTCTTAGAACCAATCTCATATCATGGTTTAGCAAGAAACAAAATAGTGTCTCCCTATCAACCGCTGTAGCATAATACATAGCAGAAGGAAGTAGTTGTGCACAACTGATGTGGATGAAACAAATGTTGAAAGATTATGAAGTATATCAGGATGTCATGACTTTGTATTGTACAATATGAGTGGATCAATATCTCTAAGAATCCAGTACAACATAGTAGAACAAAACATATTGACATTCGACATTGTTTTATTCGTGTGTTAGTTGAAAATAAGATAATCACTCTCGAGCATGTTTGGACTACTACTCAATTAGCTGACATTTTGACCAAACCCCTTGATGCTATGACTTTTAAAACTCTACATATGCAAACCCAATTTTTCACATTCCCTCATTTCACCTAAAGTAGTAGAGAAACTCTGTTTAGATCAAGGGTAACAATGGTCTCAACTCGTCGTGGATCCTATGAACATGAAGAAATTTTGCGTTCTCAGCTTCGCAGAAACATTCATGGTGTTCGCATGCGTGGTTCTTCATTACCTGTGAGTAAGAAGAAGGTTAGGTTTTCACAAACTGAAGATTCTTCACTTGCTGCTTCTGGTAATGTTGTCTCAAATCCTGATGTCCTTAGTGCAAATGTTGATGATAGAGTAACTGACTTAGGCGATAACTCAAGTATTTCAAATTTGCATGAGTTAGCATCTGCTTCCATTACGAATTTAGAATCTGTTTCAGTTTCTACAAATATTGAATCCATTGTTCATTCACCTGTTGAAACTCTCAATTTCCCTATTACATATGATTCTGATTTTGTTGTTGATGACATTCTGGCTGATAATGTTGATCTTGAAGTTAACACAAACCCTCTTCCTGATAATCCATCACCATCAAATTCTAAAAAATCTACTTAATTCCTCTCCTAATCAATCTCATACTGAAGCGCCACTAATATTACCTGAGGAACCATTAGTACCAGTTGACTCTGTACCTTCGGATGATGATATTTGCATAGCTGAACTTATTAAACCAACCAAACATTCTGATGTTTTGATCTCCTCAAAGAAAAAGAAAAATTCAGAAAGGGTAAGGAAAACAACTTGCATCTGAAACAATTTCTCCTAAAAACTTCAAGGGTACAAAATTTGTTGCGACTAAATTTGGTCGTCGTAAAGTTTTCCCAAATGTTCCCTCTGTACCTTTAATGGAGCCTCATTTCACTGTGAAGAAAATGTAGCAAAATGGAGGTATGTTGTTCAAAGAAGAATAGTTGATGAAGTAAATATTTATGATAAGCATCATTCCTGTATAGAGATTATGGAATTAATTCATTGAGTAGGGTTTACCAAAACTGTGTCCCAAGTAGAACCCTACTATCCACGATTGATTCGTGAGTTTATTGCCAATCTTCCAGTTGGATTTGATGATCTTAGTGATTTAGAGTATCGTAGGGTTCATGGTCTTTGTTTTGATATATCTGTTACAACAATTTATCATTATCTAGAGTTAGAACAGACAACTGATATTCCTTTTCAATCTCCTTCATCTAAAGTATTGGCAACAGAATTAACTGGTGGAACGATCAAAATCTGGCCCTCCTCTAGTCATTTACCTGTTAGTGCCTTAAGTGTTAAATATGCCATTTAGATTGGGATAGCAAATTGAATTCCCTCAACTCACACATCCAGTGTTTCAGCTGCTCTTGCCAATCTGATTTATCGGATTGGTACTTGTGCTCCAGTGAATGTTGGGGAACTCATTCTGTCTCAAATTATGTGACATGTTGAGTCTTTTGAACTAAAAATACCTATTTGCTTCCTTGGTTATTATGTGGGTTGATGATCTCTCAACATCCAAATGTACTCACTCCTCAAGATCTCTCTGGTCCTTCTCCAAAAGTTCTTCAATTAAGCTTGTGCTTGTTTCAAGGGGCGTATGTTCCAGATATTGTTCACACCATGAAAGTTCTAGTTTCACATACCGATGACAAGCCTGATGATACTCAATTTTGATGTGATGATTTTCATTATCACCTGCAGTAGGAAACATGGTTTTACATACCTTGGTTACAGAATCTAGAATGCTAAGCAGCACAATTCGCACATTGTCTGATAGGAAGCCTGTTGTGGACTCTCTCATTATTACCTTACAAAGATTGCTACCTTCTTCAGCAAATGCATCTACTGTCGAACCTCAGAAGCCTCCTTCTACTGCAGATCCTTTGGAATCCCCTACTACTAATGATCTGTAATTTCTTTCAGGCAACTAAGGGTAAAATATAGAAGTTTTGGAAGTTTGGGTTGTGTGTTACTATCTTATAGACTATTTGTCTTTTGTCAATAGTATTGACTATGAACCTACCTTATGAACTACCTCTCTTAAACTACCTTTTGTTATTATGAAGTGACTTTTCAAAATTCATATTTCCTTAGCCTTATTACATCAAATCTTTATATGTTCATGTTAAGAGGGTCCACGAATACATAAATAGATAAACAATGGTTGTCGGAAAAGAATTATTCTTTGCCAAAGGGGGAGATTGTTATTATTAATTGGCTAAATAATATTTCTTTTTCAAATTATCTTATATTTATCTTAAATATATAGTCTTGAAGATTTAGATTTGATTCCTTGAAATGTGGAAAATCTTTTGTCCTATTAGGGGATTCCTAATATCTTTACAAAAGGTATTAAGATATTTAAAAATCCTTTATTCTTAAGATAATTCTTTTGAGAACCTATGAATAAGTGAACCAGGGTTGAAAAAGGGGTATGCAAGAAGATTAGAAAAAAGGGAAGAAAGTTGGAAGGCTAAAATTCTCTCAGAGGTACAATGCTGGAGTTTTAATATTTTCCATTCATTATGCATACTGTAGCAGTAATGTTGATTTCTCAGTCATTTACTTTATGGTCAAAGAAGTGGCTCATATATATACCAGATCTGTCAATTTGTACTAAATAAATATATATGAGCACTGGTCAAATAATTTACGAATATCATAAAGTTTATCTCAAAGATGTATTCTGAAGTTGAAGCCTTGTTATTGTTGCTACTGTATGTGCTTTGTTGATCTTCTGGTCTCTGACGTCATAACAAAGTTGAAGTGTTACTGTGATGAACATATAATACCATGTGTGTATATGATCTCAACTGTCTAGCCTTTGACAGTGTGAAGAACTTGCATTACAAGAGGTGATAGAATTAGGGGGAGCCTAATTATTATACATCAAGTGTTAAAAACAGGAGGTGTCTGTGTTCAACCAGATAGGTGGAGCCTATCTCAATATAGCATCTCATTTAATAAATCAGGGGGAGCCTGTATTTTAAAGATACATGTTAATTATCCAGCAGTGACTGTAGATGTTGCTTGAGTCTGTTTTAGTTATCTAAGCTGATTGTTTAGATTTTAATAGTTTTATTCTCACTTGATTGTAAGCATACAAACTCTTGTTAATTATTGAAGCATTGTTCTTTTAAGGAATATGTAACTCGAGATGAAGGTGGTATCCATCGAACTGGGTTGTCAATTTCTTGTGTTTTCTATCTTATTATTTTATGCATCCTATGTCACTCGCTTAGTTAAATATTATATAAATAACTGAGCGGTTATTTTCATCTTCATCTATTTCCTTTTTCAGTTTTCAAAAAAAAAAATTAAAAATAAATTACTAATACAACTTGGACACTAACTTTATTGTTAATATCTAAATATATTTATACATATTTATTAAATAAATAATAAATATTTCCATCCAGGTCTATTTTAAAACTTCGAGAACATGTGCTAACAACGTTTAGAATGTTACTATTAATGAAAATATCGAGGTCTTAATTTTACGAAAGTTTCAATGGAAATATCGATAAAATGTCGATTTTGATATGAATATTTTTGCAAATATTTTAAATACGAAAAATTGAGAAAATAAGTTCAAATTACTAAATGAACATTTTATTATTTTAAAATAAGTAAACATGTCTATTATTTCTATTCTATTTACATTAATAAAATTTTGATGTTTATTCTTTATGTTTCGTGGATTTTTCTATGTTATAATGAAATTATCAATTAACCCCTTCGCTACTACAAAAAAGAGGTTACTTGACAGTGAAAAACTGTCAAGTAAAGGATTTCTTGACGGTTTTAAATCCGTCAAGTAATCCAGTGTCAAGAATAAACATTTTTTCCTTGACAGTGCAAAACTGTCAAGAATAAGAGTTTACTTGACAGCTATCCACTGTCAAGAATAAAGGTTTACTTGATAGTTTTTCACTGTAAAAAACTGTCAAATAATCCAGTGTCAAGAATAAGGAAATCTTTAATTTTGACGATTTTATACTGTCAATAATTCGTTATTTTGTAATTTTTTTAATTTTATATTTATTTTACCCTGCACCTGTTTTGCCCTTGTTTTACAGTCCTAAAATGGAATATATACAACAAACCAACAATATTGTTCATTAACTTCAACACTAATATTGAACTTCTTACATTAATTTTTAGGCTCCTTTATGTTTGTATTGTACATTTTTGTTTCCATTAAGCTTCTTTCCTTGAAGATATTTCTTCCTTTTTTCATATATCAATGAGAAGTTGTTCTTGTTCCAAAAAAAAAAAAAAAAAAACATAAATATACGACTGGAAAATTACTCTTAGGAACCACCTGACCAAGTAACAAATCCTGCACTATTCTAAAATTTTTCTAAACCCCTCTGGGAAAAATGGAAGTCATAGATTGATTAACATTCAGTCTCGTCCACATAATTTTCATCCACATAATTCCTTTTTTTCATGAATTAGCATGACAGTTGACAATTCAACTCTTTAAAGTTTAATATAAGAGTTTTATAGCTGAATACATCCATTGTACACTTCTAAAGCAACGAAGGTAACTAACCTTAATACTTGCACAGAGCTCTTCCACGTAGTTATCAGATATCTGCAAATGTTTTGCTAGTAAGTAAGAATGAACCAAACATGACTAGAATAGAGATGGACATGTCCCTAAATTTCTTAGGGACGCAGAACAAAAACCAGAACTCAAGGATACACATTTCCAATTCTACCATGTACTGAAATACCATGCAGCCTCAGCATCATCATTCAGAACACACACACACACACCAAAGTAATAAAAAAAACAAAAACTGAGATGCCCGACATGGATCTCCACTTTAAAGCCATGAACTAAAATAAAGTAATAGGCAGTGTCTTCATCAAAATTTGCAGTTATGGCAGGGCACAAATGAACAAAATTTCTCTGGACATTCATATTGTTAACAAAAGTATAAAACATGAGGCTTACTTTAAGTGAACAAAATCATGAAACCGAGAAGTACTCCTGATGCCAAGCCTCCAAGTCTTACAGCTTCCAACTTCAGAAAACATGAAAAACAGAAGAAGGCTTACTTGGTCCATACTCATGTTCTAATTGAATCCCTACACAGATAATGCTGCTAAGATTAATCACAAGGTGGATGAGTCCAGTATGCATACATGGAAATGTGAACAAACGCCAAATTTGTCGATATTCAGTCAAACTCTTTCGCTGAAGACCTTCAATTTTCTCTAACCTATGGCAGGATAAGAAAAATATAAATGTAGCTATTAAACCAGTAAACAAAGCTAAATACATTTTTCTCCTATAAATCAAAGCTTTTCCACTTAATTTGAAAGCACATCGGAGGCATCGTCTCAGAACAAAGCATTTTTTGGTTACAATCTTGCATTAGTTTATGGAAGAACCAAGTCCTTCATAATAAAATAAGTACCTTAGATGTGCACAACCCTTCTTCAAACCATACCTTAACTTCTTCTACCTGCCATCACAGGAAGAAAAAAAACATCAATATGGAAAAACACACTTGAATTGAAGCTTGATGACGATAGGTTGAATCGACCTCCAAGACCTAGATGAAGATGAAAAGATCTTGACGAGACTAAAACGAATCTAGATGACATGGACGATGTTGGACTTACCTCGACGACGTGGACAAACCTCGACGACGACAGAAAAAATGAGATGATGATGAACATGTGGACGACGTGGGCAAACTTTGACGGCGGCAGAGAAGATGAAATGATGATGAACACATGGACGACGTTGGACTCACCTCGACTGCGGCAGAGAGGTGAAGATGATGATGAACAAAAATAGTGAAGGTTGGGGGAGAAAGGAAAGAAAAAACTAGGGCTTGTTTAAGGATTCCCTTTTATTTTAACTCAGAGAGAAATGAAAATGGGGGAAGTAAAATTTGGGGTAAAAAGTTGAGAAATGAAAATGGGGGAAGTAAAATTTGGGGGAAAAAGTTGAGAAATGAAAACAATTTAATTAAAAGTTGGGGAAGGTGAAGACGCCTTTTTTTTTTTAATTCAATTACTTGACTGGTAAATGTCGTCAAGTAAAAATAAATTTGACTTGATGGGTAAAATCTGTCAAGTATGTAAAAAAATAATTTATTTTTTTGTTTATTTGTTTATTCTTGACGGTTTTAACATTACTTGACGGTTTTATAAAAAACCGTCAAGTAATGTAAAATAAAGAGTGTCAAGTAATGTCAATTTTGTAGTAGTGCTTATATTGATATTAAACCCACGAAAACGTGAAAATATCGATAAAACTTTAATACTACGGTACTAACACATAAATTGCCCATTAGTTTACAAGACATCCCTTATAATCAATAAATAAGTTGATCGTATTGATTGTTTTATTCAATAAAAATAAGACTTGAAGACATAAATCTAGTCCCTAATTTCTTTTCAATGTAATTGTTTATGTATTGAACTCATTTCAGTACATATTATCCTTACCATCCTTAAATATTAATAAAATTAAGAGTGCTATAGCATTTATTGGCTCCAATTTTCTAAAATTACTTCGGTTCACAATTGTTGTTTTTTTCTTTTTGAGTTGAACATATGGGGTTATAAGAATTTGAGAAGTGAAAAGAATGCATCTCAAATTAAGTTATGCTCATATTGTTTGACTTGAAGTCACAGATAAGATAGTTGAATGGAATGGAGAGTGATATCTTATTTATATATGAAGTAATACTTAATTATATCATAGTGACAGTAATATTTATTTAATGAACAAGGGTCGGAAGAAGAAGAAAGTAAGGCATTAATTATTGGTAAGAAGTAAAAGGATGGCTTAGTTAGAGATGCCATAGAAGTTGATAAGGTGGTTCTCGTTCTTCACATCAGTGAATACAAGAGTCTCATAGATTTTGCTTAAACTCCCCTCGACAGCCGTTAATTGAAGCTCGTAGTTGGTCCCAGCAACAATCTGTGATTTTCCACTAATCACTTTTTGGAATTTCAATTCAGTTTTCGCCTCCTTGTTGTGTTCCTTCACTGCGAACTCCCCTAGGCTTTGGATGTGTGGATCTGCTATGTCCTTTATTGGTTTGTACTCACCGACCAAATCTAACCGTGACGTTGCCGTTGCAATTGAGCACATCGATACAACGAAGACCAGAAGAGAAGCCATGAAAAAAGGAGATCTAGCCATTGTTATCAAAGTAATTTGAAGTTGATGAATCTCGGAGTACTTGATGGGTTTTTGGAGGGGAAGGTTGGTGGGTACTTATAGGAATGGATACATGCACATGAATGGGAGGAGGTTACAGGTTTGCCCTCAAATTATTCCTCATTTGGTAACTGTATAAATTTTTGTTTTTTGTTTTTTTTTGTTTTTTTTGTTTTTTTTTTTTTTTGTTAAAAACTAAAACTTATAAACATTATTTTCATCCATAAGTTTTTTATGTTTTATTGTCGAGTTTCAAATAATATTTTCGAAAACCAAATCATAAGTCTACTCAAAACTAAAATCAAGTGCGATAATTTGTTTAATAACTTCTTCATTTGTAAGAATTAAGCTTATAAATATTATTGTCATCAATTATCTTTATTGTTTTACTGTTTGCCATACAATGATATTTTGATTAAAAAACAAATTAATTTTTGATTAATAGAAAAAATATAGTTCATAAAAAATATAGTTTTTACAAACTCTGTTTTCTTTTTTTTTTTTTTTTTTTTAATTTGGTTAAAAATGGAAGTGTATAGATTGGAAAAAATGAAAACTATAGTAAAATAAGGTTAAAAACGAACAAAATTGTTTAAGAAAATTAGAAAACTAGATAGTCATCAAAGTAGGCGTAATCTTCTAATACTATTTTTTTTCCTATTATTTAACTTAAAAATTAAAATTCCACTATTTCTTTAATAATGAAAATTTGAAAATATAGTCAAATTTCTTATCTATTCATGATGGATATTGATATACTTTTATCGTTATCTATCGGTGATATTGACAGATATTGATAGAGTATCTATCAATATTATCATGGATAGATTATGAAATTTTTTTATACTTGTAAATATTTTTATGACATTTGTTATTTGAAATAATTTTCCAATTATAGAAAACAGTTATTTGAAATAATTTTCCAATTATAGAGAACGGTTATTAGTAACGAATCTTCTGTTTTTTTTTTAAAAGATATGATTACAAAGGGTAGGATCAATATTCAACCTTTAATGATTATTCTCAATTTGGAAAATAATGAATGATAAAATTTAATGGGAATTTTCTTTAATTCATTTTAATGTGAAGTTGAAAAAATTAAAAAAAAAAAGGTCCTTATAAAATAAAGATGAGATGGGTTTAGCCTTCTACTTTAAGTATCTTTTAATTGAGACGTTGATTACTATCTTTTATAATTATTATTATAATTTTTTATCCAATTAATAATTGTTATTTATTTATGAGTTATTATTATTATTATTTGCAAAATTTAAGAATCGTTCTTTGATTACTCACTTTTGTTAAAAAAATAGATTATAAGTAAATTTTCATTTTTTTTTCCAGTATAATGTATTGATTGGTTGCATGTATAGCAAAATCGACCATAGTAAATGAATAACAAAACTGTTGTATATATAATTAAATTTATAATTATTCACTACCCAAAACTTTTGAGACTATTGGTGATTTAAGATGGATTAGAGAAGGTGTTCTTAACAGGTCATGTGTTTAAATCTCTGCATTATTGTTTTCTCTATTTAATATTAATTTTTACTTGTAAGCTTTTTTTTTTTTTCATAATTGAAGTCCACAAGTGGATGTGGAGATGTTAAATATATAATTAAATTTACCTTTGTCCACTATCAGTGATAAAATGAAGAGGCTCGATGGGGCACGTGCCCCCTTTGACTTATTGTTTTTTGAATTTTTAATATAAATTTTAAATAATTTCTAAATATATATATATAGATATATATATATATATAATATATAATATATAATATATATAGAAAAAGTCACAACTTTTATTAAAATTTGTAAATTGTGTAGTGGTACTAGTGCACTCTTGAAAGTAAAAGTTGTGGGTTCAATTTTTGTTTTAATATTTTAAATTTTTTATTTTTGTTTAACATCATGCTTCTCTCGCAGTGTTAGAAAAAAAATGTCTTTAGCTTATTGTCTTTTTAAAAAATAAAAAAATAAAAATTTAATAGCAATTTCTTTCTAGGAATATTTTTTGTTTTTTATAAGTTTTACTTTCAAATTTGATAAAAAATTTATTGTTTTTTTTATTTACGTTTTAGATTCATATTATTTAGTATATATTTTAATTTTAAAGTTAAGTTACAAAATAATTTTTCGCTCCTTGTCAATTATACCATGTAACTAGATATGGTTCTCACCGGTGTAGTGTAAAAAAAAAAAAAAGTTATCTTTCTATTGTAACTCTAATGAATCATTTAAAAATGTCCAATAAATCTAAAAAAATTCACTACAAGAAAAATAACCTACAATGATATTTTTGAACAGTGCAAATTCAAAGGTGGAGAAAAAAAGTGTCATCTATTTCCAAATTCATGATTTTTGGTGAAAATGGCGAAAATTTTTGAAATTTCAAAAATTCGTGACGGTTTTTTTGCGTCACGAAAAGACGACGCAAAAAACGCGTCATCTTTTTTCATATATTTTTTTACCTTCTTTCCTAACCTGATAATTAAAAAAACATCTCCAATTTTGTGAGACACCCACTGTCCTAAACCCTTTCGTTTATTCGTCCAACCCCCCAGCCTTCTCTGTCTTCCCCGTCCGGCAAGCCTACAACGTCGAGTTCAGAGTTCCATCCAGTCTGGCACAACGCTTCAATGGTTGCCGACGATTTTGTAATCAGATCTCAGTCCTCTGCCCACTTCGTCTCCGTCAACAATCACATAATTTCTTTGTTGCCGTCCAACCACTTCGCATTTCTTCTATTTCTTCGCAGTGTCTCCACTCAACTGAACTTGGCAAACTAGGTAGGCAAATCTATTAAATTTTTATGTTCAAAAAGCATGTCCAAAGTGTGCCTTATCACATAGCTTACAATGTGTTTGATGAAATGCCTCAATGAAGCACTTGGTTGCTTTTTCTTTGATTTTTGTTTGTTCCAGTAGAAAATCGATCCTTGAACCAAATTCCATAATTTTTTGTTCTTAAACTATGGATTTGAAATATATGATGTTCATGAAATAAAATGATCGTTGAATTTTTAGTTATTGGTTTATCTCTAAATGTTGCATACTTTTTACATACTTGATTTGATTCTATTAAAATATATTTATTCTTGAGTTAGAATATATGTGTGTATATAATATGTAGTTTTGAATTTTTATTTCAAACAAACAAAATGATGCATAAAACTGTGAGTAGTAGTAAAAAAGTTATTGATGGTTACTCATTTGGTTCTAGGGGTGGGTGGTGCTTGAAGAACAACAAATGTGGAAAATGGATCTATTGTTGCCATTTTTGGGTTGTGGGCTTATCAGTAAGAATTCATTTATTCACTTCAAAGACTCTATTGTCTTCCTTTTCTTTAGTTTCCAATTGGAATTCTCTTTTGTAATCATTTTATGTGTTATGGAGCTCCCGTTTTATTTCATTTATTCAATAAAATTTTTCTTATCTAAAATAGAACTTCATAGACTCCATTTAAAAGCTTCATGATTAAGGATTGTTATTCAGGTTGCTGAAGGAGCAAGAATGTGTGGAGCAGCTAGAATTATTGGAATAAATGTCAACCCAAATAAATTAACATTGGGCAAGTATCTCTTACACATTTAACAAGTCAAGGTTTAAATTTCAACTATTCACACATAATTTTACATCATTAATTTACAAAATTCTATGACATCATAGTGTGAATTTTTGTGTGTGTGTGTGTTTTTACGATGGGTGTGGTGTGGGAATTGAACCTCTCTCATGGTTAATATTCAACATAAGTTTATACCTGTTGAACTATTCTTGTGTGTTTATTAGTATTTGATAGATTTAAATAACAAGTGTTGGTTTGATATTACATTTTAAAATGTATGGCATAAAACTTTTTCCAAGTTTGAAAAAAATGTTTAGTAACAAGTAAAATGCATTTATAATCTTAGCATTTGATTATTTGACATGCAGGCAATCAATGAGATGCCAGATAGTGGTGTAGACTATTCCTTTGAATGTGTTGGACTATGTTTCTTAATTATTTATTCCATTAAAATATGGTTTAATCTCTAATTGAACATTAAATTCTCAAATTTATAGTTAATAGATACATTTATTCATTTAGTTTTTTTTTTTTTGTGAATGCAGATATATTATTTGTAACAAAAAAATTCAAATAATATTTATTATAACATTTAGATTTTAACATTATTTTGGATATTGAATGCAAAATTGATAAGAATTCGAAGATTCAAATATAAATTTGTGTCGCCGTGATATTAATTCCTGGATCCACCACTGATTATAAATGTACTGGAGTACATGAGTAATTATCATTTCTAGATTTTTATTACTTATATAAAATTGTAATTTTGCAAAGTCAATGACTATTTGTATAACAACATAGAGTATTT
Organism: Cucumis cinereus; assembly: GCA_037974625.1. Lineage (NCBI taxonomy): Eukaryota > Viridiplantae > Streptophyta > Magnoliopsida > Cucurbitales > Cucurbitaceae > Cucumis > Cucumis cinereus. Next base: position 9,868,081 of record JBBPDJ010000020.1, read on the forward strand.
GAAAAATTTATTCATGATAGTGTTTTTAGTATTAGAAACTATAATCGATAAACTCCCAAGATTTGATAGTCACTAGTGATACTACATTTCTAACTGTCATAATATCTGTAACATATAAACTTTTAACTTTTTTTTTTTTTAATTTTTTAAAATAAATTTATAATGAAAATAATTAATAATTACAATTTGCTAGATGTACCAAATTTGGACATATATAATTTGTTATATTTGCAAAATCTTAAAAAAGAATTAGTACCCATTATATAATTTATGATGGTTAATTCTTATTCCATTTGTAGCTGTAACGAAATATACTGGTTTAGATGTTTCCAAATAAAGTTTCATTTCATAAGGTAATAATTATATTATCAATAAAAAAAAATTACAAATTCGTGGTTTAAATGTTTTCTAATAAAATGTTAAAACAAATTTAATGTAAAGAAAATCAATTTTTCTAAAAGCACAACTGCACGAAAAAAAAAAGTGCTACCATGTCATACCATACTTCTTATTCAATTTATATCTCTAACCAAATAGAGTGCTTTAAATGTTTTCAAATAAAAGTGTCACTCTATAAGGTAATCAAGAAAAAAGAATAGTCACTGTAAAACAAATTAATGAAAAAAAAATTAATTTGTTCTACAACGACAATTGCACGAAAAAAATTTAGAGAAAAGAAAAACAAGTATTAACGATCTAAACCTAACTTTTATACGGTTAAGCCAACCTAACTTTTTAGACTTGAGTTCTTAAAAATAGGTTTACAATGGTACATAAAGGCGACCAATAAAATGATTGTCAAACAATATTTTATTTCATTTTTAATTACTACAATCATAGTGGAAATGAAAGATCGAATTTCCTAACTCATGATGAAAAACCATGTCAATTATTACCGTTTTCTCATTCATAAGCATGCATGTATTGACCAAAGACAATTAAAAAAAACAAGAGAGAAATATGTTTTAACATTTGTTTGGTACATTGAATGCTATTTGATTTTGTTTTTCCGTTAATTTCTACCATAAATGTGATACTAAAACATGTAATAATTACCCTACAAATCTATCATTTTTGAAAACAAATCTACAAATTTTTAGTACCTAAATAAATTGAATCGCTCTTAATTTGGTTTTTGGAAAAGTTACCCCTTTTAGTGTTCCAGATTCAAAGAATGTGTGTTTGATTCATTATATTATTACTTTACATAATTAAATGACATTTTAAATTAGAATAATAGGTTTTAAAAATCATGTCCTCTCTAAAACTATTTTTGCAGAAATTTTAATGAGTATTATACTTTAAATATGTTGTTTTGTATATGGGTAACCAATATTTGATATTTTGCAAATATGACAAAAAACTTCAAATCTTGATTTATAGTTTATTATTATTATTATTATTATTATTATTATTATTATATATTAGCTCTAAACAATCGATTGATAAAGAGAGAAAGAAAGAAGAGAGAAAAGCGACCACGAGCGAATAAAATAAGTGTGTAAGTGATACTTTGATTCTCAAAATCACTTTAAAATGTGGAAGTCTCACTTTCACTCTCGACAACCAATCTAAAAAGTACATAAATAGTGTCTAAAGTGACAATTGAGAAATGGCCAAGTAGTTTTTAACTATCAAATAACTTAAAAGGGCTAAGTGTTGTACGTAGTCACCCACAGAATCAACCAGTTGTATTTTTCAAAATAATTTATACAGTGTCAATTTTACTATTCTCAAAACAACCTAAAAATGCTTAAGTGTCACTTTCACTTTCCAACCCAAACCTAAAACATACATTAAAACAGTTCATTATAGTTATTTTGACTATCAAAACCAACTACCAAAGTACATAAAAAGTGTGTATGTAAGACTTTTAACTCTAGATAAACTACCAAAGTACATAAAAAGTGTGTAGGTAAGACTTTAACTCTAAATAAAAAAAACAAAAAAACTTAAAAATATCCAAGTATCACAATCACTTTCAAAACTAACCTAAGTAAGACTTTGATTCTCAAGACAATCTAAAGATGCTAATTGTCACGTTCACTCACCACCCCAACCTAAGAAGTACTTTAAAAGTGTCTTAGTGATAATTTTACTCCCAAACTAACCAAAAAAGGTTCCTAAAAGAGACATTTTGACTACCAAAACAACCAAAATAGTTCATGAGAGTAACTTTGATTATCAAAACCAATTAGAAAGTACCTAAAATGTGCCTTAACACTTTCACCCTCAAACCAACAAACTACAAGAAATTTGGGCTCTGACAACATTTTTTTACGATTCAAAAAAACTGTTTGTAGAGATATGATGTGCCCACGTATTTTTATTAGGTGGGCACATTATCGTTTCTGCCAATGAAAGTGTTTATGTGGGCAAAAAGTTGTGTGGTTTTAACACAAATTTTGAGGTTGTATTTATGTTGACGATTATTTTAGTTTTTGCCTAGTATCGTGTGTTGGCAAATATTTTGAGTATATGTCGCATAGTTTACGTTGTCAAAAATTCTTTAATCTCACATTTTACTTTTCCCCAAACTTTTTTGAAAGTTTCTTCCCCAATGTTAGTTTCTTCCCCACCCCCCACTCAAATTACTTCGGAGTCCATCCACAAAAACAAGAAGGTTTAAGCTTTGTAGGACTTCACATTCCTGTTGGTCGAGTTTAGCCGATGATGGATGAATATGGCACAGGAGAGCTCAGATTGACAGTAGAACAAAACATAACCATCCCCAACATTCAAAACTCAAAGTTAGAAGCCTTACTCAAAGAGCCTCCATTAGAAAAATTTTCACCATAAACACCAATTCTCATGGAAGGATTGGTAGCTTGCACTGACAATCAATTCTGTGCACAAGCCATTATAGAGACCAAGGCTAGGGCCTTGAAGGTGACTGAGGAGGTGCAACAGCAAGTCACAGTGACCCGACCGCTGAGAATGCATTGGACCGATTGTGCTAATACCTGTGGCCAGGTTCAGGTTGCTGATATTGGTTTCATGGGGTGCATGGCTAGGGATAAGAATAAGAAGCCTGTGGAAGGGATTGATGTTTTCTTGGGTGGGAGAATTGGGAGAGTGACTCACATTTGGGAAATGTTTACAAAAAGACTGTCCTTTGTAAGGACTTGGTGTCCTTGATTGTGGAAATTCTTGTACAACATTTTAGGGTTGTTCCAAAGAAAGGGAGAAGGAAGAAGAGGATTAAGTTATAAAGTTGGTTGTATATCTTTCAAGTTTGGAGTCTTTGGACATATTGGAAGACATTTTACAAAGAAGCAATTTGTCAAATGGGTCGATGCCACTTTGGTACATTCAAATAGACAGCCATTTTGATGTAACTAATATTTAAGATTTGTATTTCAAAGTTTGTAATCATACACCCATATGTTTATTAACTTATTAATGAAGAAAGAAGGCAATAAGATGGTCATTTAATTATCTTTTGATCACTGAATAAAGTAATAAACTAAAAAAGTTACTATGCTTGAAGTTAATTTTTGGTTCAAATGTCAATTTGGGCCTTTGCAGTTTAAGCGTTCATTTCCATTCTATTTTGAATACGGTACTTTAAATGTCGAAGTTTTAGTATTTAATAAATAATGAAATTGGATTTTTTGAAAGTTCATTTTATTTTATTATTTTTCTAAATGGTTAGATATTAATTTCAAACAAAGGAAGATAAATTTAGATGGAAGCCTAAAAGCAATAACATTAAACTAACAAAATGCAAAGACTAAAGGTAGATAATTAGAAATACAAATTCTCCATATTGGTAAATCAAATATGACGATTACATGAAGTTTTTAAGAAAACAGAGAGTTTTGAAAGTTAAAACCTAACTTTATATACATTTATACATTTAAGTGAGCATGGTTTGGTCTTTACACTTGATATCTTATCTTTACTCGATAAGTCAAATGCTTGTAATTAAGAACGTTTCTTATCTTTAAACGATTGTGGGCCAAAAACCAACAAGTTTGAATGACGAAGCATGATCTGATCAAAATTAAGATTTTATGTGGGTGCAGTACTACACTTTTCTGAAAAAATAGTAGTACTAACTTAAAGTAGTCCAAAAACACATGCTTGCTCATTTTAAGCCATTTTGGGCTTAACATATTGTATGAAGTCCTTGTTTATTAAAGAAAAGTATCAAAATATATAGTAAAAATAGACACTTTATGACATTTATCAACTATAATAACCACCGACAATCATAATCAACACAATGTCCTAAATGTTTCCTTAGTTTCTGAACCTAAAAAATGAAAGAAGACTCTTCTATCCATAGAATTTCCATTTAAGCATGTGGATTTGAGCTTGGTGAAGCTTGACCAATTAGATTTTGGATTGAATAAACCATTATTTTGTAATTAATCTAAAAAAATATGAGTAAATTTGTGATTGATAAAAAAAACATGTAATGAAAGTTATAGTATTAAAATTTCATTGAAATGTCGATATTTTTACGTTTCTGAGAATTCTATATTGACATGATGGATAACTCGATATTTAAGCATAAAAAAATGACTAATGTAATTATCATGATGATTTCCAAAATTTAATATTTATTGGAGAAGCAAAGAGGTCCAAAAATTATTACTTACCTAAAAATAATGCGCTGGAAGTTTTAAATTGCTTACAACTTATAATAATTACCAATATACCAAAAAAACCCTTCGCAAATATTTTCAAATTTTGTTTAAAAAAATTGCTTTACCTGGAATGCATGAGAAAATCCCGGTAGGTTGTATTTGATAATATAATCTGGGTTATTCTTCACCCTTTTCTTGTAGTTATCAGCCTTGCCAATCAATCCTCGTTGCAGACCCGGAAAAGTCTTCTCCCATAGAATGTTTCCCCAGTCTAGACTACTGTAATAGTCCATGTTTTCCACATCATTGAAGAGCCTCATGTCAACATAGGCTCTCGTCTTTTCCCTACCCATCACTGCTAGTTCTGTGTAGTAGACACACGTCATCTTGACAACATCTACATCAGTTTCAAACTCCATTGTCTTGTACTCCGCTTCAAGGACATTATTGTGAATACCCTTGGTGATGGGCTTCTTGTAGTATCTAAGGACTGTGTTCTGCAGGTCGCACTTAGCCCTTTCAGCAATCCCAGTATTGGAGGTCGGCCACAACCTTGTGACTAGAAGAAAATCGTCCTTCGTGAAGCTCACAAAGGTGCCATTCAAATCAAACGTCATGGCATCCCTATTGTTGTCTTTCACTTCTCTCAGCAAAATGTAATGCACCAGTAGACTGTTGAAGATAACATCCATATCCACAAACCGCCCAAAGACTGTCCTTCTGAAGAGAGCAAGTTGTGTAGGTGTTAGTTTCTCCTTCACGATCTTGTTCGCAACCGAGATGTGGGAAGAAAGACTGGTAGCTTGGCTGGGAAATCGATCTTTCACATCGATCTTAAATTGGGTAGCCATTCTGCAAAGGAAAAAATAAAAATTAAGTTAGCATTTGCCTCTGGAAAAAACTCGATGCACGTTACTCGACATAGTCGATACACGTTACTCGACATACTCGATGCACAGTACTCGGCTTCACGTTACTCGACTCGGGCTACTCTTGACACTCGAATGATTTCACAACGTAAACAACCTCAATACGCTACCCTCGACACTCGACGCTATTCTCCAACACAAACAACATGAACAACGCAAACCCTACATTTTCGTACCGACGATGTACCAGAAGAAGACGACGACCACAAAGAAAACCAAAAGCAATACAAAAATTTGAACTTGACGACATCGACTCGAAGAAATGCAAACACTGAATAAAACGTTATAAAGAGAAGATGAATGCATGCATGAAGACGTCGGACACTGCGAAACGAAAGGGAAGAAGTTTCATCGGCACCAGAGAGCAAATAATGGAAGCACGGGAAAGTTGGAAAGAGTGAGAGTGAAGGAAACGTCTGGAAATGGTTACTTTAAGCGTACGTATGTTTTTTAAATTTCGGGGGTAACGTGCATCGAGTATGTCAAATAACGTACAACGTGTGTAACGTGTGGCGTGCATCGAGTAGTCAATGAAGGTTATATCGGTTGACTTTTGTATCGAGCAATCAAGTAGACGAGTAGCGTGCATCGAGTAAATGTGTGGCGTGCATCAAGTAGGTCGGGGACGCGCGCACTAAATTTAGGGACAAAACGGTAAAATCACATGGTGCTGACATCATCAGAAGGCCATTTTTCATTGAAGTTTTAATATTGGGCCAAAAATCGAATGAGCCCCCAAAAAGGGGCCATGCGTACAAAAAACCCTACGCAATTCAAATCCCAATGTACATTCGTCTGTGGATCTAATCGGTGAATCCTTTCATCTTCTGATACCCATATTGAATATTTTTTCATTTCCCTTGATTCTCGTTCGACTCTTCTCAATCTCAATGAATTTTCTTCTTAATTCTGCACAATGTCCGGCCAATCCACGGTGGTGCACATCGTTTACTCTGAGAGGCCGGACAATTAAGAACATGAAGCCTATCACATCCCAACACTAGCTTCTGTTCTTGGTAGATCCGTCTTTTCTTCTACCTCTTGCATATCTCATGTGGCTGGTATACGGTCGAAATTAGCGATGAATTTTGGTTTAATTTATTGATTTTCAATGAAGACGTTGCTAGGGAGGCTCTTGTTTATAGTTATAAAATTTGCTGCTAGTGGCTTCTCTGCTCGACTTACGTCCGATCAAGTTTTGGAGATTACCGGTATGTCCTGCTCTTAATATCATCTGCTTCAATTTTGTTTTTCGATAAGTGAAATTGTCGTATTATCTTGTCTATTTGGTGGACTTGCATCTGTGTTAGGGTTTTAAAATTTTTGTTTCTCGTTTGTAAGACGTTTGCATTTGTCTATAAGGAAAAATGTTGTCTCACAGAGAAGTTGATGAAAAATTCATATGCTTGAACAACGATCTTCAGGATGCAGCAAAAGATCTTTTGCAAATCAACGGTGTGGAACTGTGGTCCTAAAAAAAAAAAAAAAGAAGAAACTTTTCAACCAAACAAAACATGGTTTTATACATGAACTTCCTTATAGGTTCTCTTTTTTGAATGCATGTTTTCTTCATGGTTCGTTACATGTACTGAATACGAGACTAAATTTTTGCCCTTACAGTTGAAGAAAGCACTTGATGAACTCGAGGAAACCAAGTGTAGTCTACCAGCTTGCCTAGAGAAAAATCAAAAACCACGCCATGATATTACTTCTCTTGAAAATCATATCCTTCAACGCCTAAGCTTTTATGAAGTAGCTTCACGTTATAAGGTAGTATTTTCATTTGCAAAAGCATGCCACAGTGGCTTAGTTTGTCTTATTGACTATAAACGATAGATTTATAGACGACTATGTTTTCATTCTGTGTAAGGGAAGAAGTTGTGATCTCATTTTTGCAGTGTTCTATCTTGTCCGTATTGGGAGGTCTTTCTAGCACTGGTAGACTTTCAAATGTTCATTTGGACGTGCTCATCAGTATGAAGTCTCAATTAAAAAAAAATTGGTCACTTTTGCTATTTTTCATTTCTTTGTTTTCCATTCTAGCAATGACTTACTGATTTTCTTGGTAAGATCTTCTCTAAAGTTAATTCTCAGTTTGTGTCCATTGACATTTATGTGGGCCAATTCAAGATCTTTCTCCAACTTCGAGGGCTGCGAGATGTTTATTTCTTGGTCATACTTATGTGTTGTTAACATGTAAAGCAACAAGTTGCTTGACATGGTCGCCAAAGAGTAGAAATTCAGAATGGAATGTTGTCCCTCAGTTACTTACGCTTCTAAAGGTCTTGAACTGTGGTCCTTGACTCTGTATTTGAAAAGCAATTCTTGATTTTTCATTTTTATGTTATCTTTCCCCATAAACTATTAATGAAATTATCCTACAAAAAAAAAAAAAAAAACTTTTTAACCAAACAAAACGTGGATTTTATATATGAACTTCCTTGTAGGTTCTCTTTTTTGAATCCATGTTGTCTTCATTGTTCGTTGCATGTACTGAATATGAGACTAAATTTTGGCTGTTACAGTTGAAGGAAGAACTTGATGAACTCGAGAAAACCAAGTGCAGTCTAGAAGCTTGCCTAGAGGCAGTTACCATATCCTTCAATGCCTAAGCTTTTATGAAGTAACTTCACGTTATGAGGTAGTCTTTTCATTTGGATAAGCATGCTTAGTGCCTCAGTCTGTCTTATTGGCTATAAATGATAGATCTGTAGATAACTACATTTTCATTCTGTATAACGGAAGAAGTTGTGATATCATTTTTGTAGTGTGCTATATTGTATGTATTCTGAGGTCTTTCTAGAACTAGCAGAGTGTCATATGTTCATTTGGAGGTGTTTATTAGTATGAAGTTGCAATTAAAAAAAAAATGGTAAGCTTTGATAATTACAATTTCTTTGTTTTTCCATTCTATCTACGACTTACTGATTTTCCTGGTAAGTTCTTCTTGAAAGTTAATACTCAATTTGTGTTCATTGACAATTGTAATTGCAGAATTTGATAAATTTATGTGGGCCAATTCAAGAGCATTCTCCAACTTCGAGTGCTGCGAAATCTTTGTTTCTTGGGCATACTTATGTGTTGTAAACATGTAAAGCAACAAGTTGCTTGATATTGTCGCCGAAGAGTAGAATTTCATAATGGAATGTTGGCCCCCAGTTACTTGCGCTTTAAAGGGCTGGAACTGTGGTCCTTGACTCTGTATTTGAAAAGCAATTCTTGATTCTTCATTTTTATGTTATCCTCCCTATAAAGTGTTAATGAAATTATCTTGCAAAAAAAAAAAAAAAAAGAAGAAGAAGAAGACGAAAGAAGAAAAGAAAAAGGAAAATAAGAATGAAAAAACTTTTCAACCAAACAAAACATGGATTTTATACATGAACTTCCTTGTAGGTTCTCTTTTTCTAATCCATGTTGTCTTCATTATTCGTTGCATGTACTGAATACGAGACTAAACTTTGACTGTTACAGTTGAAGGAAGCACTTGATGAACTCTTGGAAACCAAGTGATGTCTAGAAGCTTGCCTAGAGGAAAACAAAAATCTTAGCTGGTGAGTACATCTCTTATTTTTTACTCAAGTTTATTTCTCTAAGAAGTGCACTCTACATGCCAAACGTGTGGCAGAAAGAATCCTAGACGTAGTCACAGTGCCAAAGAATACGATTGAGGTCTTAAAGATAAAAGTTAAAAATTTATTCATTAAATCAGTAGTTGAATATGTATACATATTTTGAAAAAAAAAAACTATTCGTAACTACTTCTGTAAATTGGATATTTTACATATTTTTTAAAATCAGTAGGTTTATGTATTAAAGTTTTTCTTTCTTTATCTCGAAAAATGATACTTTTTGGTATTATGTCGTGAATCTGAGAATTAACTTGTTCATCCTATGCAGGGAGGTAGACAAACTGTAAGGAATGCTGAAAAATTTAAAATCTGAAGAGCATCAAGATTATAGTATTTTTACTATTGAGGTATTTTATTCTAAAGTAAATTTCTATAAGCTTGAATCCTTACTAAGAGTATGAGAAGAAACCTGATAGAAACTCAAAAGAGAAACTGTGCACATTTTTGTTGAATACACTGGAATAAGTGTGCTAAAATGGTCCAAAGCATTTATGATCTTTTTCATTTGAACTTCCAAGGATCATTTAAACTCCATTTGAAGATTTGGTACCAAAGGCAATCCCTCAAAAACTGAGAGAGGGGAGTGACTTCTCCTCCTCACTGGCGAAACATTATGAAGAAATTCCTAACTTGCGGATGGAATTGGATGGACTTAAAATCATTCAAAAGGAAGGAATCTTGTCTCACAGAGCGGATTTGGATTTCTGAACGAGTAGAATGATAAGAATCAATTATGAGAAGGACTTGTTAATTGAAGAACTCAGAAGGTGTTGGGAGGATGCAAACAATAAACGTATTAACATGGAGACCATGCTTAAATCTTTTAGAGGAGCGACATTAGATTAGCAATTTGCCATGGAAGTGTTTGTTCACTACGAGGGAGAGACAAGATTTATGCGCCTCTGCCAGCCTTTTCTATATGCTCATTCATCATCGAGCGTTTTTTAAGTCGAGGTAATTTATTGTATCGAGATGTAAATTTATCATGGAATTGACGATATAATACTTATTTTCTGAATGACGACACACTTTGGTTCCTTAGACTATTATTATTTGATTAGAAACAATTTCATTGATGCATGAAATTCGCCTTCTTTGAACGTTATCTTTTCGGTAGCATTATCACTCATGGCTGACTTCTTTCCTTATGAATAATAGTTTTTATTTTGTTTCACGGGCTATTGTAATTAACCAATGCCTAAGCTTTTATGAGGTAGTCTTTTCATTTGGATAAGCATGGCTCAGTGCCTTAGTCTGTCTTATTGACTATAAATGATAGATCTGTAGATAACTACATTTTCATTATGTATAACGGAAGAAGTTGTGATATCATTTTTGTAGTGTGCTATCTTTTCTGTTTTTCGAGGTCTTTCTAGAACTGGCAGAGTGTCAAATGTTCATTTGGAGGTTCTTATCAATATGTCAAATGTTTTTCAATTTTAGCTACGACTTACTGATTTTCCTGGAAATTTCTTCCCCAAAGTTAATTCTCAGTTTATGTCCATTGACAAATGTAATTGCAGAATTTGATAAGTTTATGTGGGCCAATTCAAGATCCTTCTCAAACTTCGAGTGTTGCGAGATCTTTGTTTCTTGGTCATACTTAATGTTATAATATATTTATATATATAGGCCTTTATTTGTAATTTCACATACTATCTAGTGTTTCTACATTCTCTATATATATGTATCTGTACCATAACTCTAAGGAGATAGAAAATACTTTTCTCTTGAATTACTTATCTACATGGTATCAGAGCATTTAGGGTTTTGTTTAGGGTTTGAGGAAAATATTCTCGTGACGGCTTCGCTCTTCTTTGGGTTAAATTTTAAGGTCATCTTCGAGTGGTCGTTTGTCGACACCGTCCATCTGAGAGGAAGTATTAACACTGTTCGTCGTCGTCTGGTCTTAGAAGCTGCCGGAAACAGTCGCGTGTGAAGCTCACGCACCGCCGAAGACTTTTTGACACCTTCTCACGCGTCGGCGCGTGGAGGCGCGTGAGACGTCCGTTCTCGCTTTCGGCTTCTGGTGTTGTCTCGAAATTAAGTTTCCAGCCAGCCTGTGAAGTTTGGTTGGGTTTGGTTTATTTTTGTTTGGGTGTGCAATCCAATCATCGTTCATATAGATGAGAAAAAGAACTCGGTGGTGCCAAATGTCATTCCCTTAGCATCCAAGATCACCGAACATAAATTGAATGGATCTAATTATTATGATTGTCGTCGGACAATCCTCTTTTATTTGCGCAATACTGATATGGATGACCATACGACTGAAGATCCCCCCACTGATGCGAAGCAGAAGAAGGACTGGCTTCGCGATGACGCTCGTCTTTATCTTCAGATAAAAAATTCCATTGACAGTGAGGTCATTGGA
>JBBPDJ010000020.1:9881617-9915572 GCA_037974625.1 Cucumis cinereus
TTATTCATTACTGTTATCAAGTGAATCGTTAGTTCAAAATTTATTCATTACTGTTATCAAGTGAATCGTTAGTTCAAAATTTATTCATTACTGTTATCAAGTGAATCGTTAGTTCAATAGGGGTACATATTTTGAAAACCCATTAGTTGCAACCGCTTCTGTAAATTGGATATTTTACATATTTTTGCAAACCAGTACGTTTATCTATTGAAGTTTTTCTTTCTTTATCTTGAAAAATGAGACTTTTTTGTATTACGATCTTAATCTAAGAACTAACTTGTTTATTCTATGCAGGGAGGTAAAGCGACTGCGAAGAATGCTAAAAAAAAAATTTAAAATCTGAACTGCATCAAGGTCATCGTATCTTTGCTATTGAGGTATTTCATTCTAAAGTAAATTTCTATTATCTTGAATCCGTAAATTCAAATTGCATCTAGGGCTTTAGATTTTTTTTTTTTGATTTTCTATGTGCAAGGTGTATGATGTAAAATAAATTAATGAATGTTTATACAGTATGGCATTTATATTAAAATCCCACCTTAATTTAAACATGTCATGTATTTTATTTAAATGTAAGTGTTATATTTATTTTATATGCATGTTAGGATTCTCTTTTATTTAAATACAATTGTTACATTTAGATATTTTATCACGTTAATTTCTAATGAACTTCCCGTAGGGATTCTCCTTTATTTAAATATAATTTTTATATTTCAATTTTTAGGATAATATGATTCTGGTTAGGACAATATGATTCTGTTTATTTTACAGTAAAAGTGTTGTATTTAAATTTTGTTGGAATTCATGGAGAGATTTTTCTTTAATTGAAATATAATGGCTACATTAGACAAGTGATTGATTAAATGAGTAAAATTGCATGGTTGGATAAAAATAATTGTGAATTTTAATTTTAAATAATCTGAAAGTTGAATTATCTTTATATATTTTTTAATGAGAAGAAAACAGATTGTATTTTTGGATGTTAGGATTAGGGCCTTGCGTAGATAAAGATAAAACTTAACTTTAAATACAAATTCAAATATGCTGTATAAGATATAAATTAAAAACAAACTGCATCTATGGTTTTAGATTTAATTAGGTTTTTTATGACTGCAAAAAATCGGCCAACCTTTTGATTTTGTTTAATTTAGTTATGCACGAGATAAGTGATCTAAATTAAATTAATGAATGTTGCATAATATATGTCATTTGGATTAAAATTTCTTCACCATAGGTTAAGATAATTGTGAATTTAATTTTAAATAGCTTAAAATTTTAAAATATCTTTATATTGTTTTCTAACTGGAATAGAAAGTATTGCAGTCTTGTCTAGGCTTAGGATGATAAAGTTAATTTAAAATACAAATTCAAATATTTAATAGGAGTTAAATTAAAAACAAATAAAATGCATGATAAACTTAACCTATTAAGATTTTGTAGGCTTATGCTTGTTAGCCCGTACATGGTTGGTCTCCTGGCCAAGCTCATTCCTAGATAGTGTCCAAGCTACGTCCTTACAGATTTTGGGTCCAAAAGAAACTTGCAGCTTGCTCTGTCTGGTAAGCAAGCTTTCTGGTTCATAAAGAATGTGTGTTTTTTTTAAAAGGAACCATTCTCTTTTATTAATAGATTAATAATGAGACAAACGCTCGTAATGAATGTGCTTGTGTTCGTAGAAGTAACATTTTTAGATGATAATCAATATTTTATGGTGCATATCAAAAAGTAGACAACTGTTTTGGCCTCGTTGTCTGTCCTTGGTTGATATCAATACCCTTTCATAGTGGAAGTGATAATTGTGTGCTTTGTTGAGACAAGAATAGTTCATCATCATTTGATGTTTTTTTTTTTTTTTTTCTGGCTATATTTCACTTATTAATTGAATCAGAATTTCCTATTCTTCAACCCTAACTACAAAATGATATATCAATGAAACATGTATAATTTGTCGCATTAAATTTGTAATGATCAAGCGGACATATATATTTTTGGTACTAATTCTATTGAAATCAGTAATTTTTTATCTTTATTCACCATTGACGATGCGTAGTGTTTTGAAATGCTTCATGTGTACACTTGTTCGTTGACTTTCCTTTCTTTGAATCTGACTCTGATTTGGCTTCTACAAAACAGCTGGCAGATATTTTGAGCAAACATTCGAATTTTAACTTGAGCTCCACAACTGTTGGCTGTCCCTGGAAATCAAAGGTCTTTCAAGATATTTTATTTTTACTTAAGATGTCGAACGAATTACCAATTTATTTGAAGTTGTTTTCTTTTAAAATGGATTTTTCCTCTTTGCTATTTTAACTGCTTATTTCCTATTTTTCTACGGAAGAAAATAAAAGAAAAGTAATTATGCTTTTTTTTTTACTCTCTATTCTTTTAGAGTACACCAGTGTCATTTTAGTGTTGAGCGTGACTCTTCTCTTGTGCTCTGCTAGGGAGAGTTGCTTCCATTCTGTCAATGGTGGTGGAAGGGAACAAATTGTACATCTTCTGTGGAGTGACCTTCAAGATTATACATCTGCCACTTTACTTCTTCTAGGAGTTATCAAACAGGCTACCGTGCCTCCTGAAGACGAAAATGTTCCATTTATAGCTAGTGAAGGTTATTGTCAGTTGTTGAAAAAACTTATTGTCAGTTGTTGAAAAAACAATGCCATGATATTGCTTCTCTTGAAACTCATATCCTTCAACGCCTAAGCTTTGATGAAGTTGCTTCACGTTATGAGGTAGTCTTTTCATTTGCATGTGCATGCTTCAGTGGCTCGTTCTGTCTTATTGACTATAAATGATATATTTGTAGATGACTACGTTTTCATTCGGTATAAGGGAAGAAGTTGTGATCTCATTTTTGCAGTGTGCTATCTCGTCTGTATTGGGAGGTCTTTCTAGCACTGGCATAGTTTCAAACGTTCATTTGGACGTCCTTATCAGTATAAAGTCTCAATTGAATAAAAAAAATTGGTTAGTTTTGCTATTTTCCATTTCTTTGTTTTTCCATTCTAGCTGGACTTACTGATTTTCCTAGTAATTTTCTCTTCGAAGTTAATTCTCATGTTGTGTCCATTGGCAGTTGTAGTTGTAGAATTTGATAAATTTATGGGCCAATCATTCTCCCACTTGTGTAAATAGGGATAATTTATATATTTTTGCAAAGCAGTTTGTTTATCCATTAAAGTTTTTTCTTTATCTTTAAAAATGAGTCTTTTTTGTATTATCTTATTAATCTAAAAACTAACTGGTTTATTCTGTGCAGTGCAGGGATGTAGAGCGCTTCGCTTAATAAAATTAAAGTATGAACCGTATTAAGATCATAGTATCTTTGCATCTGGTGATTTATATTTTTATTTTATTTTCCATATATGAGGTGTGTGATTTAAAATTCTATCATAGGTTAAACGTATCTGCATTTTATTTTAATATAATTGTTATTTTTATTTGCATGTTAGGATTCTCTTCTATTTAAATATAATAGTTACATTTAACTATTTATTTACTTGTTGGCATTCTCTTGTTATATTTAAATGGATAATATGTTTCTCTTTATTTTATAA
Source organism: Cucumis cinereus (assembly GCA_037974625.1). Classification (NCBI taxonomy): domain Eukaryota; kingdom Viridiplantae; phylum Streptophyta; class Magnoliopsida; order Cucurbitales; family Cucurbitaceae; genus Cucumis; species Cucumis cinereus. Next base: position 9,885,178 of record JBBPDJ010000020.1, read on the forward strand.
TATAAATAGTGTTATATTTAAATTTTATAGAGATTCTGGTAGGGATTTTTCATTAATTTAAAATAATTTATATATTTATATAATTGAATGAATAATTAAGTAGACTGCATGTTAGATAAAAATATTTGTGAATTTAGTTTTAAATAATTTTAAATTTTAAATTATCTTTATATTATTTTTAATGAGATAAAAAAGGTATAAATACAAATTAAAAGACGTTATAGAAAATTTAATTAAAAATAAACTGCATCTAAGGTTTTAGGGTTTTATATCTAATTTGGTTTTTTATGTGGGTAAAAAGTCGGTCAATCTTTCTATTTTGTTTAATTTAGTTATGCTTGAGAGGTATGATCTAAATTAAATTAATGAATATTGCATAATATATTAATATATGTCATTTAGATTAAAATTCTACAGCAAGTTAAAGCTTATTTATGCATTTTAATTTATTTAAATATAAGTTTTAAATTTATTTATATGCATGTTGGGATTCTTTTTTATTTAAATATAATTAATTTACTTAAATTATAACTATAATTCAAATTCTTTGCATGTATAGATTCTCTTGTTAAATTTAAATTGTTAGGACAATTCTTTATTATGCATGAAGAGATTCTCTTTAATTTTGAATATAAGTGTTATATTTAAATTTAGTAGTGACTCATGTAGAGATTTTTTTGTTAATCAAGTAAGATTGCATGCTTAGATAAAAATAATTGTAAATTTAATTTTAAATAGCTTAAAATTTTAAAGTAGGCTTAGGAATATAAAATTAATTTAAAATATGAATTCTATATTTAAAAATATTGTTACATGGTTAGGATAATATGATTCTCTTAATTTTATAATATAAGTAGTGTTGTTGTTCATTTGGAGGTGAATTTAAAAGTCTTTTAATTTTAATTTAAAGTAATTTCTAGTTTTAGATAACTAAATGAATAATTAAGGAGAACTGCATGGGTTTTAAATAACTAAGTGAATTTAATTTGAAATAGTTTGATATTTTAGGGTTTAGGGTTTCATTTTTTAATGACAATAAAAAAAATTAAATTCAAATATTAGTAATAAATTGAATCTAGGGTTTTAGATTGAAAATAGATGGTCAAACTTATTTTGTTTAATTTAATTATGCATGAGAGGTATGATTCAAATTATATTAAAGTCTGAATATATGTCGATTAGATTAAACTTTTTCCAAAGTTCAAGTTTATCGTGCATTTAAGTGCAAGTGTGATATTTTATATTAGCATGTTGAGATTCTCTTTAGTTTTCCGTTCTAGCATATTATTTGTCATATTTAAATTGATGGGATAGTTTCTATGCACTAGAGGTTCTCTTTAATTTTGAATATAAGTGTTAACATTTTAATTTTTTTAGAGATTCACATAGAGATTTTTCTTTAATTGAAACATAATTTTATATGGAAAATTAAGTAGACATAATTTTAATTTTGAATATAAGTGTTATATTTTAATTTTATAAAGATTTCTTAGGAGATAATTAAATATATATTGCATTTACTGTTTTAGATTTTATTTGGTTTTCTAGGACCGAACATGATATTTTGCATAATTTATTTATGCATGAAATTTATAATTTATATTAAATTAAATAATGTTGCATAATGCATATCCTTTATATTAAAAACCTAACAGAACACTTATGTTGCATCTTATTTAAATATAAGTGTTTTATTTATTTATATGCATGGGGATTTTTTTATTTAAATTTAAATATCGTCATATTTAGATTATATTTCCTTTTACTCTAATAGAATTTTCATATTAAAATTTTATAGAAATTCATGTAGTAATTTATCTTTAATTTAGATAATTTTATTTTAAATTATTAAGTAAATTAATTTTAGAGAGGTTGAAATTTAAATTTATCATTATTTTTTTCTATCTAATTACAATTGATAAGATTGCATTTGGATCTTGCTTAGAATAAAATTAAATTATTTTTAGATACAAATTCAAAATTTGTAGGAGTTAAATTAAAAACCATCTACGGTTTTGGATTTTATTTGGCTTTCTAGATCGGTCAAACTTACCAAAGGTATGATTTATATTATATTAAAGTTTGTTGTTAAGTATATATCATTTAGATTAAAATTCATCCATAGGTAAAGTTTATGCGTGTTATTTAGATTAAAATTCCACTCTGTGTGAAGTTTAACATGCATTCTATTTTAGTTTAAGTGTAATTTTTATTCATTTTGGGATTCTCTCTTATTTAAAAATATCATTGTTATATTAAATTATTACGAAATTTTCTATTCCTAGATTCTCTTTTTATTCAAATATAATTGTTATATTTTGCACAGATTTTCTTTTATTTAAATATAATTATCATATTTAAATTGTTAGGATAATTTTTAATTATATGCATAATTAAAGAGATTCTCTAATTTCGGATGTGGGTAATATTTAAACTTTATAAAGATTCATGTAGAGATTTTTCTTTAATTTTAAATAACTTTATATTAAATGAATAATTAAGTAAACAGTATGCTTTAGATAGATAAAGATATTTGTGAATTTAATTTTAAATAGGTTAAAAATCTAAATTATCATTATATTCTTATCTGATGAGACTATAAAAGACTGCATTCTTGTTGAGTAAGATTAGGATTTTGCTTAAATAAAGAAAAAAAATAATTTTAAATACAAACTTAAAGATTTTGTATGAGATAACCTAACTTGCTATTTTGTTTATTTATCATGCATGATTTAAACTAAATTAAGAATTTTAAATTAAATCAAAGAATGTTGCATAACTTATATCTCACCACAGGTTAAGTTTATCCTACATTTTGTTTAATTTAAGTTTTATATTTTATTTCATATGCATGATGGGATTCTCTTTTATTTAAATATCATTGTTCTATTTTAATTATCACGATCGATCTTAATTTTATGCATGAACAGATACTCCTTTGTTTAAATATAGTTGTCATATTTAGATTGTTTAGATAACTTCTATTTATATGCACGAAGAGGTTCAAGTTTAATATATGATTAGTGTTTTATTTAAATTTTATAGAGATTCATGAAAGTTTTTTTTAATTTAAAATAATACATCTAGTTAATTAAATGAATAATTAAGTAGAACTGTATGCTTAGATAAAAATATTTTTGAGCTTACTTTGATATAATTTGAAATTTGAAATTATCTTTATATTATTTTTTAATGACAAAAAAAAAAATTATTCTTGTCTGGTATAAAAACAAATTCTAAGATGTTGTAAAAGATGAATTAAAAACAAATTGCATCTAAGATTTTAGATTTAATCTGGTTTTTTATTACAACTGTCAAAAATTGCCCAACCTTTCTGCTTTTTTTTTTTTTTTTTTTATTTAGTTAGGTAGGATCTAAATTGAATGAATGTTGCATAAATATGTCATTTATATATATAAAGCATTTGACTTTTACTAACTCAAAATATATATAGTTCTTATCCAATTTTTCTGTCTCTCTTTTTACATTTCAGAAAAATTTTAAAAAATTATTTTAAATTTTGTGTTTTGAAATTTGAGAAATGATTGGTAGACAATTAAAATGTGACAAAGTTAAATAAGTTTTTTATCTTTAAGTTCTATGAAATCCTATGGATTTGCCAAAAAAATTTGATTGCAAACATACTACTTTCATTGGTTGTTTGAGACGTAATTGAATGATTTACACACACTACTTCGATGCTTAAGTTAGAGGGTAAAAGAGTGTGGAAGATAGTGAGTTTGAAAGTAAGATTCAAGTTACCTATATGAAATTATAATTATATATGTATAAAAGTATTACGTGCTTTGTTCTATTAAGGATGATTACATGACCTATAGAGAAGGTAATCAAAGATAATAATCAAAGATAATAACAAAGAGAAGTGTGGGAATATTTTCTCTTAGGTCCATTTTGGCCCTAAGAAATGTTTTGGGTTAGTTATTTCTATTTTAAAATTATAAAAGTATTATCAATTTATATTATTTATTATGTTAGGTTCAGTAAATTTGTAAGAGTATCAATTAAACAAATAAATGTTGAATCATAAATTAATTTGGATTGTTAAGTAAGTCAAAATTGAATCAAAATATAATTTAAAAACGTTTTGGATTGAGTGTAGTAGAAAAATCAATATTTGGGATTGTCCATTTAATTTTAATTAATAGTAACTCCAAAATTAAAATTATGAAATATAAATTGAGATTTGAAGATTTGGTTGGTAGTCATCCTCATCCCCTCACTTTCGTTGCTCTTTTTCAAATCTTATCCATTTTAATAAAACACATACAGCCACGTATTCACTCAAAAACCACTTTCCTAATAACCACTTCCAACTCACCCGCGTTTATATTTCAATTCTTTTTTCAATATTAATTAAAATCCTAGCTGGACCCACGCAAATAGCACCACTGCACCGCGTGCCTATTTTCATTTTCCTCTTGCCACCTCATCACCCCCTCCGTATAAATACCTCACTCTTCACTTCCACTTCCAAAATCCCTCATTTTCCCCAATTCTTTCCCTTTCTCTCTCTCTCATGAACTCTCTGAAGCGATCACGATCAACCCAATCGCCCGAATCCTACCACTTCTCTCTTCCGCCGCCTTATTTCCGCCGCCATATCTCATCTCATCAACAGCTCTCTGTAATCGTCACTGCCTTGACCTCTGTCGTCTCTGGAACTGCTTCCCATCTCCATTACTCCATGGCGGATAGGTTTTGGCGCGAAAATCTGATTCCGCTGCCTTCATTCGATTCCGCCGCCTCCGATTCCTTCTCCGCTTCTGAAACTACTTCTTCCATCAGTTGTTCCAGTACCGACGCTATTTTCTCTCCCTCTGTTTTCGAAACGTGTAGCGTTTGTCGAATCGAAGGTTGTTTAGGATGCAATTTCTTTCCCCCGTCGTCGTCTTCGTCGTCGCAGGTCGGTGGCGAGAAGAAGAGTGGAAATAAGAGGTCGAAGAAGAATTATAGAGGCGTTCGGCAGCGGCCGTGGGGGAAATGGGCGGCGGAGATCCGAAATCCGAAACTGGCTACTAGAGTTTGGTTAGGGACGTTCAATACTGCTGAAGAAGCTGCTAGGGCTTATGATAAAGCGGCGTTGGAGTTCCGAGGGCCGCGAGCGAAGCTTAATTTCCCGTTTACAGATGATTCGTTGAGAATGATGCGTTCGGAGCGGGAAATACAGAGGACGGAAAATGAAATTTCGAGGAACGGTAGCAATTCGGCGGGGATTGGAATCGGGAATGAAGATGAAATGTGGGGGAAGATTGCCAAAGATGAAATGGATCAATGGCTGTCCACTTTGATGACGGATCACGGCGGCGATTCGTCGGATTCCGCCAGTATTGGAACTTGGGAACTTTCGTAATCCTTTTTTGAAAATTAAAAAATATATATATAAAATAATCTGTTGGGCAAAGTTTTGCTGGTAATTTTATAGGAAAATTCCATTTTGATAGCATCCATTTTTTGTCCCATCCTAATTTACGGTGTGCTAACTTTTCCTTTAGTTGTATCAAATTAGATTCAAATGTATTAATTTAAGACCTTCGACTTTCATAGTTTTATCCAAATAAAACTTAAATAGAGGGCTTTTTTTCTTTTAGTTTTTTTTATCTTTCTTTTATAAGTGAAAGATTTAGATTGATATATCTATTTTAAATTGATACAATTGAAAAGTTGAGAGTTTAAATTTATATATATATATATATATATATATTTTATTTATTTATTTAAAAATATTTTAATGAGTTGTATAAGATATGAGTGTATTTATTGCTCATATTTTTTGGATTGTTAGCTTCCTAATGTATAGCTAAAGTTTCTCATTAATTTAAGGAAAAAAGATTTTTATAATTAGATTGTGTTTTAATATTGGCCTATTGGAACATAGTTTTAAAGAGACTAATGATTTATCTTCAAATTTTATTAAATAATTGGATAAAGAAGCTAATTATCAGGTTTCCAGATTGATGGTTGAATCATAAATGAATTCCAATTAACTCAATTTCTTTTTTTATTTACCTAATGTAATAAAAAAAAAATTTAACAATTCTAAGACCTGAGAATGTGACCCTTACTTTTAATAATTAAAAAATCTTACTTTTAATTACATATATATATATATATATATATATATATATAATGCGTTAATCTATTCTAAAAGTGAATTTTCCAAACTTAAAAGAGACTGATCTTTATCTTTCCAAAAAAAAAAAAAAAAAAAAAAAAACCAAAATATCTATCTTTAATTTTGTAAGTACAATGATTATAGCACGTGCTAAATGTGTTAGAACGAAAATTGTAAAAAAAATGTTGAATAAATGTAAACATAAGTACTACAAAAAATGTAAACTTGGTTAATATGAAGTAAATACTTAAACTCTAATATTATAAAGTCATAAATATAACTCGATTAATATAAAGTAAATATTTTCGTTTATAATAACAACAAGAGATAGTAAATATATAATTCTTACATATTGTTGAAGTAAAAATAGTTAAAAAATTCCTTCCCACATGGAATTCTTTACTTTTTCTGATGTATCAAATTTAGTCTATTGAGGCGTTATAAATTTTTTTATCAAAGAAAATAATGATTTTTAAAAAAAAAAATATTTTAGTTTTCATTATATTAATTGAAGGTCAAATATGAATGTAAACCCTTAAACTTTAGGAGTTATAGCAATTTAAAAACTAAGAAAACAATTATACCAACTTAGAATCATGAAACTTTTGTAAATATAAACTAAACTCTTAGAATTTTCACAAGCCAATCAATTTAGTCTTAAATATTAGTTGGTAACGATTTAGTTTTATACTTTTTAATTTACAACAATTTAGATTTATTTTATTTTTTTACTATTTGTAACAATTTATTCACTATCAAGAAATTTGAATATAAGAATAAAGGATTAAAAACTAAATTACAATTTCACAAAATTATTTTCCAACCTTAAATTTTCAATCTACAATAAGAATTTAAAAGTATATAAAAAATAAATTACAGTTGGAAACAAGATTTAAAAGTTAAAACATTAAAATTATTGTTAGAAAACGTAGCAGAAGAAAGAATATTAGGGGTGAGTAGTAGTTTTAGAAAAAGAAAAAAAAAAAGCTACAATTGATTTTGTAAAATTGATTTATAAACAATCAAATTTATTATTGATAACAAACTTTTAAAAGTGATTTTTATATGTTTAAAATTGATTTTGAATCATCACGTTTGATACCAAAAACAATTTTAAAACTATCAAATTACTAAAAGTGGTATTTTATATTTGGAAGTTTATTTTTATAATAAATATGTCATTTTATTAAAAAAAATGTATTTTAGATATTTTAAAATCTATATAAAATTAGGTGATGATTCCCGATTATTATTTTTGAAGAACTAGTAAAGAGTTAATATTTCAAAAATAAATTTTAAGTAATTTCTTATTTTTATTTTTTAATTACTCTTTTTATGTTAAAAAATATCATATTTTGGTATAAAATTGATTTTGGGGAAGGAAAAGGTGATACTACCAAACATATTCTAAAAAAATTCGTGAATATAATTTGTGAATAGGCAGGGATTTTGAGTAGGCTGAGATAGAGAATAAAATATCATAAATTGCTGAACGTCAGGTGAAATCAAAATAAAAGGCCCACCAATCAAATTCCTCCACGTGTACTTGGAAGAAGATTTTTTTCCCTTCTTTTGGCAACTTGTATTTTGTTTTCCAACATGTGGATTCTCTATTTTGGGTTTTTTTTTTTTAATAATAAAAAATAATTAAATATTTTGTCATGTTGTTCATATTTAGCACGTGTTATTTGTATTTGATGCTAATGACAAAAGAGTGGTCGGAAAAAAATGTTCACAATGTGAAGCAACCATTGGTCCCACCTACCCTTTTCTTTTTCCTTCTACCTTCTTTTTTTTTTATTATTATTTTTTAATTTTAAATCTCTCACCTCCTAGATTATATCTCAATTGACTTATATTTACTTTTGACTTTTTAAAAAAAGTTACACATATAACAATCATACTTAAAATATTTGAGTATAAAACAATATGAAAAAAAAGATTCAACTTTCAAAGTATATACCATTCAAAGATTATGTCATAATTATGATTATAACTACTATTATTGTTACTGTTCCAGAGAAAAAATGATGAATTTTGACATATTTACCATTATTGTTACAATTTGACCAAAGGCAACTCTAACAATAGCAATAAAAGTTGACAGAGTTTTTAATTTTAAGTAAACACAATTAAAAACAATTATTTATCATTTATATGTCAGTGAAATTTGATTACGGTTATACACAAATTTTTAGTAAATATGACCTAATTATTAAATTATTCCGACAAATATCTTATTTTGTCTTTCAAGGATGGGTATGTAAGTTTTGGTATGCAGATTTATTTTGTCCAACTACTTATTTTCTTACGTGTCACATCATGTTAAAATCAATTAGTAATTTTTAATAAACATGTGATGTTAACATTTAATCAAACTAGAAATAAATATCTGTCCTAAATATAATTTTATTATGTTATTTTATAGTACAATATTATGGAACTAAACCGAATCATGTTAATAAATGGGAGGTGTTACTTATAATTTAAATCAACTGAGTTTTATACAAAATTTATGGAAAAATTATAAAAAAAAAAAATCAAGTACAATTAATTTTTGTCTTTTACTTTTTTTTATATATTTAAAAAAATCTCAAATTTAAGACAGTAATAAATTAATTAAGAAGTGAAAAAAATAAAATAAAAAAATAAAGAAAAAGGTTAATTTGATTCTAAAGTGGGTCTGGTTATTTGAATATTACACATTTAAAGCAATGTCAACGTCTCATGAACTTTAATAATTTAAGTGGTTATATTCTTAATAAACTGCTTATTATTATTATTATTATTATTTATTTATTTATTTATTAATATCTTAAATTTAAGTGGTTGTATTTTAATATACTGTATGTTCTTTTATTAATATCTTTTAAAAAAAGTTTATTAAAAGATAAAATCTCAAAAAGCAAACCCCAATGGGAAACGACAAAAACGTTTTGATGCACGTGTTAATTAACTTTAATACTTTACCAAATAAATAAATAAATAAATAAATAAATAAATAAAGGAACCCACTCTAGTTTAATTGCCTTTCCACTTGCCCTTTTATTCTTAATTAAAGGTTTAACTTTGGTTAGTTCGTTTTCTTTTTTTCTTTTTTTTTTTTAAATTGCTAAAATTATTTTTAAAATAAATTGATAGTTTCAATTACACCTTTAAACTTTTGATGATGACAATTGGACTCGTAAGTTTATAAAAGAGTTGAAATTGAACCTTTAAGCTTATAAGTATTGTGAAAATTGAATCTCAAACTTATATAATTTTTACTCTTTATATAATTATACAAGTTTGAGGGTTAAATTTTAAATTTTGGATAACTATCAAGATATAAATTTTTAATTTTAAAAGTTTAGAGGTATAATTGCAATTATCCCTAAACTTCTTAGTTCTCTGCATATATTGGACAAAGTTAAAATGCTATTTTGGTATTTATACTTTTGAGATTTATTTAATTTTGGTTTTTTTTCTTTAATAAACTTTATGTTTTATTTTAATAATTAAATATATATGAACTAAAATTGATCTAAAATCATATTTTATTTTATTTTGATTAGTTCCAGTTTGATTGATAAATCATTGAGTTTGTAATTTATTATTATTATAATAATATACCTCAGATCTTTGACATAATAAATAAATAAAAAAAAACTCTTGACGTGTGATTTTTTCTTTAATCACTATTTGTTTATCCTCGTTTTTAATGTACTCAATTAAAAAGGAAAAAAAAAACATGTTTTTGAAAACAATCTACATAGGATTTTATTATATTTGTTTAAATATTGTTTTTGGTTATACATTTTAAATTGTTCTATTGTTGTCCTGAATTTGTTTTTTTATTTTTAATAATTTTTAAATTTAATCTCACAAATAGTTTTTAGTTTATATTTTAAAAACAGTTTTGATTTTTTTTTGCTTTCCATTACTATTTTTATTATAAAGTTGGAAAACATGTTCGCATATTCTACTTTTTGTATGAAAATTATTGTTGTTATTTAATCAATTTTGGCAAGAATGGACTTTAAAGGTCTAAATTTATGATTTAATCGATAGTTACTTGAACTACAATTACATCAACTTCAAAATATACAAACCAAAATTATATTTTAACGTATTTTATTTTACTTTTTATTACATTTTTTTAAAAAAAATTTAAAATATGGTATTTTAACTATGTCTATAGATTTTAAAAAGTTTTAATCTTTGCCCGTTGACTTTAAAATTTGTTGAAAAGAATATATTTAAATTTTCGAAGTGTTTAAATAAATAAATAAATATATATATGTGTGTGTGTGTGTTTAATGCTAAAATAAAATATGATGGTTGGTGTAGATGGATAGAGGACGCAAAATGAAAGAAAAAAAAATGATCATTTGCCCAAACGACCACCCATATCAAATATACGACCTAATTGCCTAAGATAGGTTTTAGTGCCTACACGCTTTGCTTCAGTGGTAGTTTTGTAACTTTTTCCTCTTTTTGCCTTAGTGATAATCACGTACAAACTTTATAATCACATTCACATAACTTTTGAATATTTTCTCTTAAAAACATATAATTGAATCAACTAAAACTTTATACTATAATAAGTGAGTCAATTTATACCGTTCATTATGGTTCCATTTTAAATTCATTGTTTCACATGTATAAGACATTAAATGCATGGATTAACTAATGATTAGAAAGAAATGATGGAATCAAAGGGCTAATACCACCTTTTTCTACTTGGTTTTTATCCTCTAATCTTCCTTTATTTTTCTCTACTTATTCATATAATTAAGTGATAAAATCGAGTGAAATAGATCATAAATAAAAATAAAAGTCTAAATTGATTGAATTATTAGTTTAGATGTGAAGAGATTCATTAGAACCTTAACTTCTAAGTCTAGAAATAGAATGTATGTTTCATTAGAGGTTTGGTACCTAAATAACCTACCAACTCAAACAACCTAAATCGCTTAATCCATGCTGATAGGTAGGGTTATATTTTTTCATTTTTTCAATTTGGGTTGGGTTGATTTTTTTAAGAACTAAAAGTTGATTCAATTCATGGGTTGGGAGTTTTTGGATCAATCTCCCTCGAATTTGAAGTATGTAAATTTCATTTTTTTCAATCTCACAAACCCAACGTAGGATTCTAAGGATCAAATTTGGTTGGATTAGTCATATGAAAGAGTTGACCCACTTAGAAATTTGACACCAACTTGAAATGGTCCCCAAACGACCAAATCCACATACAACCCTAATTAGTTGAGCGGCAACGATTACTAGTTAAGGTGGTAACAATCTTTGTTTGTTTCCTAAAATCATTTAGATTAAGAATGTATTTAAAATACATTTTGAAGTGTTTAATTTAAAAAATTAGAAACGTTTGACAACAGATTTTTAAAGTACATTCTAAAGAATTTTTATGAAAAATTTCAAATAAAAATAAGTTTTTTTATAATTTTTTTTTAAAAAAAAAAATCCTTTAATGCTTTTAAATGTTTGTGGGTTCAAACATACATCCTCGGACAAGTAAGTGAGAGAGCCATTTTGTACTCTCCCTTACTCACCATCAAACATACAAGAAACCCCAACACACAAGAAACAAATATCCTAAAATTCAGTTCTACTTTTGCATCATTTTTCTATTTACACAAACCACTCAAACACACACAAATTTTTCAGTGTGGTAACGAATAAACCAATTTGAAAAGGCACATACAAGCAAAATATGATCAGAAACAGAAAAAAATGAAAATGAAAATGAAAAGACACTCATAATTACATATGAAGAGGATAAACAAAGAAAGCAGCACCAGTACAGCTACAAACACACATCAAACAATATATATGAGAAGGCCCACCATCCGCGACAGCGTTAGCTTCTCATCTCTTTCCAGAGAGGCTGATGGAGCTGACTTTCATGGGGGTAGCCACAACCAGTGGAGCTTCTGGAGAATCGGAGACAGCAAACTTGTCGTGCATGAATCGGCTCTCGACAATCGATTCATCCTTCAGCACAATCTTGTAGCAGTAACAGCTCTTGAGTCCTTGCTGATTCCGGTAGCAGTCATGTGAACTGTTCTTTACACGATGGAAGTCCCATATCACACTGAATTTGCCCACTGTTGCAACGAGGTGACGCTCTTGTTTACCGCTCTCGGTTACCTGAAATTCAGTGCCAATAATATCGTAAGTTTGTGTATGAACCATAATAAAGAGGCAAACAAAAGGAAGCTCAAACTCCAGTTTTCTAACTAAGTAATGGGGGCAATTCTCTGGAGGAACTACGAACAACAGAAGGCATCATATACTTGACAGGATATAAATCAGAAAACTAGCGGTATATCTTCAAAGATACTCACTCTTCAACCTCTTTACTTCTCTAAGTTACTAAGATATTGCTATCACTTAGTCGTCAAGTACAAGAAAATCACCATCATTTATCCATTTTCTGCCACAACAACACATCAAGTTTTGTTGGCGGCTTGAAAGCAGATAAATGTTTTTAACCACAACGATAAGAATTTAACTGAAGAATACTTCAATTGACAGCAAAATTATATATTCAGCCGAAACACAATACTAAAACCTTAAACAATAGACCCAACAACCAAGGCAGCTAAAGACAGAGTAAGATTCGAACATTCAAAGTCAGAACAAGAGAAGAAGTTTTTCTTACCCAAGAGAAATGGCCACCATGGAATGTATTGTCTGTTCCAGCCAAATGGGAATCCAGAGGAGTCAACTTCAGCAACCTCGGAGCTGGAATTCTATTCCCCATACGACCACTGAACCCAGTCTTCGTGTTGCCATCTTTATCAGTGAATAAAGTACAGATGAGTATCAAATAACTATCAGTCGTCCCCAAAATCCACTTTCCATCATAAGTAACATCCACATGAGTAATCGGCGAACCGAGCCCCGGAAAGGCTGTCTTTGCCTGTCTCATCGACGTCTTCGAATACAGCCTTATCTTCCCATCGACCGATCCAACAACAATTGAACCATCCCCTGTTGTAGCGAAGCATTGGAAGTTCGTACCTCTTGAAAACTGATGCCCCTGGGCCCAGTTTAGAACCGTCGAATTATCAGCAGATCCACTGATGTTCTGAACCATTCCTCTACGGTCTCTCATGTCCCATTGACAAAGCCTGTTGTCATCCAACCCCAAAAATGTAGACTCCGAAGGATCCAATTGCGACCCTTTGGTGTCGTTTGTGATGTCCCTCATTGTAATGTCTGTACCATCCTTTTCAAACTTCCATTCTGTAACTATTTTCCCTGTCTCGATATCAAGCTGCTCTAGACCTGTTGTGTGGGGTTTTCCCTCCTTCAATGGACTCATGAGAAGCATGTTTGTCTCAGCCTTCATGAGAAGACCCTTCTTTGGCGTTGATCGCCCAATGTTCGGAGAATGTCCTGCACCAAATTTCAATGAGACCCCCTTCCCATGAATTCCATGGCTTAGATTCCTGTAAACCTGAACCCCAGAGTCGTTCACCAAGAAGCTGTTATCCAACGCCCCTAATGTCAAGCTCTGTACTCCTCCATTAGCAGCCTCCTCGAACTCCTCTATCAAGTCTTGTTTCGTCCTCACTGACGAGCTGGGGCTCTTTTCAAACTCGATATCCGCGTTTTCCCAAATCGAATCGTCAGCCACCTCCGGCTTCAACCACCCAATGAACTCCTTCCCGTAAATCTTTACCTTGTTCTCATCAGTCGCTTGAAGCGCATAAACATTCTCAAACAAGCAATCTTGGAATTCGGTCACGAAGTTCCGATACTGTTCATCGGTCGGGAACTTCAAAGCCCAGACACCTTTATTAACAAAATCGACACGCCGCTGATCGCCAAACATCTTCAATTGCATTTCCGTGGAAACCAACGCTCTGACCTTCGCCCCAACTTTGAGTACCCAACGTAACTGACCTCTCCCACCCGAGGAATTGGCACTATAACCCTCATCATCATCTTCCTCCTCCTCATCGTCATTATGTCCGTCGACGTTCGCCGTCTTGAGAAAAGCGTAGAAAGTGAGTTTCTCAGAGACGATCCATTTAGCACGGGGGGTATTTCCACCGATATGAAGGTAAAGTTTGACAGCGTTCTTAGAATTAGGTGTGTGAGAAGGGGAAGGGGAAGAGGAGCCATACTTGAGCTTAAGAGCTTTGAGTTTAGCGTCAACATCATCAATTGCAGATGAGGTAGCAGTCGATTTGGTGGTGGTAGAGATCGAGGGTGGCTTCAATTGTGTATCAGCATCTTCATATTCTTCTTCTTCTTCTTCTTCTTCCTCCTTGTATTCATCGGAGTCCGAAAGTTCAACATCCTCGCGGCTCTGGCCAGAACCCATTTCGAAAGGGAAGATTGGAATTTGGGAAGAGATTTGAGGAATTGGGAAGGAAATTGAAGGAAATTTGATGGAGAAGATCAAAAAAGTTTTGTTTGAGATTTTGAAGGTTTTGGGAGCCAAATTCTAGGGCTTTTTAGTTAATCTGAAATTCAGGTTTGTTGGTTTAAGTATTAAGATCGTGTGCGATTGACCTTATACAGGCTTCGCGTACATCTTACGCTTACTTGTGAGGTAAGAAAATATTGATAAATCTATATTAAGTTTTTTTTTCCTATATCCGTGAATGTCCGGACCACACCTCGACTAATATCACGGGACATCCGCCTGATCCTGATAAATCTATATTAAGTTATTAATTTTATTAACAATGGAACGGTTCACTTTATCCATAAATCAAATTTATGGTAATTTACATTCATACATCAATTAGCTTAGCTAGAGTGAAATAGTATAACAGACATAAATCCCAATGGTTCCCTTAAAATTGCTTGACCACCTCCAAATGCTTGGTTCGTGATATTGGAAAATCATTTATAGTCTTACACCATGACTATCGATGCTTATCGTTGTAACTGTTGGAACAATGATTAGAAATATACAAGCAAAAAATCTAAAAAATCTTTAAAATATTCACTAGTGGATCCAACATAATTGAAATTACCAAATATTAATACACAACTAGAAACGAAGTTAATTAAATGAGTTTTTTTTTTTAACCAGAAAAACACGTGTATCTATCAGAGGACTAAGAAGGTAATTTGATAGATTTACCGTCTATAAATTACATTTATAGAAAATTAAAGTAGGATGACTTTATGAACAAATAGGTTGTGATTGTGATTCAAATATGTCATTTCAATTCAATTGATTTTATAGTATTAATATTTATATCTAAACGACTATGTATATACATGATTGAAGTTGAAAATTACATATTTCATTGGTTCGAGAAATGGTGCTTGGTTGACTTTGTTTCTCATTCTTTGGAACACACTAAGTGAGAATCTGGGACGTTTGGTTTGGTGAGAGGGTCGGTTGAGTGAAGTGAAGTTCAATAGTAGGCAACAACCTGTATGAAAGTCTCCTATCATCCATTTTTTGGGATGTGATCTGTATATTGTCATATGTACACGAATTTGAAATCAAACGTCAAATTATTAATTAGATTTTATTTAATAATTGTGATGTAATTTTAATACTTTTTAGTTTTATCATTTTTAATAATATTTAAGTAGGGTTAATTTAGTGTTGGAAAAGCTATTGCTATTAAGTTGTAAAAAGATATTTTTGGCTCAATAAACTTGGAATGAGATTTACCTTTGGATTATTTCTTAATCTAGGATTGCATGCTTGAACATTCAAATAAGTTGGATCAAACCTTAAGGATCAAATATAATCTAATTCTAGTCATTTCCTTTGGATTGTTGTCCAATTGATTACAAGTTTTAGAATTAATATTAAAGGTTCACCAATTGGATTCTTAATTTTCAAATTCTAAGGTTTTCATATCATTTGGTTGTTCATTGCTTTCTTGATTGAATCTAGTTTTAAATTTATTTTGTTCTTATTTGAATTTAACCCAAAAAAAAAAAAAAAAAATTGAGTCTGCCGGCAACATCTGAGTGAATTGAAAAAAAAAAAAAGAAAAATTGGAAGTTGGATTGAAAAAAAAATAATCAGTTGCAAAGGTCAGTTGCCAGCGGTGAAGTAAAGAAAATGGAAAGTAGGTCAAACAAGCAACTGAATTTTAATAGATTTTAAAATGGTAAGAAAATTAATAACATTTGTTTGATGATTTAAATTGAATTTTGGATAAAATTAACGTTGGTTAGTTTTTATTGTTATTTTTTCGTTATTTTGTCTGGTAGTTAGATTATTGCAACCCCCTCTTTAAGTTTTAAGTAAATGTTGGCATTTGGTTTGTACCTCAGAAAAAGAGAGCTTTACATGTGAAATACATGAATTGCATCCTAAAGCAGTGTACTTTTTTTTTTAATTTTGTGTCCATGTGTTCAAAATATGATATTCCATATGCATGATTATTTGTATTTAAAAAAAAAAATAATACAGTTTAAAATAACCTACATTCATATTACAAACTATTATATTTCATACTTATAATAATCAAACACTCCAAACACAGAAGACTAAAATACTACGCCACACAAACATAGAATATTAAAAACCAGACGGTAACAGTCTGCACCCCAAATACAATACGGTAACAGTTTGCACCCCAAATACTTATTATAATAACACACGGTGTATCCACTAAGTTATGTTTCAGATGGGCAGCACAAAGAAATCAACGACCCAACAAGAGCCAGTAAATTAATAAATTTCCACTGAACATCAACGGCACTACTATTTGAACATTCTATAAACGAAACTTAGACATCAACCTAATTGTAAATTAATCAAATTCCCATCAAAGATCCACAGCTTAATAATTTAAAAATTCTATAAAAATTGAAACGACATCACCAACCTTAAAGTGATTGCACAAACAATTTAACACATTCGCCTACAGAGGACTCCAAATATAGAAGTTGTGGCAACTTTTGAAGCTACAAGGCATCCCGCGCAGCTATTCTACATGTTATAGCATCTCCAACCGAAGATAGCGTCAACTCTGGTCCAGTGATCTTAAAATGCTGAAAGAAAAAAAAAACAACAATTTTCCCATTGGCAAGGACAAAATCATAGTACCATAATTCGGTGTTGAAGTAAAATTTCAATAAAATTTAAAATTATCTTGATTTGGAGAGGCTCGAGCAAGAGAAGGGTCTCTAAATTAGTAGAGATGGACAACGAGCATAAGAGCCTAAGTGCCTAATTACTCATGTACCATTTGATAGCATTTGGTTTTTCAAAATTATGCTCGTAAACACTACTTCCACCAATTAGTTTCTTTGTTAAGGTATTACTTTTTAGGAGTATTTACAAAACAGCCAAATGTTAAAATTAAAATAATAGGTTTTCTAAAAACTTTTTGGAAAAAAAAAGGGTTAAGGATTCCAATGTGTAAACATGGTGAAAAAACAAACACAATTTTCAAAAACAAAAAAGAAAACATAACGATAATCATCAAATGGGAGCCTTAGCATTAAAAAAAAAAGTAATGCATATCAAGAAATCAAGGCTGTACCTTTTGTATCTGAGCTTGGTCTGCTCTCTCTCCCAATTCCTCTAGGTTGATCTCTTTACCATGTACGAGTTTCTCGATGGCCTTCACCTAACATGGGTAAATAGATAGTATAAAAAAGTTGAGTTTTTCAAGATTTCATCAGATTATATAATCAAAAGTTTACAATAATGTAACAAAGTCTATTTTTGCTTGACATATTGATCCAACCTCATCAGGAGAAGCATTAAAACAAGCCGCAAGAACATAGGAGGAGCTATCAGAAATTCCACATCTTCTTAAAGACTCCGTAATCTGCATAGGATTAAATTCAAATATGACTCGTACAAACCCACAAACAAATAAGCAACAGTCTGCAAGATCCAAGAAGTCAGATAGAATTACATGCTTTGAACCCGAATAATTGTACACAAGTTCTGAATGAAGGGTGCGGGTGGTCAGAGAATCTCTTGACTTAGAAACAAGTGTCTTATGAGCAGCCGCAAGCACTGGAAAAACATCTGGAATCTGTCTTCAGTTATTTATCGAGGAAATATTAGAGAACTCTCGGGAAAAATTCAAAGCTAAAACAAGCAAAGGGTGGTAGGTGGGATTTCACAAACATATCAGCATGTGAATAGGAAAAAAATTAGATAGGCATATAAAACAGCCATACAAGAGAAGCATTAAGAAATGCAACTTCCGGTTCCAGCGTTCCAGCTTGCATAGAATCAAGAAGTTCCCTGGAAATAGATAACTTCATCATCAGGCACTTCATTTGTTAATAACAAAGCTTGATCTATAAATACGCACATTCACAAAAGTTATATACAAATGGCACCCTAAATCATAATTCTATTCAAACTACCATCATTTTCACAAATAGCCATTAAAATCAAACACAGACAATACTGTTCAATCACCAAGTTTAAGCAATACCTCTCGCACTTCAAAAACTGAAGAAACCCCATACCAAATTAATCAGAAACTAACAAATTTATCCAATATGATCGATCTACTTGATAGTATGGGTTCCATCTCAAAACCAATTGGCAATGAGAGGCCCATCTATCTTATAAGAAGTGTGAGTCACCAACTGGGATTCTCAGCATCTCAACGTGATCACATTAAGTTAAAAACAGACATTTAAATGCATTACAACGTGATCTTCACCATTTCCTTCCTCACATAGTTCGGGCATTTCCTCAAACAGTTGGCGGGCATACGTCTGGAGAGAAACAAAAAGACCAAAGTACTAAACCCACATGATTTTACAAGAATTAATGCCTATCACACTAGTCTCTGTTGATAAAATTTTGACTGTCAAAAACCCGGAGAGAGAGAGAGTACTTGGAATTGGTGACGTCTGTGAAGAGAGCGAGAGTTAGGGTGCTCCTGTTGATTTCGAACACTTTCATGGCTGCTGCGAAGACACAGAGCACGCTGTAGGTTCCCTCAACAATGGGAAGACGAGTATGGAGGTAGGTGGTATTGATTGATACTGATGAAGAAAATAGAAGGCGAAAGCGAAGAGGAGGAGATCGAAGAAACAAACAAATGAATAATGCTGCTGTTGCTCCGATTCAATATCTGACCTAGAAATAGATTTTGGATTGGGGGATTTTGCCATTTTGGACCTCATAATTAATACATTTATAATTAGGTTAAATTGCAATTTTGACACTCTTTTTTACTTTGACATTGGGCTTTAACTTTGTATTCCCTCCCGAAATTTTAAATGGTTAATTTTCAATTTTGTTTTTTAGGTTTCTCATAAAATTTGAAAATTAATTCATCTACGAAACTTTTAAGTTAAAATACTGTTTTAATCTTCAATTTATTCGGTACTCTCAAATGTTCAATTTTAGTCCTTGTACTTTTAATAAATCTTAAATTTAGTCCTTCAAAGTTAATTTTCATTGAAATTGATTAAATAATCACAATAATTTTCATGAAAAAACAAAATATGTTAATATCTTTTACTTTTTATATTGAGATTGTTAATAAAAATAAAAAGTAACGAAGAAATCTACAATAAACTAGTAATATGGACTAAATTTAAGATTTATTAAAAGTTTAGAGACTAAAATTGGATATTTAATTTTCTTACTATTTCAAGATTGCTAATCACTAATGTCCATGTAATTTCAGTTGGATATTAATGATGTGCACGTATGAAACACATGGATAACATATGAAGTGACGCATAGGATGAAGGAAGATTGACAAATGGGTCTTTTAAGACACTAAACTTGGACATCTACACCACATCTAAATTATAATATTTATAATACTTTAAATGTTTTTTTGAACTGGTTTAGATGTACTAGAAAAGTGAAACGTGTGTTGCTTGTTATTATACATTTGTTTGAAAAAAGAAATAAAGCAATAAGTAATGTTAAATTAAGAAATAGTAATATTGAGTTTTTATTAATTTTCAATTTGAACTCACAATCCATATTATAATGATTGAGTTCATAGTTGCTGGATTAAATATTTATAAAAGTGTCCAATCTTTTTGCACAAAAACAAATTTGTTCACACATTCTCATCCCTTTTTGTATGAGTATAATAAACATAATTATCTTTTTTAGAAATTATTATAAATATATAATAAATACTTTTATGAACAACACACACTCCCTTTGAAGCTCCAATCATTTGGAAAAGGTTCCAAATCTCATATTAGCTTAGGCTCCATTATGTCTAAGCAATTTAAAAATGGTTAAAGTATGAAATTACTTATCAATGAAATGTAATATAATTTAAATATTAGTATATACCTCAAGTCATTCAACTTTTAATTTGACAAAAAAAAAAAAAAGAAAAAAAAAAGAGAAATTCGAAAGAACGATTAAAAATTAAGGGAACGGTTGGAAAAATAGCAGGATCTGTTCTGAATAAGAAAAATAGCAAAATCGGCAATAGTAGATACTAGAACCTTTCAAAATTCCATTTTTGCCCATGGTTATCTATTAAGGCTAGGTTTTTGTTACATTTTATTTTATACAACATTTGTTTTAAAGGCAAATGAGATTTTGCTCAATATTCGTCGTTAACCCAAATGATTGAACTTATCAAAATATTTTTTTTCGTAGTAGTTTTTGTTCATTAACCCAATTACAAAATAGTTCAAAAATAATTTCCTCTCTTAACTCAGTTTTAAGATAGTATGATATGGTATGATACAATTTTTTAAATAAGGTTAAAATATTTTAGAAACTTTGGAAAAAAGGTACCTTTTTCAAAAACACTAAGGGAGTCCAGTCATTCCAGTCAACGCCCCACGTCCACGTTGGGCGTGACTAGGCAAAGGGAAGTCATGTACCGGATACACGACTTTCTTGCTACAGTAAAATTGTTCCATTTTTTACAATACTTTCATCCTTACCCTCTTTATGTCAATATTTTGAAAACCAACATTATTTTGAAAATTAACCCAAAGTTTATTTTGACATAAAGTAGAAAATTAGAAGACACTTTTTTAATAATTTTTTTTTTTTTTTTTTTAACAAACGGGGTTCATGGTCCCAGTTGATCTTCTCACAGGACAGCCCAACCCCAGCCCCAATCCTCCATCACCACCTGCCCATTCCACTGCCTATGAACACGACGGTGCCCACAATTCATAATTTCCCTCCTCCGTCCACGACTCCGCTGTTCCATAGAACCTGACAATTCCGATTGGGTTCAACATTTTGGCTAATGTTCGCCATTAATCCTTCTTCCCTTTTCTTCCCTTCCAATCCCACCACTGCACGTCAACATTCCATCTCTCTCCCCTCCTCCTTCCGCCTCTGCCGTGCCGCTGCCGGAGACGCCTCCCCGGGCCCCTCATTTTCCCGCCTCTTCAATTTCCCTTCTCTTGCTGCCACCGACGCTACCGGCGGCTTTCGGCTTGGACAAGACTACGATGCCGGGGCTTCCTCCCCTGCTGTCGATGGACCAGGGAGGTTTGGCAGCGGAAATGGCACCGTCAAAGTGAACGCCATGGAGAAAAAATGGTCTCGTGATAGAGAGAGTTATTTAGTCGATGATAGCGACGTTCTCCCTCTTCCTATGACTTATCCGGATTCTTCCCCTGTATCGCCGGAGGAGATCGACCGTCGGCTTCAGTGCGATCCACAAGTGGAGGTCTGTTATTCGTCTGATAACTTTGATTCATAGTATCAACTTTTGCTTTTGACAATTTTACTTTTTCCTATTTGTGAAAAGCGATTTGTTATGATTTTCCTGCCTAATTGTGCCCTAAATCCCGTGCTCTTGATTCATTTGAGGAGGCTGTTTCCTATTGATTTCTAAAAAAACTTGCTAAGATTGATTCAAATAATTTGGAAACTGGAATTTTGCTGGTAACAGTTCAAGCATTGATGCAACCAACAAGCTTTAGCATGCTTTAGCTGAGGTTTATCACCTCAATTTTAGGCTGCATTGGTGGGATTTAAGCCATTTTCCCAACCTCACCGTTATCTCCATTTTTGGAGTTTTAGAGTTTAAGTCATTGTTGTAAATTGTAGGATTGTAAAGAAGTGGTGTATGAATGGACCGGGAAGTGTCGCAGTTGCCAAGGGTCTGGATATGTTAGCTATTATAACAAAAGGGGAAGAGAGATCACTTGCAAATGTATACCTTGCCTTGGAATTGGTATTTCTTCTTCTTCTTCTTCTTCTTCTTCTTTCCTCCTTTCCATCGTTCCTATGGGAACCAACACATAGTGCAAATTGTAGGGTATTGCCATGTATGTTGTCAGGGTTTTACTGACAAGTGACAACCTTCATATCATGAAAATATAATAACACACATGCTAATATTATGATTGAGGGAGATTATATGTCTGAATTAGCTACCATGATTGAGTGAGGTTATATGTGAGAGTTAGTTGAGTTATGCTCATGTTGTTGATGCTACTCACAGTTCTTGCTTGCAATCTTCATTGATGTGCTTTCGACAATAACGGATATGAGTGTTGGGAGGCAAACAGAATTACCTAGGAATTTCTGATCATAATTGAAGTTCTTTTAAAGAATGAACAATAGTCCTTGCTTTTTTTCTTCACATTTGATAAATTGGTTCCTTCGTTATTCTGCTTTCTGTCGGATCAAGGACTTTGAATGTATCTCAAGACATATTGCCAACCAGAAGCTCTCTTACACTAATAATTGGTCCCATTTGGTGACTATTTCGTTTTTTGTTTTTAAAAATTAAGTCTATAGACATTACTTCTACCTCTAAATTTCTTTATTTGTTTCTAATTTTTACCAATGGTTTAAAAAACTAAGCCATAATTTGAAAATTAAAAAATGTAGCTTTTAAAATTTTGTTTTTGTTTTTAGAATTTGGCTAAGAATTCAACCATTATACTTAAAAATGAAGCAAACATAGTAGAAATTAGGCTTAATTTTCAAAAACCAAAAACCAAGAACTAAATAGTTTCCGAACGTAGTGGAAAATATTCTGGCATTTTGCTGCAAGAGAAAAAAAAAAAAACATTTGCCTAACTGAAGTTGAATAAACTGATACTTTCAACAAATCTTCATAGTTTGCTGATCCTTTGTCTACATTTCAACGTTTCTTCTCCCTTTGTATCAAGAGTATTTCTCCAAGCTTTTGTTGCAACCAACATTTTGACAAAACTGTGCTGTAACTTTTGAGAACATGTTGGTTATTTTTCCATATCAAAATCTCAGTTCAAATTTGCCTCTTCTTCTTGTTTGCAATCCTGCAGGGTATGTTCAGAAGATAACGGCTCGAAAGGACATTGAACTAATGGAGGATTTGGATAATAATGGAAAACCATTGTAATTCAATGCTTGTTTTGAAAATACTACACATCTCTATCTAACTTCACCTTTGAGGGGCTGTAATTTTTCCCACAGAAGTTATTTAGATTAGGCTTTGTATTGATGATAGGCAAAATAAACAAATGAAGTGAATATTAAACACACTGGCGAAATAAAAGTACTGCTAATTTGGCAGTGAGCTTTAGCTTCAGCTTCCTTCTTGACTATCTTTTGGATTGGCATAATCCCCTGTTACAGCTTCTGTTAGAATTGTTTTTAGGTCTATTTTGTTAAATTATAATATATTATTGTAATCTAACCCGCGGTTCGAATGTACTCATTTGTTTGAGATTGGAGATTCAAGTTCTTATGTCCACATTTATTGCACTAAAAAGCAAATAAACTACAAAAAAAAAAAAAAAAAAAAAAAACAAAAACAAATAAGCAACAACATAACATTACAATTATGAGGAGAAGATTTGAATTTGCGGAAGATTACTAATTGTTTATACAATTGTGAGGAGAAGATTTGCAGGTGGTGGTCTTCTTCTTGCAGGTAGAAGTTCGAGCCAAAATGAGCCATAAATCTTGTGGGTAGATCAAAATTTACCAGCAAGATTTATGACTATCATTTGGGTTTTGTTGTTTTGTTTAGATCGAAACCATAAGTCTAGATCAAAATTTAAATAACCTAACTTTAGTTGTTTTGTTTTGTTTAAAATTCTCAGATTCAACGCTTGGATTTTGTAATGATCTCAGCATATACTGATATTAGTCGAGTTATATATATATATATATATATATATATTTGTTCAATAATATAATAAATCATACATTTTAAACAATCAAATGACAATTCATTGTCGGGTAGCATCCATATTCCATCCATATTAGGTATATCAACAAAAATATTTAGGCCGCCATGTTCACTAATCCATAATCAAAATTGGTCTAATTGTAATGAGATTCCACTAATGAATCAATTGTAATTGATCTTAATCACAAACATAATTCGATTGCTTTTGACCATGTTTACTTACCTATTTTGCAAACATGATTTTATTACGATTGAGGTTATTTACTTTGCATTGTTTATTATCATTGTTTTCTTATTTTTATCATTTAGGGTAAATCAATAACAACATTTGTAATAGAAACTGTAGCAGATTCATAATTTTCATATTAGCACAGTAATAATATTTGTAACGGTAATTTTTAACGAATCTCATGTATCATATGTAAACAATAACAAACATAATTAAATGGACCACATCTTTGAGGTTGATGATATTTTTCAAGAAAATAAATATGACTTTATGTCGTATACAAATAAATAATATTAGGTCTATAGTTGATATAACAACATTCTTCATAATTTTTTTTTTGATATATCAACATTACTAAAAAGTGTATAAGTTAGATTGTTAGTGAAACATAGTTAGGTTTTTTAATTTTAAATGAAATATCAGTAAGAAAAATTATTTTGATTTATTTTACTATAATTAAAAATAATTTTTAATTTACACAATAAAAGACTACGGTAAATTAGTATAATTTGTATTTATAAAAAAAATAATTAACCAAAGGTTAATATCGGTATTTCGAGCAGAATCGAAACATCTTCGAAAGGCATTCACCCAGCTATCTAAATCCGGCTCCACAGCAGTATAATGCCGCCGCCCGTTTGGCGCCAAAATCAGAAAATTCGAACAGATGCCGATTGCTGCTCCGTCGTCGGGAAAAAACTTTCTACATTTTGAGATTGTGAAGCAGCAATCTCAGTTCCCGGTTAGTTAATCAAACTGATTGAGGAGTCTTTTCAATGGAAGACGAAGATGAGATTGTCCCAGCCTCTGATATTAGCGATTCAAGCGACGACTACACCAACATTAATGGTGAAGCCTTTGAGGATGAAGACGAAGAAGAAGAACAATTGCCCAGTCTTTCCCCTTCATCTGAAGAGGATCTAAAATCGAAGAACGTTGATGCCCTTTTGAGGTATGTATTTATGTTTAGCTACGCAATTCACGACTGAAGTGAAATAATTCCCAAGCGTAGCTTGTTAGCAGTCTAGGGCGGCTTTTTTTTTTCTCCTCCTTCCAACTAGTGATTGTTAGTTACCGCCAATGCTGATGATTCCTTAGAATTTAAAGTAAACTAAAGAATTGGAACTCGTTTTAGGGAGGTGGATGTTTTCGTTACAGGGAGGCTCTAATTGTACTAGACTGATTGGTTTGAAAAGAAGAGGAAGAGAAAAGAGCTTAGGATTTCTTCCTATTGGAAACTGACTGATTTTGTTTCTACGTGCTCATGGTGGTCGATCATAATACACCTAATGGTTATTTTATTTGGATGCCGAAATACTTTCTTCTGAATTCTGAAATTTGGATAATTTTGAAATTAATGATTTTAATTACGAAACTCGTTATTGTTATCTAGAATTATCTTTCACTTGGATGGAACAAGGTCCTTTTAGATCTGGCAGTGCTGCTCCTCTAATAATTCTTGATATGCTTGGAAGTAGATGAAAACTTTAAACTGCTTGGAAGTAGAGAAGAGTTTAAACATTTAGACATTCGAGGAGCTGCCATCACCATCACCATTTTGAACTTCTTTTAACATGAAAATAACTAATTTAGTCTTGTGATCATATTCTAAATTTCTACCAGAGGTAACCTGGTCGTGAGAAGACAATCGCTGCTCCCAAGAGTTCTCTCAGTGTCAGAAGGTGCAGCAGTTTGTAGAAAACCTTTTAAACCTCCATGCTCAAGTGGCTACGATGAAAGGAACAATCAGCTTGCACGTCGACTGTGGGCACGGAAACGATTTGTTCCTTGGGGCTCTTCAAAACCAGCGTCATCTGTTATTTCCACTAATTTATTTCTCCCAAAAGCTGCTGAGAAAGATGTAGTGGAGGAAAGTGTAACTCTACCACCTGGGTTTGATCCTTTGGTCTTGTGGCAACCTGAAGACTCTGAGCTTAATGTCACGAATTTAGCATCAATAACAGTTGATCCATTGCTAGTTCGTTTTCTTCGCCCTCATCAGAGGTATCATTTCTGTTTTTAATGGCATGTTTCAGTATTTTGTCCTAATAAATGATGTAATAAGTCAGTCTTACAGCCAGAGCACATATGGAGGACAACAAGGCCCTTGAGTCCGTTTCATATTTTTAAAAAAATGTTTTAGCAGTTTTATTGTAGAACTTAGATTTTGTCCTTTCTCATTTTGGTTTGATTTTTAATTAAGAAAGACAACCATAGCTGGAAAATAGTACAAAAAGAAGTTGAATCTAAAAAAAATTGTTGGAAAAAGTATTATGCAATTTGACTGGCAGTAATTGACGAGATGTGACATATTTAACGTTTTTTTTTTTTTGCAGAGAAGGTGTACAGTTCATGTTTGAATGTGTTTCCGGACTACATAAGGGGATAGACATATTTGGGTGCATTCTAGCGGATGATATGGGGTTCGTATTCCTCTCTCTCAAACATTTAAATGATCGAAGCATTAATCCACAAGCACTGTACTTATCTTTCAGTTTTTTTCACTCATATCCTTAAAGTTGTATCAATAATTATCCTGCAGTTTAGGAAAAACATTGCAGTCGATCAGCTTGCTGTATACCCTTCTATGTCAAGGGTTTGATGGAAAGCCAATGGTTAAAAAGGCTATCATTGTGACACCTACTAGTCTCGTGAGTAATTGGGAGGCTGAAATTAAGAAGTGGGTTGGAGAAAGGGTTCACCTTATTGCTCTCTGTGAAAGTTCTAGAGAGGACGTTGTCTCTAGCATTGACAGTTTTGTACATCCCAAGAGTTCTTTACAGGTATATTTGTGTGCTTATTCTGGTAATATCTACAAACAATTGTTTCAGCTGGACACGTTAAAGTGAATTACAATTCATACATTCATAGGTGCTGATTATTTCATATGAGACATTTCGTATGCATTCATCAAAGTTCAGCCAAAGTGAATCATGTGATTTACTCATATGCGATGAGGCTCACCGACTGAAGAATGATCAGACGTTGACTAATCGGGTATAACATGTGGGCTTTAATTTTTCCATTTCAATTCTTTTTCATTTGGAATTATTTCTATATCTCCTCTTTAGGCATTGGCTGCCCTGTCTTGCAGGCGTAGGGTTTTGTTATCAGGAACTCCAATGCAGGTATTATGCTTTTCCTTTTCATAAGAAATAAAAACCAACTTCCCAATGTGGAAATACTCATGTGCCTCAATTTTTTAAACATTCTTAATTTCATGCACTGTTCTACCTTTAAGGCTTTAAGCTTCTTTATCATTTTTGTAATACGCCCTTCACTTGTACTCCTACAGAATGACCTAGAAGAGTTCTTTGCCATGGTTAACTTTACCAATCCAGGAATTTTGGGTGATGTTTCACATTTCCGTCGATATTATGAGGTGAGCTCTTCTTATGTTTATTTATTAATTTTCTTGTTTTAGTGGGGTGGGATTTTAGGGTCAAGGAATGAGATATGTGCGTGCAGACTCTGGGTCTTTCAATTTTTATGAGTTTGTACTTCCATACGAGTGAGAAAAGCAGCATAAACCAGCCAATCAAGTGCATGCACTTGTTTCAACAGGACATTTGTGAACTTTAAGGAAGACAGATGTGAAAAATTCCTTCAACAAGGAGAAAAGCCAAGGTTTTCTAGGCCATATATGAGTCCAATGTTGGATTATTGCCTTGTAATGGAGGCGTTCTATAGGTACTTAAGCACCTTGGAGAACCACAACTCCAAAGTCAGCTATTGGAGTGGGAGAGCCAAGCCACTTAAGTACCACATTGGTCATCCCATTCTAACCAATGTGGGACAAAGACATCCCATAACTACCCTGGTTCCTAACAATACCTCATCTCTGGAAAGCCAACCTCTCGGTGACTACTCTGACGGTATTTCACTTGGCCACACCCGGTCAAAACCCTCCGCCAGTTCCACTTCGATATGTCGACAACAGGCTTTGATACCATGTTAGAAGCACCTTGGAGAACCACACCACAAAAGCTAGCTATTGGTGTGGGAGAGCCAAGCCATTTAAGTACCACATTAGTCATACCATTCTAACCAATGTGGAACAAAGACATCCCATAACTACCATGGTTCCTACCACGTTCTTGATGGTTACCCTTTTTCTGAAGTTGATAATTTTCTACGGTAAGACTAAAAACTTACACTGACTTTGTGAAGGCACCAATTATTTGTGGGAGAGAACCTATTGCTACCGAGGAAGAGAAAAAGCTAGGTGCTCAACGCTCGGCTGAACTAAGTGAAAAGGTTAATCAGGTAATCTCCTTTGCTAGATGAGCCATCCAATAATATAACATTTAAATATAAACATACTTTTTTTTCTTAACTTTTTGGACATTATTTGTGGACTTAATCACATTCTAAAATATGCTTGGCAGTTTATCCTACGGAGGACTAATGCACTCTTATCAAATCACTTGCCACCAAAGGTACGGTATAATGTGTTCCATAACCAAGGTGAATCTTGGTATTGGTTATTTTATATTTTATTTTTAATGTAGTAACTTTGATTCATCTGAACAATTTTTATATAGCCTGATTGGCGTAAAGTTTATCGTGTATCACAAAAAAGAAGAAACACTCAGTACAAAAGCTTGTTTTTCATTTTTTTTACCTTTTAAAGAGGTCCATGCGTATTCACTATTCACTAGTTAAATTGAACATGTTTATGAAAGTTTAACTACTTATTAGACGTTTGTGAAGTTAGCAACCAATTAGACACAAAATTGTAAGTCCAGGAACCTTTTTGATACATACTTAAAAAAACATGGACTAAGACTTGTAACATTCTTTATTCTTTGTTGTGTTGATTTTCTTGTCACACATTTGGATCTCCTTCTTTCATTAATGAAAATATCGCTTTCTTTTTTGAAAAAAAAAAGGAATGCTATTGTTCCATGATTGGATGCTAAAAGCTGTTTTAGTTTGTTTGGAAAGGAGAAGAGATTTCACGATGAAACTAGAGATTAGGGAAAAGTTCAGGGCAATATACATTTTGGTGTCTCCTTTGGAGTTCTTTATCTGAAAATTTTTGTGACCATTCTTCCTTTTGATCACTTCCAAATTCCAATTGGATTTTTGTTTCTTACTAAACAAACTTACTTTCATTTGATAAACCAAAAGTTCTGTGTTATGTAAGCTTCTACTTTTTTCTGCAGATAGTTGAAGTCATTTGCTGCAAGTTGAGTCCTCTTCAAGCGGACCTATATAACCATTTTGTACAGTCAAAAAATGTCAGCTCGCTGCCTGTGTAGTTTATTCCTATATCGAAGTAATTATTCTTTCTAGTTATCTAACCAAACCAGGCTTATATCTTGTGGCCTCAATATAGGTTAAGCGGGCAATTAACGAAGAGCTAAAGCAAGCTAAGATTTTGGCCTATATAACTGCACTTAAGAAGCTATGCAATCATCCAAAGGTATGGTTTACTCGAGTTTCTAAGAGAGATTTATTTTATCTGAATCTAGTAGACGGTAGATCTTCTTTGTTGTTGGTTAATTAGATGATAATTCAGTTCATTTCCTTAAGATTTCAACTTTTTCAATCTAACAATTTAAACACACAGATTGTCTTTAGTTTCTTTTCATGCTATATGCTATTTACATAGATATGTTTTGGAATGAGAGTATCCTATACAATCTCCTCTCTTCGGCTTCCATTTTATTTCGTTGTAAATGAAAAATATTTATTAACCTAAGTGTAAGATCTCTTCTTGTAGCTTATATACGATACTATAAAAAGTGGGAGTCCAGGAACTTCAGGATTAGAGAGTTGTATTCGGTTTTTCCCTCCAGAGATGTTCTCTGGAAGGTAAGCTATGTCTCTCTCTCTCTCTCTCTCTCTCTCTCCCTCTCTCGTATGCATATAAACATGTGCAAATGCTGACTTTCGAGACCTAGAGAACCGAGCTTGATTCTAGGAACTTGAGAAGCCATTCTGAAGTCGCCGGAGGGAAGAGAAATCG
>JBBPDJ010000020.1:9922154-9932588 GCA_037974625.1 Cucumis cinereus
AGAAGTAAAGCAGAACAATCAACCATACAAGTCTAATTAACCGACTAAGATTTAAACTAAACATGTATAAATGAAACATAAACATAGTAAATTAAGAAGAAAATTATGAATGGAACTAAACATGTATAAATGGAACATAAATATGAAAATTGAGTGGAAGTCGTGGACCCCGTCCACGACTCCAGTCATTTCAGTCAACGCCCTACGCCTACGTGGGGCGTGACTGGGCAAAGGGAAGTCGTGTACCGGATACACGACTTCCTTGCTACAGTAAAATCGTCCTATTTTTTACAATAATTTCATCCCAACCCCCTTTTGTCAATTCTTTTAAAAACACTATTATTTTAAAAATTAACCCTGAAAAGTGAGGTTAGTTACTGTTGACATATTGTTTTAGATTATGAATGCATTAACCACAAGTAAACAAATGGCACAATTTACAAAAATAAAAAAAATTAAAAAATTAAAAAATTAAAAAAATCAATCAATATCTTCCAAACATGAAATATTTGGAGGCAGCCAACAATTGATCTGCTCAATGAAAATTCACAAATGTTATTTTTTACATAATTCTTTTAAGTATTTATTGGTTTGGCAGCATTCAAAGAAAGCATCCAAATCAAGAAACAAAGCCTTGATCTGACATAGTAAATTGAGCCTTCAACACAATTTTCTTTTTTGATTGTGAGAAAAGAAATTAAAAAAATAAATAAATAAATAAATAAATTGATGCATATTAAGATTCTTTTACTTAGACCACAAACAGACAAGTTTTGTTCACAAGATGGGAGACCAAAAGGGGAGACATTGGCAATTAGACAAGTATTTAGGCCATCACTTTTGCTCTTACTTAGATCATGTCTTAATTAAACAAATAATAATGTCCCAAATTTGTCCATATTTGCATAATTCAAAGGAATTGGCATTTTGATTTATGTGGATTAAACCATGTGAACATAACCAAGGAAAAGGCATGTGACAGTCAAAACTCCACATGAAAAGTTGAAACAAAAAATAAATAAATATTAAGATTCTTGATTGATTGATTGATTGTTCACAAACCTAACATCTTGAAGTTAATGCAAAGCTTTCTCAAGTTCAGATTTTATTGGTTACTCATCCATTTAATTATATCAATTGTTCCCTATTAATTGGTTTTATCTCACCAATTAAATTTAGGGTTTGAGTTTTGTGTCCTTGATGGAAAAGTTTTTTTTTCCAGTACTATTGTAATATCTACTACTCTTATTCATTATTTGACACATCATCAAATGATTTATTTCATGGACTTCACATAATTTTTAAATGTTACTTTGGTGGCAAACAATAAATGAAGAAAATGTGAATTTTTCGTTTTTTACCGTAGTACTAAAAATTTTCTCTCTCACTAATGACACACCTATATTTTAAAAATAATTTCAAATAAGTCCTTAGTGATTTCACAAACCATACTCTTTTTTCAATAAGTTTGAGTGAAAATGATACATGTAAGATATAAACTTAGTGTATCGATTCAGGTAGAATTTTAGAATGATATTTACCCAAAATGATACGACTATTTAGAATGTTGTTTGGTAAATATCTAGAGTTTGGTTTTTAGTTTTTGAAAGTTTAGAACGGTCATTCCATTGCTGAATTTTTTGTTTTATTATTTATTTGTTATCAGTGTTTTCAAAAATTGAGCTAATTTTAGTCTTTTACGAGAAGCATGAGAAGAAATTGAGAGCAAATAAGTTTAATGTGGGTAAACTAAATGATTATCAAAAGAAATTTTCTAAGAAACATCGTAATGAGCAAAAACTACATTAATAACCCAAAAATATTTAATTTGAAGACAATGATACTTAGTAACATTTAATACAAACCCAAATAATAACCAACATTCAATCTGCATTTCATCAAAATACTTTGCACAGAAAAGGAAAAAAAGTAATATCATGAACATACTTTATTGTTTCCAACCCTTATAACTCTTTCAAATTCCTAATTGAAGAACCAAATTTAGTTTCCCAAAAATGGTCCCATCATGGCATTCAAGAAGTGAAGTAGATAATATAGTCAAACACTAAATGTCTATGATGGAAGAAAATGAAACATAAACTGGAAAATAATATATAATTTATGATTACAAATTAAAAAAAAAAGGTTTTACCCACAAATTCTTTTATTAGACACTGACAAAGAAAGACAGTAACATGAAAGTGTCTAATGAAAAAACAAAAACTTTCCTCTTTATATATAAATTAAACAAAGCCCCAAGTGAAAACCCAAATGAAAATGAGGGTTCTTTTGGCCCTTTGGTTATTTAAGAGAATCACCATTCATTTCATTTCAGTTCATAACCCTTTTGAGTTCTCCTCCAATGGATCCAAGAATCTCATTTTCAAATGATTTTGTTGAAACAAAACAGCCATTAAAGCTTGAGAATATATACAGAGAAGCTCCTGTTTCTTCTGATTTTGAGTTCAGTGTGAAGGATAGATGTATGACATCAGCAGATGAGATTTTTTTTCAAGGGAAGTTGCTGCCTTTGAAGGAGAGTTTAAGGAATCATGTGTTGGTTAAGACAACGTTAAGAGATGAGTTAGAAGTGAATGAAGAAGATGATGATAAAGATGATATTTCATTTCCAAAGTTCACAAAAATTTCTTCAGGTAGCTGTTGGAAGGAGAAATTTGGTTTTAGGAAATCTCATTTTGTTGCAAAGAAACAGAGTGGAAATGAAGTGGTTTTGAAAACTGTTGAGGAAGAAGATAGAACTTCTGTTTTTCTCCATGAAGACCTCATTAATATTGCAAGAAAAAATGGGTAAGTTTAAAGATTTTTTTTTTTTTATGAGTTTATAAACAAGTAGGGGCAGAGTCAAGATGTTCAAACAGGTTTTTCTACATCATTTTTCCATTCTAGAAATAAAGTAACTTTTTCTTTTAAAGTTTAATAATTGAAGAAGGGTACTGATGAAACTTTATCTTTTTCTGTAGTTAGGTGTTCATCATTGCATTTGAACTAGAGTTTAAAATCTCAGGTCTTGTTTGATAACCACGGGTCTTCGATGTTTGGTTTTTGAAAATTGAGCTTGTAAATTCTATCCACATATGAGATTTTTTGTTTTGTTATCTAGTTTCGAAATTTGTTTTCAAGAATTCAAGCTCATGTTTTTAGAAGCTTGGATTTTGTTACCATAGTTGACCAAGAATTTAAATCTTTGAGCAAAGAAATTGTGAGGAAACCAACATAGTTTTCAACTGAAAATGGTTATCAAATCAAGAGGAGACAAAAGGAAAAGGAAAAAAAAATGTTTACAAAAGTAAGTCTAGTCGTTGTTGTCTCTTGTTACTTTCTAATCTACGACAATCAATCGTTTTCTTAAACATGCTTTCAAAGATTTGCAAAAACATTTTCGTGTAACCCCATTTTTTAAAACCGTTTTCTCCAAAACGGAGCAGAGGTTGTGAAGTACACCCGTTGTGGCATCGATGATCTAAATTCAAATTGGCTGACTTGTATGTGTCCCACAATCGCTTTGTCAACCTTTTGAAAGTGCTGTTGTGAGAGTGGGTATGATTATGGAAACTCAAATGGAATGAGCTAAAAAAATGTGTTTTTATGTACAGGAAATGTTACTTGAAGAAAGCTAACTCACAAAGATGAAAGGAAATAAAGAAACCAATGTAAAGCAGAAGGATATTACAAGAAACAAGCTTGTCTCTGGGGTTTAGGGTTAAAAAAGGAACATGCTTTTCCATCTATTTTGTTTACTTACAAGAAAAGAAAAGAAAAAAAAATTCAACCAAAAACCCACTTGTGATATCAGATTGGGAACTGTAACTTTTTCTTTTATTTATTTTGTATAAATGTTTTGGATTTTAATTTTATCATTTGTACTTCCTTCATGGATTTTATTATAATACATTATGACTCTCTTATATATCTCCTTTATTGGATAAACACATCTCATATTTATTCACTACTTTAACAAACAAAACTCAATGTAACAAATAACTTTACAAAATATATTAAAGAGTATAGATCAGCACAGTCCAAATTTTAAGTTAAAACCATTCAAATGTTTTAGTAAAATAAATCAGACAACAGTAAAGAATGCACTGTGTATAAATCAATTTCAGATGGAAAATTTAAAAAATTAATCTTGTTGATATGAACCTCTAAAATTACTAGAACTATAAATATTAAAGAGATCATTGACTAATAAGATTCATAGGGTCTATATATTGGTGAGTCATGACCTGAAAGCAATATTGTAATTTCTACCTTAGATTCTTAACTAGATGCTCTAAAGTAAACATCTTGGTTTGACATACATTTTATAATAAATAATTTACAATTATTTTCTATGAAAACATTTAATGTCTCCTTCAATTTTGTAATTAATAACCCACATTTGATAATATTTTATAATTATTTTGCTTTTTTTTTTTTAAACTTATGTTCTCACTACATTTACACAAATATTTACAACATACATTCAATTGTTGTCTAACTTTATACAAATTATTATTTAAAACTGTTAATTATAACCTAATTATGCGTACTAATTATCACAATTTCCATAAAGCTTCCAAAATTTTCATAAAATCGAAATCTCGATAGAATACATTGACATCAATATTTGATTCCATCCCACAAATGCTATAAAAAGAAAATTAAAAAATTAGAGTAGAAATTTCTCCGTTTCTACCTGAATTAACTAAACAATAACATCCCCCAAAACAGAAAAAAGATTTACGAAAATTAAACCTCTGAAAGTCGAATGTTTGTTCCTTCAGGATGGCTGAATTAAAGAAAAATGGTAAACAATCTGCTGAACTATGCACAAGCACAACTTGGAAAACAAATCAATTATTTACAATACTATGCACAAATAAGAAAACTATGATACATTTGCTCAAGCTTCAAAGAATAACATTGGGTATAAATAACTACGAAACTTAATCATTATAATTACAAAGGGAGGGCTCCTAGTATGAACATTTTCTAACCCATGTCCAATATTTAACTTTATTTACAAAATCTCATCTTCTCGATCCAACGAGGAAAGAATGCCTACGAGAATCTTACTGTACATCTGCAACAAATGAAAACCGTGTTCATCACAAGTGTGGGGAACTAAAACAAAGCAAATATTAAACTACTAAGACCCTTTAATTTTTTAAAAAAAAATTAAGCTCACACACACTTCTACACACTCATAAGTTTAATTTTGTACTTTCACTTCTTACTGAGCTTGTCAAAATCCAAATCTAAAAAACATCAATTTTAGTTTTTATGTTTGAATTTTGACCAAGTCAAATGTTCCTTAGAAAAATGAATATCGTGGTAAGAAAATTGGGAGCAAACCAACATAAATTAGAAAAACGGAAAGCAAAAAACAAAAGGAGCCTCAGGCTCTGTGCTTGTATGGTAAAATAACATTTCAGTGTATTTTACTAGAATATAGAACTTGTTTTATATCTATTTAGAGAAACATGATTTTCAGACTTCACTCAATGTTGGATCTAAACGATAGTTCGACAACATGTTGATATAAAAGCAACAATTTTTTTTCTTGAGGTGTGTATGTGTCTCGTCTGACTACCTATCTTATTCATGATATTTTCTATGCTAAAGCATTGCTCATGGAGAGAACGGAAGGATTATAACCTATAACAGTAAATAATATGAGGATCGGAAAAGCACTCACATTTACACCAGGCTCCATCTTCATTGTGAAAAGTGCTTGTCACGATCTTTTAAGGCGAGGCACAATGCAATAACTGAGACAGCAATCATGATTTCGTATGATATCAAGCTAAATTCTATTCATTAGTCATGCTTGACTATAGCATCAAGTCTGTTCCCACGAGTCTGTAGGACCTAAATACTTTTCCATGGATTCTCTTTTGCGCTCAGGATCAAGGCTGCAAGCATGAAAGAGAACCAACATCAACGAAGTTTCCAAAGATTCCCATATTATTGTGTATCCAACAATAACTAAGCAAGCACCAAAAGAAACAAGAAAACGAAAAAAGAAATGACCTATTTCTCAAGCCAAGAAAAGTGTAATGTATGGCACTTGCACATGCAGAAGCTGGAGCTATAGCTGCAGCTGGAATTGCTTGAACAGCAGTTGCAAAAGCAGACACCGTGCTGGCTCCACGTCGATACTTTATCAAGGGAGTTCGAACCAAGGCAGAGGCAGACTTCCCGAGTCCATCACTAAGGCTTTCATAAGCCTGTTAAAAATCAAGTTAAATCAATTCCATGGGGAAATAAAAGGGAGGGACTTTGTATGTGATGAACAGACCAAAATTCCCTCCCAGTTCTCCAGTTTATAATAAAACGAGGAAAAAAAAAGTTAAAAGCAGAACGGTAGCAGCAAGTGTATCAATGTCACATAGGAAGACATTCAATCTTCTTTTTAGTGTTACTAAAATCTAACATGAAAAAATTTGTTAAGCATGATACAAAGTAAACCAAACTGACGAAGTCGGATTTCATCACTATGCCACATATGAAGGTAGCAAAAATTTGAAATATATGCACAAAACGATCTTCTTATAGAACATGGTTCAAATAGATTTTCAACTAAAGATCGATTCACGTGTTGATGTGAGAATCTTGTATAAAGTTGGAAAAAAAGAAAATCATGGCAAAGATTGAGAGTAGCAACAAAGATTAGAGGATTTCTAAAATTCCATCTGGCATCAAGAAGTGGATCATCAAACAGTAAAGGTAACATAATTACTGATTTTTTTTATAAGAAACGGGGATATACATAATTACTGATTGTATTCCTATTCCATGCAAAGTTGTATCGTCCTCTATCCTTTCCAGATCGGGAAGTACTGCCCACATTTCCATAAAATAAAGAAATGCAAAATATTTGTAAAAGCAGTATGCATAAAGCACACATAGCTTTTTCTAGATATGAAATGTTATTGTCCCACATATATACTTTTTTTTGGAAGAAAACAACTTTTCACTGAGAAAATGAAAAGAGACTAAACAAATGCTCAAAATTCAACGTATCAAAAATAGACAGAAAAATAATAGATATAATTCAAAGATAATTAAGCTGGAAGAATAAACGCGATTCCAATACAAACTGTTCAACCAATTCCACAGTATTTGAACCCATAATTTTAAAGGAATTTGGGTACCCATGGTAGGTTCTTCGCTTGGAAGACCCATGGGCAATTTGACATGCAGGATATGAAGTCATGACCAACAGTATCCTTCTAATCTCTTTTCGACACTTACAAACAGATTGCGAGTCATTTTTCCGTGCACTAAAACTGGAATAAGATGCATGCAAACAAATATAGAAGATTCACCTTTTTCAGTCCCTCTTGAGCATCCTTAGGTTGATTGGATCTTACATTAGGCCTTGCCTTATGCCGTACTTTCACTGAAGGAGGAATACTAGTAAGAATATATTCAGCTTGGAGCAAAATGTCGTGAGCCCCTGCAGCCA
Organism: Cucumis cinereus; assembly: GCA_037974625.1. Classification (NCBI taxonomy): domain Eukaryota; kingdom Viridiplantae; phylum Streptophyta; class Magnoliopsida; order Cucurbitales; family Cucurbitaceae; genus Cucumis; species Cucumis cinereus. The sequence continues at coordinate 9,929,629 of JBBPDJ010000020.1, forward strand.
AGTGTACCCCTAGTCCAACAGCTTCAAGGGAAATACTTCTAAGAAATGCAATAGTACCTAAAAAGGAAAAATTATTGGAGTTGCAGAATATCATGAAAAAAAGAGGGAAAAGGATTATACATGGATCAAACTACAGCATCTACAAAGGCCCGGTTTTAACCACATGGAGTTGCATCTTGCTTTACGTCCATTAATATTTTTTCCCACATTAGATATAAATGTCTACCTTTATGAATATAGGATTTTTCTTCTCATGTGAAAACAAAGTAAAGCTTCAAAATTATACTTTGAACAAAGATTTATCTCGAAACCAAACAACCTATATTGGCTATTACCTATAAATTTTATCATCATAAATTCACATGGATGATAAAATTTAAAATTTTATGTTAATAGCATTAGAAAAAACTACCACTCTTCTTTTAATTAAAGGTAAACTTTCAAGCAAGCGGTTATTATATTTGACATATGATATATTTGTAACTTTTGTAACAAATTTAAAATACAATCCCAAAATAAAAGTCACCTCTTTGCATCCCTTTTAGTAATCTTTGATCCTTTTTGTAGCTCTCAACCGGAGAAGACACAAGCTTTGAAGCACCAGAGCCAACAGCAACTAATGACCTGACTGCAGGAAGGCCCTCCAGTATTTTACGAATCTATATCAGGTTGTAACATGTTATGTTAATTACTATAATGTAGAGAATAACCAACAAGCTTTCTAGCTTCGTGTTGAGTACCTGATTATGGGAAATATCTTCCAACCATTCCCCAACAACTGTTTCACATACACTGCCCCAACCATAAACTCCAACAGCTTGAACATGCTTAAGGTGTAGCTCAACGCCCTGCATCAGTCAACTTAATTAGTGCGATAGGGATACAAGACACACAACAACCCACCTTGACATTTGAACAAGCATCACTTACAAGAAACTTAGACTTTGATGAATAATGTAGTTTGTCATGCCAGAAAAGATGAGACTAACGCAACTCAGTTGGAGATGTTACTCGGTCTCTCAGACAAAGTAACACCTTTCTTGACTTACTTAGAATATATATGTAGGCAATCAAGCAACATATTAAAGTATTGACATATAAGTTCTTTCATGTAACTCAGCAATTTAAATAGGAGACCATAAAATAAAACAGCTAATATGATATATAATGCCTACAATGTTATAAAAGGCTAAAGGCGGCCATGAGCCTCTTCCTCTTCAAGAGTCGACATGTAAAATAGTTTACAAAACCTAAATTGGTATGATCAAGTATGGTTAAACATGATAGTTGTATAAAAGTGTAAAAAGAAACTTCACCCCCACAATCTTCACTTGATAAAAAATTATAAAAGAACATCTTCATCATCATTACTACTACTATTACCAGTAATAGGATTGATTTATGCTATATATGTTTGCTTTCAGCATTCTTAAGTTCAAACAGTAGAAATAGCCCTAGTTCCAATCGTCATAATTCAAACCTTAATATTTTTTAAGTAGGCAAATCACAATTATTTTTCTAATCACTAGGTGAGGCACAGAGATTTTAAGCCTTAGTGCGTTTTCACAAAGGCGCAAGCCTCATTTGTGAGAGGTGTAAGCCTCTTAGGTCAACAAAGGCCTAAGTCTCAAGGCTAAAACTTAGAGTCTTGCCTTGAGGCAAGCCTCATGGCGTAAACCTCACTAGCTTCTTAAAACATTGAATGCATACAATTACCAAGAATTCATTTCAGGCAGCATAGTGCAATTGGACAGACCGTGAAACAAAATGACTACTATAATATATATCATCAAAACAAACTACCTATACATATAATTTGGCACCAAGAGGGGAAAGAAGAAATAGGTCATCAATGTGTGTGCATGTATGGTGGTGTTACCTTCCAAGGAACCAGATTTACAAGTTCAACGTACTTCCCACTTCTTAACGCAGCCAAATCAACACGACTAGGACTGTAATCAACACGGACTACAATAGGTTGTATGTCAAATTTCTGAAACAAAATACAGAAATGCATTTAGTACACTACTTTTAACCATTGAATATTTGAGGTCAACCAAAAATATTTTTTTTGAATAGAAACGGAGAGATATATATATTACTATAGTGAAAAAGGAGAAACATCTTAAAGGCAAGGGCCGAGGAAGCCCTTCCTAACAAACATCTAAACCAAAAGCGCTTTCCAGTTGTTAAAAATCATGGAAAACGTGTAATTACAAAAATGTTTTGTGTGATTTGAGCACCACCAGGACGCTGTGTTTTGAACCACAGACCAAAAAGAATCAAAAGAATTGGCAACATCTCTAAAAATTCTACCATTCCTCTCCAACCAAAGACCCTAAAAAAGGGCACGAACACAGCTATTCCACAGGAAACATCCTTTTCGGCCAGGCAACTTCATCACAGTAGCCTCCCTAAACCAGTTCTCCACTTTCTGGGGCAAACACAAATGGACATTAAAAACCTCTAGCAACCTCACCCACCCCTTAGAAGCAAACTCACTGTGGATGAATAAATGGTCTAACGACTCCTCTTCCTTGTGGCAAAGGCAACAGATTGGGGGACTAAGCACTGAATCTGGAAGTTTTCTTTGCATTTTATCATTCGTATTCAGACTTCTATAAACCAGCGACCAAAGAAAGCATTTGACCTTTTTTGGGCATTTAAACTTCCAGATTGCACGGATGGTTGGGGAAGAAATGTACCTAGTGCTTGGAAAGGTATCCTTGCCTAGTTTATGAAAATTCGAATTTGTCGAGAATTTTCCAGATTTCTCGATACACCATGAAACACCATCATCCTGCTGCATAGGAGTCCAGTTACTTAAAGCTTCAAAAATGGCAGCGGCATTAACAATTTCATCATCCAGTAGGTTTCTTCTCAAGCCCAGTGTTTTAAAAAGCCCGAGGCGCAGTAAGGCGCAATGGCCTTCTGGAGCCTAGGCGCAAGGCGCAAAAAAA
>JBBPDJ010000020.1:9932688-9946621 GCA_037974625.1 Cucumis cinereus
ATTCAAACCATAACTCCTGAACTTAAGTTTGGGTTCGATGTTATCCACGTATGAAGTCCTAAGTTCAAGCTCTAACAACGTCATCTCTCCAATTAATATTGATTTCCACACGTTGGGTTATCTACAAATTTTCAAGTCCAAAACTGGGGACATGTAAAAAGAGAGGATTTGCAGCATCCATTTTTTCGGTGTTCCTACTCAAGTCAAATTTGGTGAGGTTTTCGCATGCTTGAATTTTCAGTGGGTTTTTGGGCCTTCTTTAAAGGAAAGTACCTTTGGCTTCTTCTTGGTCCTTCATGGGAAAAGATATCTCAATTGTATTAGTTCAATGCTACCGAAGTTATTCTCTCTAAAATATGGTTTGAAAGGAATTATCATACTTTCCAAGATAATTACTTCCTTGGATAATTTGAATTTTGCTCGCCTTAAAGCGTTGTCCTGCTGCACACTATCAAGATATTTGAATGCTTATATTTTCTCTTTGTACTATTTTTTGCAGTATGTTGGTTCTCTTTGGTATTTTGTATTAGTTCTTCTTACTTATATTTCTTGTACTTTGAGCATTACATCTTGAGAGTTTTTTCTTTTAGGAGAAAGGCACAAGCATGAGTCAAGGTAACACAAAAGTAGGCACAACTATGAGTGAATGCGTTCTGAAAGTTTGTCGCAGTAACATGCATAACTAATAAAAATTCACCACAACTAACCTGAAAATAAGGAAGCAATGCCTCCTCTGCCAAAGTAAGCCCATCATGACTTTTCGTTGTAGATATAGTTTTTGAACCATCTGAATCAAGTGGTTGACCTGATGACCGGTTTCTTGACGAACTTCTTTCCCCAAAAAAATTAACAAAAAAATCAAGTTGGCATTGATGAAGATGTAATAGCATAGGCAGAAAACCAATACACAACCTGAAAGGAGAACAGGTTATACACCGATAATAAGTACGCCTGAAAGATAATGTTGTTACATAATCACTAACATTTTGTATGAATATCTTATATTAATATCAACTTATTTGGAGGAGAGAAATAAGAAAAGGAAATAACATTCTTAATAAGGACAATGGATGCTTCATCCATCGATATGGTGGAAAGGAATGACAATTCCATCCAAACAAAAGAAATGGTCTGTCATTCCCTTTTCTCTTCCACCAAAACAGGTCATATCAAACAAACATGTAGAAAAAGTTTAATGACCTTGTTGGACAAAAAATAAAAAATGTCCAACTTCTGTATATGCAAGAGAAGCAATCCCAAACGACATCTAACATGGAAAATAGAAAACTAAAAATTGGCGCACCGGTATTCCTCAAGAGGGATTAAAGGATCTGGTCTAATAGCTTCTAAGTCGAGCTTGAATGCTTTGGAGGAAGACTTGCGAGGATGATTCTTTGAATTGTAATACCCCAGTACCTTACCACAACCATCAGAAAAAGGAGGGGTGAAAATCAGTCTGTAAAAGCAAAAATGTAAAAACACTAGTGTCAAGTAAAAGAGATTACCAGCTTCCAAGGTGCATCTACACTGCTGTCATAAAGATGAAAATCCTGAACCGAAAGTGAAAGTTTGGATATACACATTCCACCGACTGGAAAAATATCATATTGAACTTGCATGGAAGATAACGCAAGCTCTAGACATGTGTGTTGATCTCTTTTAACCATACCCATTGGTGGATCACCATTCTCTCTAGAAACTTGCCAATCAGAACCGGCATACATTCTCCATTTCACATCAATATTATTAAGAAGTACACGTCCACTTGCCTCTTCAACCTCATCAACTCTTTTGCTCTCAGTAGAACAAAGATCATCAGTTACTGAGTGGTCACCTTTACTTACATCTGATACATGGTTTTCAAGAATTTCTATAGGCAAGTCCCCATACCAACCACTTCGTCGTCCTCCAGTATCGATACTGCCACAATTCCTACCATTACCAATATCAGGGTGTAATTCTCGGCCTATCGTCAGATCTGGTAAAGGGCGAAGATTCGACAAGCAATACCCTTCTATTATTTCAGGAAACTGACAGTATTGTATGAAAGATGTTTGACCATCAGGATCTGATCCCATGAAGGAATGAGCAGGAGAAGAAGTTTCACGAACCTCAGAATTCGAACTGCATACCTCAGCATGAAGAACTTCATTGGGTGAAAAACTACATTTTGACTTGCTATAATCACATTCTCTGCTATGGTTTTTATTCAATAAAAATGCATCTTCACATATTTCGTCCATCAACCCAACTTCACTTTGTTTAACTGATAAATTGTGACATGAAGGAGAGAATGATTCAGTGTCAACCTCTTTTCTCTCCTGTCCCTGTTGGACATTATTCCATCTCGTTTGCAAATGAACCATTGATTCCTCAAGATCAGGGGCAAATAGCTGCTGAAGTTGAGCAGCCAAACGTGCCAGACCAGCTGCAGTGTCATGGCATGTTTCCACAGAAATGTGGGCTTTGCCACATTCTAACTCCCACTTAAGGCCATTATTACAATTAGTTCTCAAAATTGCTTCAATAAATGTCTCCCGGGCGACCTTAACATAACCTACCTTGCGGAGATCTTCAACATTGTAAGCATCAAACACATGCTCGTAATCAGAGACACTACATAAAAGAAGCCCAAAATCTTGTACTGTGATTCTGTAATTATCTTCAACTACATCTGCCACACTAGAACTTGAAAGTGTCACTGAAGATGCAGCCAGCAAGCAAGCAACATAATCATCATCCAACTCTTGTTTGAAAGTTGAAGAACTGGATTCTGTTTGAGAAAGCCCGCTTTTGACAAGCAAATTCTTCAAGTACGGATGATAGTTCAACCCAACATCAACGAAGTTAAGAAAAAAATAAGACCCCGAAGACTTTTTTGGGTTCTCTCTGGGCATAATCTTGTCAACTTCTGGTTCAACTGAAGAAGAGGACACAAAGAAAAAGGAGTAGATGACATCTAACCAATCCAAGCGACCCCCTATAGCTAGAATTGTCGCACATCTTATAGTTACTGAAGAAAAACCCTGTAAACTCTCAGGATCCCACAAATGCATAATATCACAGCCAGCTAACCTTGAAGATAAAGCATTTGAACCTTCCCCATCCCCACGCTTCATGTTAGAGTTGCTACATGAGATCAAAAGGAACTCCTGATCAGGATCTTCAGATATAAAACCCAGCAATTTTCCTTCTCCATGGGCCAACCAAAAGAAATTGGCACCCTTAATACCTCCAAGGTCAGATACAGAGATTAATTCAAAGTTTTGAATTTCTAATCTTAGATGATACCATGATCCAGGAAGTTCTCTCTGCAAAGAGCACTTTGAACTCTCATTTGAGTCCGGCCTAATGACAATTTCTAGAGAATTACAATCAACTACAATAGATGTTTGACATGCAACTCCTTTCGTAACGTCAACTACATCACAAGTTTCACTTGACAATCCTTTAATCAACTGATCTAAAAGACAATGGAAGGCTTTATATTGAACGGTACCAACATTGATTCTCACAAGAGAGAAAGATACATGCAACACTGAAGTGGAGCTCAAAATCATTTCTTGTCGAGTCAGCAAGTTTGACTCCTCCATATCTTTCATATTAGCAACGGAAGCAAACTCATAATCTTTTCCAATGAACTTACACCTGCTTTTGGATTCCTCTAGACTAGCTAAGGACTTGGCCTTCTTTGCAATCCATGGACCTGTGACATGACCCTCCTGCCAAAACAAAGTTAACGGAGAACCATTTGTTCTGTTGGAGGCAGACAAAATGTTATGAGCTGAAAATTTCTTCCTTTGCAAGTTGCATGTGCTACTTTGCTTTGTACCTTCTTCAAAAGTAACCAAGAAAACACCTAGACAACCAAATCTAAAATGCAAAGCATTTTTTTGCGACAAATAACTTTTCTGCGGAGCCAAGTTACCCCGGTGAGTGGTTTCCTCCTTTATGATTGGAGGGGAATAAAAATCAAGAGCAATAAATCGATCCCAGGAAGAATAGCCCATAAAGTCCTTGTCATGTGGGAAACAGAATATTACCCTTGCATTGCTGATTATTACATTGCCTTGCATGCTTGAGAATGACAACGCCGTAACTTGATTAGAGCTGCTTTTGGCATCCGCATGATTTGATGTATAGTTCTCCTTAAAGCACATGTGGTTGTTATCACCAGGCATACAGTTTGCGACATCCTTCAGTAAATCCAGTAGCATGTTGGCTAAAGTATAGTTCACCCAGAAAACAAAGGGTGGTAGATTCAATGAAAATGATTTTGACATAGTAGAATTATCATCAGAACTAGACGTCGTATTCAATTGGGAAGAGGTGATGCCATATGTTTCCAGCAACGTAATTTTTGTAACATTGTCTTTGTTTTCACATGGCAAATCCATATTGAACGAACTATTTGATTCCACAAGATCAGGATCTTCGGCTGAAAAATCAAATGGAGGCAGAGCACCAAGGACATCCACTTGCAAACGCTTCATCAGAATTGTCTGGAAGTCACCATTACTATTGTGAAAGTCAGTCTTTGAGGCATAACTATTGCAGTTCAAATAATCAGCAATCTCAATATGCTTGATAGTTCCATGAAACCTTGTTCTTTGAGTAGATACCTGCTGACGGAAATGTATTAAAGTGAATGGGACTAATAGAAAACGATCCCCTACACAAAAAATGTTGAAAAGAAGAGCCTCCATGCCAGTTGAGGAGAGGAAGGGAGGTAAGCACACAGGCACCCATAGAGTAATATATGAGAAAGATAAAAATTCCTAAAGCACAATTTTACCTGCATGAGAAGATGGATATCACTGAATTTAGCAGCCACAAAATGAACCTCCGAATCTGCTTTGATCTGTACTTTCTTGGTATCAGTGAAATGATACTTATTGTCATCGTGGAAGGAAATAACAATGGAAATTCCAGAGATAGTTGCCTTAAGGTTTGTTTCAACAGGCTGCAATTCTGTATCTAGTAATTAGGGCATGAAAGAAAGAGTATATTGAATGGTGAACATTGAGAATTTATAAACTATTGAGGGCATTGAAAAAATGAAAGAAAGCTTATCACGAGACCATAACTCATGACACATTAAGAACATTTTGTCTATTTCATGTGTCTGTCTAGCTAACAATAGCAGCTAGTAATATCAGGATGGAAAAAATCAATTGACAACTAATAACCTTCGAGTCCACATAATCTACAGTAAGATTGTCACAATATTTTTATTCCTTACCCAAAAAGAAATATACATATCCATAAAGATAGATTACACAATTATTTTCACCATGCTCCGTTAGACCGTTATGGATTGTTAACTGATTATCTATCTCTCATTCCCTTTCCAAAACGATCACCACATTCATCTTATATGAGAAAGCTCAATGTTTTTTCCACTCCTTTTAACAAGAAATAAACATTTATGAAAATTGAAGAAAAAGGCTCAACATTCTTTGACAAAAATAAATAAAAAGGATTGATTAACGCAATGCCAAAGGCAAACATATTAATACTTCTTATAGGATGAACATTCCCGAGAAACGTCCAACTCATATCAACTTGAAAAAGAAACCTATGTATACAGTAAAACTATTGTGGCAAGATCATGAATTAAAGTTATATATTGTTTGAAAAAAATGATAAGTGAAGTCAGCCAAAATGTGGTATTATGCAGGTCAATAAGCACAAGTTCATAACAATGTCTTAACTCTTAAGGTTGAAAGTATGAGCATGACTAACACAACTGGATGAAGTAAGTGCATACACACCAGAAGGAACGTGTAAAGATCCAGAAGCAAGGCTGGACGCAGCAGTGATTGCACTAAAAACTGAGTTCCACATCCCACTGCTGCCTAAAGCAGACTGGGTACTTCTTATTTCATCTAAGCATTCAAAAAATTGGTCCACACTGCAAAATGGCCAAAAGAGAAAACGCTCTGTTTTTATTTAATTGTTAAACCAAATGACTCGGAAGGATAAAAGATTCTGAAGAAAACAAAAGTAATGAAGTATCACGATTATCAAATCAAATTCAAGCCTCGGGATATGCCATACTTACACATGGCACAAATACTTTTATGTAAGTAAAACATGGTGCAAACTTGACAAACATTCAACAAGCATCCACACCCAGACTCCAAATTAAGAACCCAGGTGCTTCATAGAGAGATTCTTTAATCATTATTTGCAGAATTGAAACTATAATTTAAAGTGATAAGAAACTACAGCGGAAGATACATTTTAGAACACGATGGTAAACATCAGAAACTATAATTTGAAGAATTGAAGTAGATTAAAGGATTAGATCAAATTACAAGAATATTGACAGCATAAGACAGTGGGAATTTCCATACTTCTAAAAAAACATGTTAAAAAAATTTGATAAGAACATCCCATATGTAAGATTAAAATAACATAAATAATTTTTTTTATAAGAAAATAACATAAATAATAAATTATACTTCAACAGATGATCACATAATCCTGGCATTAAATGCATACTTTTAAACTAAAACGTGACAAATTTTCAATAAATTTGAATACCAATGGCAGTCAAACACTTGTTCTTACAGAGGAAGTGGGCAATACCAACCTTGCTCCAAAATCAAATTCTTCAACTTTTTCTTTTTCTCGTCTTTTGACAGATAATGGCACCCAATTTGATATAAGATGAGAGCCAGGCAGCATCCCACCACAATGAGGTGAGGTTTCATCGGGAGTCATTTCAGCAGAAGCTAGCACGGATGAACGGCTATGAGATGCTCGCTCAAAGTAATCAGATTCATTCACCTTATTATTTATGCATCCATCACTATTCTTGCCTGAATTCCAATAAGCTTCAGACAAAGTTAAAAGACATTTGATTGTTCTAGGTTGAAGTTTTAATTGTACGGGATCAAAGGAAAGATCCCCATCCACTCTGTAAATGTCCAAGGAACCATCCCTCAGAGGTATGCATAATTTCAGGTTACCTGAAAATCCACCTACTCCACCTGTCAGAAATGGAGTCGCAACATTTGATGGAACATGGTCTAACACCATTTGAGATGTCGCTGCAGACATGCATGAAAAGGTTTTTGCCTTGTCACAATTATCCATGTGAAGAAACTCAACCCTTGCTCCTTGAAACTTTACAAAATTATTCAGCTGACTAATACCAAGAAAGCTTTCAACTGCATCCATACCCAATTTACCATCTTCTGTAACACAGGTTCCACATTCTACATCTGCAATCCGAAGAACAAGTGTGGTATCGGATTCTGTTCTATTCTTGTTTTCATCATAAAAAGAATCAAATGCAACTATCAAGTTTATTATCTTCAAGTGAAAGCTAGCTAGCAGCCCCTTCACCATCTTCGCAACTGTCTTCACACCTTCATGGATATCCCCATAGGTAGATTTTGCAGCATTTTTCATCACATCATACTCTAACTTTCTCGATTCATGATGATTTTTATTATGACCACCACTAAAAGCTCCACAACAATCCATATGAACATTTTTCAAGCATGGTGAAAGCACAAGTTCCAACCCATTGATTTCCACCTCACAGCCTCTACTTGTCCATGGCATTCTAATTAACAATGACCCAATAGATCCTTCTTTAAAAATAACCGAGGCTGCTGTACCAACCTATAAAATAGAGAACATAATTGAAACGTGATTCAGAATGAAGAGACACATTTTGGAAATGCAAAATGGATGAACTTTGTTAGGCCTTTTTAAGGAAACACAGCTTTTCATTGATAAAATGAAAAGAGAATAATGCTCAAATTACAAAAAAAAAAAAAAGAAATAAAAATAATAATAATAATAAAAGTAAATACAACCAAAGTAGCACTTGAAAAGGAATAGAAATCTTTGATATCAACTAAACAGAATGCTAAAGGAACAAAAGAAACCACTTTGTAGGCCACTTGGTTAGTAATAATAAATAGTCGTACTTTTCAGTTGTATGACATGTGCTGCACTTTTACCTTTTTTACTAGTAAAAGAATGGTATGTATTTTGACCTCAATGTTCTCTAGACAAGTAACCATCATGGATTGGCCTAGTGTTAACAAGGAAGCATGGTCTCAAATAAGAGGTCAAGGGTTCAATTCATAGTGGCAACCTACCTAGAAATTAAATTCCTACGAGTTTCCTTGACACCCAAATACTGTAGGGTAAGGGGGTTGTCTCGTGAGATTAGTTGAGGTGCGCGTAAGTTGGTCCGGACACGCACGGATATCAGAAAAATTCTCTGACAGGTAAGATTATATTAGTTGTTATTTTTCGCTATCCTTTAGTTAAGGATTCCTTTGTCCCCACCACTACTTGCGAATACTTCTCCGTGATGATATAGCTTTTGTTATCTACTGAACGATTGATTTGAAGACTGCAGCTCTTAATGGTACTGGTAAGTACAAAATTATAAATATATAATTTTGAAAAAAAATTATGAAAAAAAGTGGTACATGGCAAAAAGATTTAAAAAACAATAACAAAGGAAAATTAGAACTCAAACATAAAAGAACACTAGTAAATTCAGACGAGAGTGATCGCAGATGCATTGCTAACTGTTGACGCGAAATAAGCATTATAATAAGTAATAACTTACATTCGTTCTTTGGAATAATAAACATGGAATGAAAGTTATAATTATAAAGAGTAGGAATATAAGGTATGCTTCCTACTTATAAGTCAAACATGATCAGCAACAGTGCAATCAAACCTCCACGCCTTTGAATCTGCCCTGCTTTTCTTGTGTGTGTAAGTGTAATTAAGATAAAAGAAAGTAAAAACGGAGGGGCCTACAAGAAGAAAAACAGAATGGCACAGGGGCACCCAAAAAAAGGCAAAATTATAACAGACGCTCCAATTATTCAGAACAGGAGAAAACAAAGTGTAATCACCCAAAAAAAAAAAAAAAAAAGAGGTAGAGAACACCCAAAAAAATGGCAACAAAACAAAAAGACTAACCTAAAAAGCACCAAAACCATGGCCAAAAAACCAAAAAGAAAAACAAAGAGAAGTAACAAAATAATGAACCAAAACAAGGGAGCCAAAGCCAACCAGACAAACAACAATCCATCCACTGCAAAAGCTTCCACCACACCAAAAAGAAGAAGAGAGCTGCCCCAAAATTGAACAGACGTTGAACCAAAAATGCCAAGGAGGAAAATACTAGCCAAAAAAGAGGAAATCCAACCACAATGAACATTAACTCAACAACCCTCCAGATAAAGCCATGGAATACTAGATCTTAATCTCATAAACCTCAAAGTCACAATCCTTTATGAAGAAAGAAAAATAGAAGGGTCTCTTCTCATGTAGTGGCAGTTGGTTATTATCTTTAAGTATTACTTTTCTTTTAGTCCTTTCAGTTATTGAGTGTGAGTTCTTTAGTTAAAATTCGGTTGTAATCTTTAGTTTGTTCCATGTAGTATCTTTGATACTCATTTGGCCAATAATATTTGGAACTTGGAACTGTTCCTCTACTCTTCAAAGGAAGTTACCTAAGCAGATGCCGCCTTCCATTTATCCTCTTTGTAAGGCGAATGTTGAAGATCTACCGCACATATTTTTCGATTGCAATTTTTCCAGATCTTTTTTGAATCGATTACCATCCATTTTTTAAATCCTGTGGGTCTTTCGTAAGGTGTTTAAAGACAATATAGCCCAGATTTTGGTTGATCCATTTTTTACGTCAAAGTCTCAGTTGTTATGGTTCAATGCGATTAAAGCAATCCTTGCTGAAATTTGGTTCTAAAGGAACCAATCTTCTAAGATAAATCACTTTCATGGATGGATCGTCTTGAAAATGTAAGGATTAATGTTTCTTCCTGATGCTCTCCATCCATGTTTTATGCATAATTTTCAATTCAAGATTAATGCTTAAATTAGAATGTCTTTGCCTTTCCAGCTTAGGCCTTATATTATGTTGTTGCTTATGTATTTCTCCTATAGTTTTGTTTAGTTTCGTTGTTTTAAAATTAAAAATAAATAAATAAAATAACTTTGTTTATCTGTTGCGTTGTTATGTTTGGATCAGTATATAAGCTGAATCCTTTTGATGAATAAAGCATCTCAAGTATTATTCAAGTCTTTCAAATGCTCCCAACTTGTTTCACCATCTTCGCAACTAAGCTAGGACCTAGTTACGAACTCTCAAGTCATAGAACACTCCACATTCTTGGCATGAAACACGCTTCATCTCAAAAGGAGGTAGGCATACCCTTATACTAGCCACTCTTGCTAATATGCCTCCATATTACCCCTCCTTGTTTCAATTACCATAGCGAGTGGCCAAATCATTGGATAGACTTATTAGAGACTCCTTTTGGGAAGGTTCTACTAGCATGGAGATTTGCATAAGATTAATTGGGTGAAGACTCAACGTTTGGGGGGCCTTGGTATTGATTGGTAACTTCCGCTAAGAGATAAGGCCCTCTAGCCAAGTGGATTTGGAGATCCTTACATGAGGATAATTCTCTTTGTGTAAACTCATGACTTATCATAGCTCAATCTTACACATCGATTCTGGTAGATTTTGGTTGAGGCCTATTTTTTAGAACTCAAAGACAGTTGTACAACCTAAGTACAACTTATAGAACACATCCTGTTCAAGTAAGGTCGTAGTTGAGGTCTATTTTGAGCAATGATTAAAATATTGATCTCAATATCCATGTTGAGATCTCAACTTTAATTTTTTTTTATAAGAACAACTTTCATTGAGAAAAAATGAAAGAATACATGGGCATATGAAAAACCAAGCCCACAAAAAACAAGGGACCCCCCACAAGAAGGCAATCCAACTGTACAAAATCATGTCTAAAGGATAATTACAAAAAGTCTTCGAAATCGAAGCCCAATGAGAAACATGAAAACGAAGAACAGACCAGATTTCACTACTCCCTCTCAACTCCCCTAGAAACCCTCCTAATCCTCTCATGTTTAATGATATATCAATGGATATTATTTTTATTTTTTTTTGGCATCCGTGAGTGTCCGGGCCAGCTTACGCGCACCTCGACTAACCTCACGGGACACCCACCTGACCCTACAACATTTGGGTGTCAAGGAAACTCGTAGGAAATTAATTCCTAGGTAGGTGGCCACCATGGATTGAACCCATGACCTCTTGGTTAGTTACTGACCTTTTTACCACTAGGCCAACCCATGATGGTTATATCAATGGATATTATTGGCAGCAACGAATATTGCAATAAGCCAAAAATTTATAAAAATTATTTAAATAAATAAGTTATTTTTACTCCTAAACTATGTTATAGACATTGTTTTTTTTCTTTTATCCGTAAGAGTCCAAGCCAGCTTACGTGCACCTCGACTAATCTCACAAGATAACCCGTCTGACGCTACAACATTTGGGTGTCAAGGAAACTCGTAGGAAACTAATTCTTATGTAGGTGGCCACCATGGATTGAATCCATGACCTCTTAGTTAGTTATTGAGACTGTGCCTCCCTCTTTACCACTAGGCTACAACATTTGGGTGTCAAGGAAACTCGTAGGAAATTAATTCCTATGTAAGTGGCCACCATGGATTGAATCCATGACCTCTTAGTTAGTTATTGAGACTGTGCCACCCTCTTTACCACTAGGCTAACCCATGATAATTATAGACAATGGTATTTTTATTCCTTGATTTTTTTTTGGGAGGGCTCTCATGGTAATGGTGGGATGCACAATGTGAATTGGGAGATTACACAACATTCAAAATTGATGGGTGGTATTGGTGTTGGCAACTTCCATTGTCATAATTCGGCCCTTTGGGCTTGTTAAAAGGAAAAAGAAAAATTCATAATGGAAAATACCAAAAAGGAAAATAACAATGAAAATATTAATAATCCATAAACCCTAATTTTTCTTTTAACATGGCTAAACGGATATGCTTTCTTCATGAGGAGAAAATAGCATGGTAGGGTTTGACTACATAACCTCCTACTCTGATTAACAGTCATTGATTGACTCAAAAGCTTAAGCTTTATGGGTGAAGGTAAATTTAACATCATATTATCTAACACCACATTTAACCAATATTAACCCCATCCCACTGTTCGATTACCGGTAACCCCAAATGTCTCAAATAATCCTGCCCTGTTTCCACCGACAACTATTTTTGCCCTACACCATCTGTTTTTACCACTCCTTGACCTCGGTTGGCATGTATCAACCACCCTCCTTTCCGCCCATTCTTCAACAGGTTTTGATAAGCCCTTAAATGATACCAAATGTCTCTCAATCCCTATCTACCAAACTAAACAATTCAATCATTTATCGTGGAGAATCAAATGCTGAATCTTTTTTTTTTTCCAAAAAAAGTAAACAAAACTTTTAATCAAATTTCTGGAATTCTTGGTTCGCAATGGCTCAATCAGCAGGGGCGTTGGGCTAATTGCTCACAAACTTCTGGTCAAGGTAAAATTCAGTGTCAGCTTCGTTGGTCATTATGCCCTTTGTTTGCCACCTTGCTAAAACCTTCAGTTAATCCCACCTTTCAATCCAAGAAATTTCCTTCGACACAAAACCATCTCTATCATTTTTCCCGATTTAACTTCACCAAACACTTTTCTTCCACGCTAATATTGAAGCAACACTCTCCAATGCCCCCGTTAAAAAATAAAAGGGGGGGGGGGGGGGGGGTGATAAAAAGAAAGTAAAAAAAAAAACAAACAAACAAACCTTCTCGTTGAGAAAATCAACGTTGAGCGCAAGGTCGTTGAGCTGAATTGTGCCATCGGCAAGCTGCACGTCTAGCTGGTCGATATCAATTTCACCCAACAAAAACTGCCCCAATTTCTTTTTCAGAAGAAATTTGCATAGCCTTTTAACGGCGAATTTTGAGAACATCGCCTCCGCCGTCTTTGCGATGTTCCATGGAAACATGGCTGGTTGTGCCGGCAGTAACGCGTCGTAATGATAGAAAAAACCCAAAAATAAAAAAGAATTTGGACGGAAACAGGGGTTAGTGAAAACAAATTAGGGTTTTGAAATTAGGCGTGGATCGTGATGGGAACGAAATCCCCAGTCCCCATCTAGAGCAGGACGATGAGAATTGAAAAATGATAGATAAATTTTGGTTTGATCTTGTGTATGAAACTGATGCAACAATGAATTTGGCGAGCCCTTGGAAATTGAAAATATTCGTTTAGCTTGGCGATTACGTGAAATAATGGCAGCCAGCTTTATCCGGGAAATTTTTAAGTTTGCGTTTAATTATACCAACACAAATTCTAGTATCTAAAACATCCAAAAGTATTTCTTCCGTTTATTTAGTTTTAGGGTTTCTAACTGTTACATTTTTTTAATCTCAGTTAGTTAGTGCTTAAGTTTTTATTTTAATTTTAATTGAGTCTGTTACGATTTTACCTTTTTTTTTATTTTAGTTTTTTCAAAATGTTTCATAGATTTCAAATTTTTAACCTCAATTTTTTATTACATATTATTGATATTTATTAATTAATTTTAAGAAATTATGAGATAAAATTTTTAATTTAATTTTAAAAGGGATGAAATTTAATTTTAAAAGGAATGAAAAGATAAATTGTTAAAAATATAAGCATTCGATGTTTCATCTTACAAAACTTGTGTTGGGAAAATAACGCCGGTGGAAATTGAATAGAAGAAATTAATATTGTTGGCTGAGTCGCGGATCTCGCTCTCTTTAAGACGTTTCGCGGCTCTGCTCGGTTGTGCAAACAATATAATCTTGCCACAGCGTCCCCAAGATAAAACAGCCTAACTTCGATCGGAATTGCACAAAAACCGACCGAAAACTGACACTTTTATAGGAGAGATAAATGCTCGGAAAGACAAAAAAAAATAACTTAAATATAAAATGAAGTTGGGAAATAATTTTTTTGTTGTGTGAGGAGAAAAAGGAAAACGTTTGGGAGAGGGAAAGTGTTTGAGTGGAGAATGAGTTG
>JBBPDJ010000020.1:9946721-9967392 GCA_037974625.1 Cucumis cinereus
TGTTGGCTGAGTCGCGGATCTCGCTCTCTTTAAGACGTTTCGCGGCTCTGCTCGGTTGTGCAAACAGTATAATCTTGTCACGACGTCCCCAGGATAAAACAACCTAACTTCGATCGGAATTGCACAGAAACCGACCGGAAACTGACACTTTTATAGGAGAGGTAAATGCTCGGAAAGACAAAAAAAATAACTTAAATATAAAATGAAGTTGGGAAATAATTTTTTTGTTGTGTGAGGAGAAAAAGGAAAACGTTTGAGAGAGGGAAAGTGTTTGAGTGGAGAATGAGTTGGTGAAGAATAAAGAGTGAAGGGGGGTTTATATAGGTGTGAGGAGGGCTATAATTAGAAAGAGAAGGCATGATATGCGCACGCTGACCGAGGCAAAAAAGGGTGCATGTGGAACTGCCATGCTGACAGCCCGCTCCCATGCGCCCATGCGCTCCCACGCGCCACACGCGTGCTGACTCACGCGCGCCCACGCGCCCACGTGGTCCTCTCTCCTCCACTTTGACCGCTCCTCCTCCTCAGCTGGCGCCGAACGTGGACTTTCTTTTTTAAAAATTTTGTTTTTTAATCAACAACTTGGTTCAAACATTTTTCTCGAAGAGATGGACCACTAAGATTTATTTAAGAAGTTTCGATTGTTTTGGGCGTTCGAGTGCATCAACCGAGATTCTAGTATTTTTTTTCAAATATTTCCAAATCTTATACTTGTATATTTTTATTTTTTTTTGTTATCTCTATCAAATATTATATAAAATCTTAGCCAATTTTATATCAAAATAACCAAATTTTAAAATTTTAAAAAATATATAAATTTTGATATACGATTTGGAAAGATTTGAAAAGATTATTAGAATCTTGGCTAATCTCTACCAAGACACAAGACCCAGAACAATAGATAAGTTGTAAAATTTTAAACTTTTAACAAATTCTCGGTGGTCGGTGGTCAATCGCGCCCGAAATGTAGCGAGAACAATTATTTAAATGATTTTTCAAAAAGGTGTTAGTTTTATAGAAGGAAACGTCAACCACGTTATTTCTGACAATTTTCTGTATAAAGAATACCAAAATTTAATTAATTATAATTTTTTTAATTATTGAAAATTGATTAACATAAAAAAAAGTATTTAATGAAAAATTAAGATAAAAATGTAAATATTGAAACAAAACTCAAATGTCAAGGGTAAACTTGTAACATTTTAAAAGTCTATCGACTAAATTGAAATCAAACCTAAAATATAAAAACCAAATATTTAACCTTTTTAATTAAGGAATTAAATATAAACTTGAACCAAAATCTAAAAACAAATAAAAAGAAAGGACAGTTTTGTTCCAAATAAATAATAAAGCTTTGGATTATGAAACAATTTCAAACGGCTAAAAATCTGCTTCATAATATGTAACTAGAAACTAACTGACATTTTGAGTTTAATAAATTAATCCAACAATTTTTATATTTTTCCATTCCTTTTAATTAAGCCAACAACGGTCTGATTCTAAATCAAACGACATATAATCCACGTTACATAATTGTTGTATTGGAAAAAGAATACCAATAATAATAATTAATTAATTAAAAATTTAGATTTGGTTTGTGCCTGTAATTAGCTAGGTATATACTTCTATAAATTTGTAATAGGTCATTAAAATGTGAAACAGTGTGGTAGCATATATTATTTTTATACTTTTTAAGGTTTATAATTGTAATATAACAAACCAATATTGCCTACTACGCCTCCTAGAAAAATACTGCCTACCGAAAATTAAAAATAAAAATTTAATGACTTTTTTACATGAGTTTATTAAACTCATGTTTTCCTTAAGAAATAAAGGGATTGAAGGAAACTTCAGCCTCTTCAGCAGAGGAAATATAATTTATTAATCGTTATTGATAAAGTGTTATTATTGTAACTTCAGTAAAGTGTTATTGATTATTTGATAGTTTTGTCTTATTAACTTAAATTCAATAAACTAACATCTTAAACTTCTTTATGAGTCTTGAACTGTATGTAGAGACATAGAAAGATCAATTTTCAAGATACAGCTTAAAGGGTCTAAAGTATGAGATAAAGTTGGATATCTTATCTTGGTAACACTATGAATACGACTTACTTTGTATTTGATAACAACACAATAATCCAACGTGTTCTGTAGGTTCCACGCGAGTGGGTCATCGTATGCAAGTGGACCACAAAATAGTAATCACTAGATGTAACTTCGTTGACTAGTTAGGTTTCTATTTCAATATAATGACCTTAGTAATTTAGTCTTAATCCTGAGTGTGTTTATGAACTCGTTTCATGAGAGATTGTGCTTTGACTTGTACAGGTGAAAGTGGTCAGATTGCCGACTTAATAAGTCTACCATTCACTCATTCCCGATTTTAGGGTAAATAGATGAGTGTTCTCTTAAATTGTGTCTCTTGAACTTGAACAAAGGGTTCTACCCTCTCTATGGCACGAGAGGGGTTTCTATTTATTGGTTGGACCATAAATAGGTTGTTCATTAAAGAAGCACTTGTATTTAATGACTAAGAAGTAACCTAGGGGTAAAACAGTAATTTGACCCAGCTAGTGTTACAGACATTTGTGAATGACTAACTTCATGTTATTGGTCTATATTCATGGACATAGAAAATATATCTACAATGAGAAAAGTTTAATTGTGAGTATTTAGTGGAGTTTACACACAGTTAAAAGTTTAGTCAATTAATCTCGTATCGTTGTAGCTTATGATTTGTGGGTTCATTATGTCCTCTTCCTAGCTCGTAAACGGTAATGAGGTTAATATATCTTTAATATAATTTAAAATGTTTAAATTGACATTGAAAATTAATATATTGTATGGTGATACATTATAATATAAAGTTTATATTTTAATTAAACTTTATAATATACATTTTATTTTGGATGTGACTGAAAATTAATTTACGAGAGAATAAATATTTGAATAAGTTCAAATATTCATTTAATGTGAATTAAATTCATATTAAAACTCTAGATTAAAATTTAATATGTATATGATGCACATTAAAACTATAAGTTATGAGAGAAATGTATATATGAAGATGTTTAGGAACTTTGATTAAATTAAATATAAGATATTTAATTTAATAATTAATTAATTGAAGAGTCAAATAATACTTTAAATTAATTCTATTTGATTAAATTAAATTAATTAAATTAAAACTATAGGTAATGTGGATATTCATTTAAAAATGATTTAAATGAAAAATAAATGAAATATGATTTAATTAATTATTAATTGATTAATTAATTTATTTTATTTAATATTAATTTAATTTAATTTAATTATAACTCCCTTAAGAGTTATTTTTTTTGAAACGTGGGATGCACTCACGTAAATCCATATCTCTCTAACTTCCTCTTTTTCAAAAAGCAGAAACATTGGTGACGTGAATGAAGAGAACACAAAAAATCTCTTTCTCTCAAACTTTGCTCTCTGTAATTTTTCTCCCAATATTTTCAATCCAATTTTGGTTCACACAAGCCAAAACCTCTCACTCAGAGAATATGAAAGGCTTCAAGTGGTGGTGTTCTTCAATTTGGGGGTTTGTAGAATTTAGAGATGACAACGAGAGTAAGTTTCAAATTCTCTGTGTTTTTCTTTTAATTGTTTAAAAGCATGCTAAGCCATGAATTTTATAGTAGTTTATCTTTTCGTATTTGCTAATGTATTGGTATTTTTATTTTCCAATTAAATTTGAGAAAATGTTATGTAAAATATTCTGTTGTGCAAGGACTTTAATCCCTTCAAAACCAACCAAAAATGAAAAAAAAATCCTACAAGCATCTTCAAGGACAGAAGACTGGGAGAGAGCAAAAAAAAAAACCTATGACTACCATTTGTCACCACAACATGCACAAGACAATGGACAACACCATTCGTTGAGCGCAGGCACCAAACAAATTAATCAACCTAAGCAGAAAAGGCAAGGGTCTCGATATCTGATATGAACCGACTAAGAATCAAATTATTAACTTTTATTTTATTTAATAATCATAATGTAATTTAATATTTTCCAGTTTATCCTTTTTAATAATGTTTAAATAGGGTTAATTTAGTATTTTCATAATGAATTGGGTTTTATTGGGAAGCTATTTAAGCCCGCCTTTAGGTTGTTTTGAGAGGTTGAGTTTTTGATAATTGAAGTTTTAGAGTTTTCTATGAATGAAAATTCTTGGTAGATGACAGAGCCTCATCACCATCTTTTGCAATTCTTGATTTAGAGTTTCAAGCCAAGAACATTCAGGTAAGTTTGACCACCTTGCTTGTGGAGTGTTCGAACTTGGAGTGAGGAACTAGTTCTCCTTATCGAGATCTTTGATCAAAGGGTAATCTAAATCTAATCCATTCCCTTGAGTTTTTGTCAAATTGATTTGAGGTTTTAGAATTTGTTATTAGGGGTTCGCCAATTGGGTTCCTAATTTACAAATCCTAGGGTTTTCTTATCATTTGGCATCAGAGCTTAGGTTCTAGATTGGGTATATGTTTAATTACTTTTATTAATTGAGTCTAATTTTTAAATTGTTTTGTTCCTTTTGAATTGAAACAAAAAAAAAAAAAAAATTACCTTACTGTTGATATAGAGTACTTGGAGGAAGAAGAAAAAAAAAATCTATAGTAGAATCTTAATTGAAAGAAAAGAAAAAAATAGCAATGACCAAAAGAAAGAAAGCGAAATTGAAAATTGGAAAAAAGAGTTTCTGGTTGCAGACGCTGAAAGTAGAAAAAAGAGATTTCGAGAAATTTCAAAGTAGAAAAAAAAGATTTTGAGAACTTTCGAAATTTTAAATTTTATTTAATTTTTTGTAAGCAGCTGAAGCAATCACGTCAATTAAGCTGCTGAATTTTTATAGGTTTTAAGCTGCTTAATTTTCATAAGAAAAGAAAATTAATAGTTTCGACATATGGTTGATAATTTGAATTGAGTTTTGGGTAAAATTAGTATTGTTAAATTTTATTCTTAATTCTTTGTTTCTTTTTGTCATTATTTTGTCTAGTAGTTTGCTTTTCTTTATTTATTTTGCATAATTCTTGAATTTTGAATATTAGATTCTTAATTCTAAATATCAATTTTTTTTTTATTGTTCCTTGCCTAGTTTGTTGAATCTCGAACATTAGGTTCTTGATTTCTAGTTTTTGCTGCATTCAACTGGTTCTTTGCTTGAATTTGATACTCTACAGTCATTCTTGCTTGGTTTGTTGTTGGCATGCAACTCTGAATCAACATTTGGACACTTGAATTTTTGTAAGTAATGTATACAGGAAGAAGAAGTTTGAGAAATAGTTATGTATATCGAAACATGCATCCATTATTCTTTGGAAGATCTTCAGACCTAGATGTGTATCTTCTATTGGAGGAGAAAATTGATGTCAAATTTGAATATCAACATTACAGTGAAAAGGAAAAGGTAAAACTTGTTGTTTCTACATTTGAAGAATATGCACTAAAATGGTGGAGATATTTATTGTCGAAAAGAAGGAGAAGAGGAAATCATGCAACACTCTCATCGGAAGAAATTAAGGTGCTAATGAGAAAGCGTTTTGTTCCCCTAGATTTCTACAAATTGCAAGCTTTGAAGCAAGGGAGCAAAAGTGTAAACACTTGCTATGAAGAGTTATTGTTACTACTTGAGGACGTTAACATACATGAGGAAGAGGAAACTGCCATGGATCGATTCTACAATGAACTTAATAAGCAAATTGCTGGTATGCTTGCCGATCAAGAAGAAATTCAACCTTGTGAGGACTTAGCAGAAATGGTGCATGTTGCCATAAAGATAGAAAGGCGACTCCAAAGGAAATATTCAAGGTACACTAAATCCAAGCTCAATTTTAATACCACCACACGTAAAGAGAAACGTAATAATGTTATGTCAATGCATGAACATGATGTTTTGTCTCGTAACTCATTAGATTACAAGAACTCACATGATTGTAATCTTGACACTGTTGTTGAACCACCTATTACTAGATAAGCATGTGTTAATAGTAGTGGGGAAAAGGAAGTAGATGGTAGTGAACTTGAATCTGACATACTATCTAGTCCATTAGAATCTAAAGTAATATTTGATCTCACTGTTGTATCATTGCTTCCAAGAGAAGAAAAACTTGTTGTGTGTGAGCTGGAAGACAAAAGGCACGAGACTGAGATAAAAATAATAGAAATATATGAAGAAGAAAAGTGTGCAAACATCGATGAGAGAAAAGTCAATAATGTGAGTTTGAAAATTTGTGCGGATGACAAAGAAGTCTGTTTTCTGATAGGTGAACTTCCACCAAATTTTCCTAGCTTTTCCTTTGAATTTTTGCAGGAAGTAAAAGTATTAAAACAAAGCTCCATGAGTGGTCCAAGTTCTTTTAATCGTCACAAACTAAATGAAGATTTGAAGGACCAATATTCTTTCAAAACTAGGAGGAATGCAAGGTGGTGTCTACCTTTGACATCTTATGATTTAGATCATGCTTTGCAAGGGAGACCAACCAAAAGAAGTCCAAAGAGATTGACATTATTTTCTTCTCATGACTTCAAGACTACTTTACAAGGCTTTGATTTGGATTTGAGGATGAATCCTTCAAAAGAAGGAGAGGGTGATATGAACCGGCCAAGCATCAAATTATAATTGAACTTTATTTAATAATTATGATGTAATTTAAATATTTTTCCAGTTTATCATTTTTAATAACATTTAAATAGGGATAAGTTAGTCTTTTCACAATGAATTAGGATTTTTATGGGAGACTATTTAAGTCTTGCCTTTAGGTTGTTTTAGAAAGTTTTTTATAATTGAAGTTTTTAGGGTTTTCTATGAATGAAAATTCTTTGGTAGATGATAAAGCCTCATCGCCATCTTTTGCAATTCTTGATTTAAAGTTGCAAGTCAAGAACATTCATGTAAGTTTGATCACCTTGCTTGTGGAGTGTTCGAATTTGGAGTGAGAAACTAGCTCTTCTTATCTCTTGGTCTTCGATCAAAGTGTAATCCAAATCTAATCCATTCCCTTGGTTTTTTGTCAAATTGATTTTGAGGTTTTAGAATTTGTTAGTAGGGGTTCGCCAATTGGGTTCCTAATTTACAAATCCTAGAGTTTTCATATCTATTGGTATCAGAGCATAGGTTCTAGATTGGGTATACATTTAATTGTTTTTCTTGATCGAGTATAGTTTTTAATTTGTTTTGTTCTTGTTTGATTTAAAAGAAAATTAAATCTGAGTGAATTGAAGAAAAAAAAACACCCATTTTCTTGTTGTATAGTAATTGCAAGAATGAGTGAGGAACCCAAGGATCCTAAAAAAGAATAGCGGAAAAACCATTGCCAATTCGTCGTCTCAACCCTGAACACAAAATCTTTATGCCCTAAACAAAACTTTTCCAAAATATATATATATATATATATATATATATATATATATATGAAGAAGGAAGGACTCTCCTAGACGATACTGAATAATCAGGAAAATATCGACCTTTAAGAACCTGTGATACTAAAAGAGCTAAAGTGGTGAGAACACGCCAAATCTGTTTACCAAGCAGCACTTTTTTAAAACCTTCCAAATCATGAAAATTAAGCCCCTTCCCCTCATTCGTTAAACACATTAAGTTGCATTTCTTCCCATGAATCCTCCGAGAGTTGGTAGTTGATCCTTACAAAACCAGCTCACCGTTGAAATAATATCATCACAAAATCCTTTAGCCAACCAAAAATAGCTCATGGTGTGTGATGGGATCGCCTGGGCCACACTCTTAATTAAAACTTTTTTGCCACCAATAGAAAAGAATGATCGTTTCAGCCTTGGACAACTTTGTATAAACGTTCTTTCAATTTGCGAAAATTTGAACCTTTACTTTGGGTGAACAAAGATGGAAGACCCAAATATAAACCAAAATCAGACACACATTGCACCCTCAATGCAACAACCCAACTTTTCAACTTAAGTTGAGGTCATTACGCAAGGAAAAACATAGTTTGAAACAAATGTTATGCAAACTTTAAGATCATTTAATTAAAGAAACATACAAAGCAACCTCATGTGAAAAATGTTGAAATCAATAAGTAAATAAATAATTTAACTCAGGGTCCCCTATTTAAAACCATAAAAGGAAAATAAGTGTTTAAAACACAAAACAGTCTATCTAACCAAGAGTTCATAAACAATCTAAATCATGGAAGTAAAGCGAAAACAATGGCCTAATCTCAAATGACATGGTCAGAGGTCCCTCTTGTCATTCACCAGCTTGCCTGAAAAATGAAACATTGAAAAGGATGAGTATTATAAATACTCAATAAGTGACCCATTATATTGCCTTTACCACTACTGGGCCCATTATATATAAACCCTAATTCCTTCCTTTCCAAATAAAATATATAAATCAATATATATTTTAAATACTTTCTCTTTCTCATTAATTCTTGAATCTTTCCAGTCCTTTTTCAAATTAACACTCAATTAAATTATCTTAAATCTAAAATCCACCAACATAACCTTAGTATAATTCAAGAAAATTAAATAAAATTATCTTAAATTTTGGGATGTCAAATTCTTCCTCTTTTAACGAAGTTTTGTCCTCGAACAACTCTGGGTATTGCACTCTCATGTCATCCTCACGTTTTCAAGTGGACTCCTCGACTTGGTGATTCTGCCGTAAAACTTTCACCAATGCAATCCCCTTGTTGCGCAACATTTTCATTTCCTTTGCCATAATTTGAATAGATTTCTCTTCATAGATTAAGTTCTCATTCAATTGTAATGACACATAATCAACAACATGAGATGGATCTACTATGTACTTTCTTAACATCGAGACATAAAAAACATCATGAATTGTAGAGAGAGATGGTGACAAAACTAAACGATAAGCCATAGGACCAATTTGCTCAAGAATCTCAAATGGCCCAATAAAACAGAGACTCAGCTTCCCCTTCCTTTCAAATCTCAGGACACCTTTCATAAGTGCCACTTTCAAGAACACTTTATCCCCTACTTCAAACTCAAGGTCTTTACGCCTAAAATCAGCACAAATTTTTTGCCTACTCTGAGCTATCTGCATTAGTGATCTAATTTTCTATATTGCTTTATTAGTAGACTGAACCAACTTAGGGCCAATCAATTTTTGTTCACCAACCCCATTCCAACACATAGGGGACCTGTAACTCGTACCATACAAGGCTTCAAAAAGGCGTCATGCCAATAGTAGCCCGATAACTGTTATTATAAGCGAACTCCATCAAGTGCAAGTAAAAATCCCAACTCCCTGAAAACTGTAATGCACAAGTACGTAACATATCCTCCAAAGTTTGGTTCAAACGTTTAGTTTGACCATCATTATGTAGGTAAAAAGTTGTACTAAAATCTAACTGTATGCTCAATGCTGACTGGAGACCTTTCCAGAAATTGAAGGTGAAACAAGAATCTCTATCAAATACGATCGATATAGGAACTCCATGCAATCTCAACATATCTTGCAAGTACAACCGTGCCCACTTGTTCGCTGTACAAGTAGATCTCTTTGGAATGAAATGTGCTGACTTAGTGAGTTTGTCCACAATGATCCATATCACTGTGTGATCCTTTGCTGTCTTTGGCAAACCTGTGATAAAATCCGCTGATACATTCTTCCACTTATATTCTGGTACACTCACTGTAACAAACACGTTATTTTCTGTTTTGGTGCTTTCACTTGCTGAAACACCAAACACTTACTGGCAAAATCTGTCACCTCTCTTTTCATATTATGGCACTAGTAGTTTCAAGTCTTGATACATTTTAGTACTGCCAGAATGCATTGAGAATGGGGAACTGTGACCTTCTGTCACAAAATCTTTCTTAACATCACTATCTGCTGGCACACATAATCGCCTCTTATAAAAGAGACCATTGTCAGACGACTTTGAGAATCCATCAACTTTTCCTGCCTTTGCTACGCGACATTTCTTAACCAAATAAGGATCATTATGTTGTGCATCAATAGTTCTCTGTCTCAAGGTCAATTGTACTGTCAACTGTGTCAACTGTGAGGTGACTTCCTCCATTACAACTGCAATTTCTGCTCGTTCAAAATCCTGGTGCAACTAAGTTTGTCTGGTAATAAGAATTGGCGAATAAGTTACCATTCTACTAAGACCATAAACTACCACATTTGCCTTACCTGGATGATACAAAATCTAACAGTCATAGTCTTCCCCTAGCTCTAGCCATATGCATTGGCTTATGTTCAACACATTCAGCTTGAAGAAGTACTTCAAGCTATTGTAATTTGTGAAAATTTGTATCTTCTCTTCATATAAATAGTGCTTCCAAATTTGTAATGCAAAAACCACTACTGCTAACTCTAGATCATGTGTAGGACAACTTTGTTCATGGTTCTTCAGTTGGCGAAAAACATAAGCAACCATCTTACCATGTTGCATCAACACACAACCTAAACCTTTTCTTAGAGGCATCATTGTAAATCACGCAGCTTCAACTTGATAACCAAAATCTCACAAGATAAAAAACTCCACTAAGCACTCCAACCTAAGCATAAACATAACCCAAACATTAATAATTTAATTTCTACCAGTTAAACACAAACTTCACGAGTTGTAACACAAACACTTGCAAAAAATTTTCCTAACCAACAACCTATGAAACATTGGATAGTGGCTAAATCTCCTCCAAAAACTCCTGATCAACCTTCAAAAGGGTGTTGAAGAATCCATCAAGAAATTAACCCACACTAAACAAACCTTACCCAACTTAATATATTTGATGAGCGACAACAAACTCACGACAGCTAACGAAAAATCCACAGTGGCGTGAGACGACCCATACAACGACACAGTTGAACAATTTGTGGAGAAGTTTGTGGAGAATGGCAGACGAAACGCGGACATGCGGGGCAACTAGGACTTTAGTCGATAGATTTGACTTGCGACATGTGACTGGACGAACCAGGACCTGGGGATGGCTGGGCAACGGCTCGACCACGCGCTTAGGGCTAGACAACTAAAGATCCGACGACTGTTGGATGAAAATCACAAAGAAAAAAAGAGGAGGGGCGACACTTAGCTGAAGAAGATGAAGAATAAAAAGAGATTATTTTATTTTTTTTACTTTAAGAAGATTGAAAAAGAAGAAAAGAAGGCCAACTCATTAGAAACAATAGTATTAAATTAATAAAATATGCCAAATCATCTGACTAAATATTATTTAATAGCCACAGTCTATGTAAAACGAGGACCATTTAGAACCATTTTTAGGTCCCTTACTGGGTATTTTATATACTCACCATTTTCATGTTTATTTTTAGGCAAAGGTAAGAGGAAGTTGACGAAAGACAAGAGGAATCCGTGACCATGCTCATTGAAACTATTATGACCAGATGATTCTGCTACAGTTTTTACGACCTTATGTTTTTCAGAATTTTATGAACAATTTTATCCTTTTGAACTTATGGAAACTTGCATGTTTTACTTAGCGTTCGAACTGCATTAATTTTACGTTGTTTTATTTATTTATTTATGTAATTATTCAGATTTCTACTTAAAATATATATATTTTTTAATTTTTTTGAATAAAATGATTTGAACTTTCCATAAACTTAGTTTTAAAATATTGATTTTAATTAGTAACGGTCCCAGTTCAATTTAAAAAATCAGGTCGTTACAGTTGGTACGTTTTGAAACTTAGAGAATCAAATAGACATCAACTTCAAACCTCGAGGTTTAAAAGTGCATTTTGACCAATAAATACTTTTAAAAAAGAGTTGTCAAACAAATTTGTATTTTTATTTTAAATAGTTTTATCAAAAGTGTTTAAATAAAAATGAATTATTGACAAACCTTTTTAAAGTCATTTCAAATATTCTCTTAGTTCAATTATAATAATATTTTTAAAATACACCTTTCATTGTCTAATGAAGTATATTGATTTAGGCTATATGTGTAAAAAACTCAAATTTAGCTTAATAACTTATTTATTTATTTTTGGTCAATTTAACTAGCTCGAAGATTTAGAATTATTTTTAAATTTAAAGATACAATGTTCGAAACAAATAAAAATTAAAGTTCAACTTCATGATTTATTTTAAAGAAATTCTTAAGAATAGTAAAAAAAAAACTTAAATAGATTATAAAGAATTTGATACATTTTGTAAATTTTAATTTTTTTGCTATATTTGAAAAATATTTTTTTAAAAAAATTTTTCAATATAATTTGATAAAAATTATAATTTTTTAATAATTAAATACAAAATTAAAATACTAGTTTGTTTCAGTCAGCCCATTAAAATAGAAAAACAAGATGATATTTTAAATAACCTACATTTAATTATAATTCATTTAATTATAATTCAGACTATACAAACACAATTATATAATAACGGCGCCCAAACGCGCCCTCTCTCTTTGTTACCAAGCTCCCCGGATTTCGAATTTAGGGGAATTAGAAATCAAATTAGGGAGATTTAATTTGATTTGGAACGATGAGCATCACCGCGAATCAAAGAGGGTCCAGATCATGGGCCACCGCCGAGGACGTGCCGGTGTCCAGTGGGGCTCCGTTGCCGCCCAAGAAAAAATGGTCAAATGCGATGCCTCTGTTCATCGCTCTCGTCGTCGTAGCGGAGATTATCTTTCTTGGTCGCCTTGATGTGGCTAAAAATGTACCTATGGTCGATTCATGGGCTGATTTGTTCTACCGTTCGCCGCCTTCCCGTGCACTGATCGACGGAGGTGATGATTTGAATTCTCGGTTCATTGACGGCGATCGGATTTCGGAATTGGGGATTTGTGAGGAGTGGTTGGAGAAAGAAGACGCTGTGACGTATTCTAGGGACTTCCAAAAGGAGCCGATATTGGTTTCTGGGTCTGATGAGGTTTCTTTCTTTGTTCCCCTTCTGCACCATGCTTCACTTGTCGATTGCATATAAAATGCCCTATGTACTCGTGTATTATTATGATGTACTGCATCAATATGTTATTTAATGTGCTGTTAAGACTTTGTTCTGCATCGACGTAGAAATCCATGCATTGCTACACGTAACATCTATCGATATCATTTGATATGCAAACTTTCAGTTCCATTTTCAATTTTCGGCGCACATCTTTTTGCATGCGTGGAGAGAGTTCATACATTGATTTTGTATGTTAGGAACTGAGATGTTTGTACCAAGATAGTGTCGTGTCCTGACGCTTGGTAGGAATTGAACTTGAATGTCGAAGCCTGAAGTATGAGACTATGAGTTGTGCTAAAAAGAGGTTGTGGCTCGGATTGGGAAAGCGAATGTTCTTTAAAGGTCAGATTCTTCTTTAGTACATGGCCCTGAATGAAATAGAAACGAACAATAATCCAACAACTAGATCCTTTCACATCCTTCTCCCCTCACATTCGTGTTAGGTGCAAGGACAGGCAAACCACATCTTAATTCATTGCCATTTCGCTTATTTGGGATGGAATGCCATTCATAAACATTGTTGGTCTAATGATGTTTACCTACAGACATTGCGAAGGACCTCATTCCCATCCAACTTCTTGAAGGCTCCTACTTCTTGAGGATGCTTACAAATCCTCTTTAGCAAATGTGATAGTCAAGAAACATTGAATTTTCAAGGAAAAAAATGAGGATGCTTTGAAGTGACTTTCTTCAATATTTTAAATCTCAAAAAGTCATGTTTGAAGGCCCCATGAAACAGGGAGGAAAATTTATCTATACCATGCACAACATTTTTCCTTCATTAATTCATGAATAAGGTTCAGGGAGACTATCTCACTTCATTCATGCTGGGATTTATTTCATGTAGGACTTAAAGCTTTAAAAATCCTAATTTGTATGTTTTTGTACAAAATTCTAAATTCTTTTAGCTATTTGTTTTCTGTAGGGGAGGAAATCTTGTGCTGTAGGATGTGAATTTCAGGCCAGTCCAAGTAAGGATCCGGATGCTACTTTTGGTTTAAATCACCAGGGTGGAATGCCTTCAATTATTCGATCCATGGAATCATCTATATATTATGCAGATATCAATATTGCCCAGGCACAACGGTGGGTAAGCACAATCTCTTATCTTACCATTATGCTGTTTGGAGTACAAAACTTCCCCTTTCTTAGTAAGAACATCCTTAATATTTATTTGTACCAATTATATTTTCTGTTTTTTTTTTATGAATAAATTTTTATTTAAAACCAAGAAATAAAATATTGGGGCATTACTGTCATGTATGATTACAAAAACCATGAACGGTTTGTTTATTTTTTTGTTTTGTTTTGTTTTGTTTTTTTCTCCAGTCAATCTGAATGAAATGCCTGAAAAACTTATCTAGGAGAGGAAGGCAACCGGTTTGATTTACCTATGTAGGAAAAAAAAGTGTCAGGATGGTGTGGAAGCGTGCTGTAAGCGATATGCTTAGATTGACCGTGCGGCGTCAAGACTCTACTTGACCAGACTTACTGATAGACCTTCAATTTTTCCTCATAAGATATGGTTACAACACCATGATCCCTAGAATGGGATGAAGGTTACCTATGCTAAAGGTTACCTATGCTAACAAAGAGATAGAGAAGAAGAGAGTAATAATTGTGGAAATAACTTTCCTTATTGAATAACTTTGAAAACCACAAATGTGCACTTATACAAGACCATTCTCTTGAGAGAATGTACAAGGAGAGTCACTCACTACACTTGTGAATGAATAGCGTGTGAATGAATAGCGTCCCTCGACAAGTTCAAGGTTCCACTATTTATAATGTGGGAGGGGGAGATTATTTAGCTTAGGGATAAGGAGGGAGTGGCCTTAGTTGGTGCTTAACCGTCCCACAAATTACTCTTGGCCACTCCCTTCAAGCCCCACAACCTAGCCACCTTCCTAGTCTTTAGGAAGAAGTTGATGGATGTGGCCCTTGTGCCCAAAGTCTCTCCCCATATTTGGACCTCCATTTTGGGCCCTGGCTTCATTAGATCGTCGTGTCAGACTCGTGAAACTAGCCATGAGCACAAAGGAGGTTAGTGAGTGGCAAGAGGCACCACAAGGGGGAAGACCAGAGTTGACAGTCATTGACCAAGTGGAGACTTGAGCCAATGGACTTGCGAGAGACCAAGTCAAAGCATGCCAAGGACCCCATCTAATGGCAGGTAGGTGACAAGGTGAGCAGCACATGCCTTGACCTTGAAAGGTCAGATATGACACACACGCACGAAGGTGCATGACTCGGGACAGGCAGACGACGCCAAAGGACCTGTACCAACTTCCATACGCATGCTGCGGACACTAGGACGCATGACTGTACAGACGTGCGCAGACATGCACCAGGATGACGGTGCACACAGAATGGCATGCCAAAGAGCGCGTGCGCACGACTAGTGCCCATGGGCGACACTGGTGGGCGTGCACACAGGATGCGTCTTGGGTCTAATGGGTGTTTACAACCCGACGGAGTAGGTCCATGAGGGTCACGTGGTATCATTTGGAACGGTCAAAAGGGTGACACGTGGCGATGATCAATGGATCTAGGGGGCAAGATGGAGGTTTTAACGTGGGGAAGAGACTTTAGGCACAAGGGTCACGTCCATCAACTTCTTCTTATAGACTAGGAAGCTGGCTGGGTCGTTGGGCTTGAGAGGAGTAGCCGAGAGTAATTTGTGGGACGGTTAAGCACCCACTAAGGCCATTCCCTCCTTTATCCTTAGGCTAAATAATCTTCCCCTCCCACATCATAGATAGTGGAACCTTGGAATTGTAAGGGACACTATTCATTCACAAGTGTAGCGAGTGACTCTCCTTGTACATTCTCTCTAGAAGACGATCTTGTAGATAGGTGCACATTTGTTGTTTTTATAACTATTCAATAAAAAAAGTTATTTCCTCAATTAGCACTCTCTCCTTCTCTATCTCTTTGTTAGCGTGAGTAATCTGCATCCCATTCTAGAAATCATGGTGTTGTAACCATACCTTGTGGGGAAAAATTGATAGTCCAACAGTAAGGTTGGTCAAGTAGAGTCTTGACACCGCACGGGCAACCTAAGCATATTGCTTACCGCACGTTTTCGCAACATTCGCGTTTTGAGCCTGTGACACGTCACCACGCGTTGTCCCTTTGACCAGTCCAGATGATGCCACATGTTGCTCATGGACCTACTACGTTAGGCTCAGGGATGGAGTAGTCTTGGGCTGCCCATTGGGCTCAAGGCGCAACTCGTGTGCACTTGCCCTCCAATGCCTCCCATGGGCACTGGCCGTGCGCGCGTGCGCCACTCTTGGCGTGCTAATTGCACGTGTCCAGTGTGGCACGCCTTCTGTGCGCATTGTCAGTCTGGTGCGTGTCTGTGCATGCTTGTATAGTCATGCGTCCTTGTGTCCGTAGCATGCACATTATTAATGGAGTAGTTAGAGAAGTTGATCTGTTAGAAAGCAATTATTTATTTTGTTAATTCTAGTATTTCTGTTAGCTTCTCATGGCCATTATAAATTTGTGGCTCCTCTGGATATGGTAATTAAAAAGTGAAAATAATTAAACTCTTTTCTCAAATTAATAGAAATTCTCACACATGGAGGTTGGCGTGGGTCCTTGGGGGCATGTCAGTCCCGCACCATTCGCCTCCTTGTGCGTGCGTGTTCTGTCTGGCCTCCCCCAAGACTGAGGCATGTGCTGCTCACCTCACCACCTCCTCGCCATCATGTAGGGTCCTTGGCATGCTTTGACTTTGTCTCCCCCAAGTCCATTTGACCTAGGTCTCCGCTTAGGTCAATGGCCGTCAACTCTGATCTTCCCCCTTGTGGCGGCTCTTGCCACTCACTAACCTCCTTTGTGCGCCTGGCTAGTTTTAGGGGTCTAACAAAAGACTTAGAAGGAAGGCTGCCAGAAGGGTTGTAGGTAATGGTTTGAGACAATTAGGGATTTGTAGACGTTTCATGAGCTGTTAGAGGTAGTCGTTTGCAATTGGGTTATGGTGCTTGGTTGTTGGTAGAAGTATGGATCAAATGGAGAGATGGGAAGGGGGAAGGTTAGTTAGAGAGAGAAATGCGAAACGGAGTCCAACCCTTTGAAAACTTGGAAAATAAGAAAACAAATCTTAGTTTCAAGGGGTATTTTTGGGATATGAAAATGCAGGAGGGAAGTAAGATAGGGTAATATGGGAGATAAGTAAGTGATGAATTTTGACGGATGCTGAGGGCATTCAGTTCCTTCTAGAGTGATACAAAAGTTATCCAGGATGAGCAAAAGAGTTATTGGCGTTGAATCTTCAGTGCTTTTTGATGGACCGTTCTGCTGCCTCTTTTTGTTTCCAATTGGCTCAGAATATCACTAAGCTACTACCCATTCAAAGCTAGAAAAGTTGTTTGGTCTAGTATCATTTTTGCGGTGATATCAAAGACATATCCAAGTCCACAAATGAAGTGCTTGATTCATCCATTTTCAATGCTCTATCTTTAGGTGTAAAAATTTACTTTCTATGTTATCTTTTCTTGTTACAAGTTGGAAACACCTTTTGTATTTCCGTTATAGAGCCCTTTTGTATCCTCTTGGATTACTTTATTCATCAATGAAATCGTTTCTTAACAACAAAAATGTTATCCATGATGGAGAGAAAGATCAAGAACCTCGAAGAGATGGAACAATTGGTTTTAGAGCACAAGTTGTAAGAGAACTTTGGAAGAAGTCTATATAGCCCTAAATTCAAGGGTTGAACTAGCGTTATGCTAAGAGTTTGCCCACGAGGAGAAGAGTTTAAGGGAAGCAAGGGAGGTGTGGTGGGAATCCATATTTTGTAGGTTTTTTATATGATCTATCAAGAGCATTGCAAGTTAATTGCTTTGAGGAGGCTAGGAAGCTATCAAGGCTTAAGTCAATTTTAGGGGAAAACATTGGCATGTTTTCTATGACTTAATGCATGGAGAACTGTCAAAGGACAGGCTGAATTTAAGAATAACAGTACAATTTGACTGTCATAGACCATCTAACCTTGAGGCTCTAATTTATTGGCTAGGCCAAGAATTGCACGGTGCCTCATGTGAGTCCTTTGATGATATATGGATTGCTACCCTGAATTTCACTTCGAGGTTAAGGTGTAGATTCAACGAGGGGATTGAGCTAGCTAAACGACTAGTCTGATGACCTATGTAGGAAGAAAAGAGCTAGAAGGGTTCGACTTTCTCTACGCCTTGAAATAATTAGAAAACTAATATAATGTTTGGCCTTGCTGTTATGGCATTATAGTAAGTTTATTGTTATAGGATTGTGGTGGTTAGTCGTGGTAAGGCGTCACTATAGGAAGGGATGGGAGCCCAAACGAGGAAGGATAGGTAAACAAATGAAAAGGAGAGTTCGAGCCTTCTTGTAAGCTTGGTAAATAAAAGAACTATTGAAGTTCAAAGATTTCTCCCTTCAAGACATTGCCTTAAATTGGTCAGCTTTCATACGGCCTTCTTAAAGATCTTGGCTTATTTGAGTGCCTTCTTCCCAGTTCTGGCTGTCTGCCAGATGCTTTCTTCTTTCAGTTGATGAATTATATGTGTTCTATGTGATCCCCTCGCTTTTATTTGTCTCGGTTTTATTTGTCTCGGTTTAAAGATTTTCGACCTATAAGTTTAACCACCTTATTATACAAATTGCTAGCAAAGGTACTTGCCGAGAGACTCAAGACTGTTATGCCAAGCATAATATCCCCAACCCAAAGTGCTTTCGTGGCAGGTAGAGAAATAATTGATCCAATCCTTACAGCAAATGAAGTGGTGGAGGATTATAGATCAAAGCAAAAGAAAGGATGGATCCTCAAGCTGGATTTGGAAAAAGCATTCGATAGAGTGGATTGGAACTTCCTCCAGAAAGTTCTAACGGAAAAGAAGTTCAGTGTGCAATGGATAAGTTGGATCATGGGTTGTGTGCAGAATCCAAAATACTCAATTTTCATCAATGGAAGACCTAGGGGCAGAATTACAGCTACCCGAGGATTAAGGCAAGGAGATCCCTTATCTCCCTTCCTTTTCTTACTTGTAAGTGAAGTCCTTAGCAGTTTAATACTAAATCTACACAAGAAAGGATTGTATGAAGGGTTCACAG
This sequence comes from Cucumis cinereus, assembly GCA_037974625.1. Lineage (NCBI taxonomy): Eukaryota > Viridiplantae > Streptophyta > Magnoliopsida > Cucurbitales > Cucurbitaceae > Cucumis > Cucumis cinereus. The sequence continues at coordinate 9,965,783 of JBBPDJ010000020.1, forward strand.
TTGGAAAAGAGAAGGTACACGTTCCTTTATTGCAATTTGCCGATGATACTTTGCTGTTTTGTAAATTTGATGATGATATGCTTGGAAACCTCAAATCTACTATTGAGATATTCGAATGGTGTTCGGGTCAGAAGATAAATTGGGAGAAATCGACATTATGTGGTATCAATATTGATGAAAGCAAAGTTAAATCTGCTGCAACAATGTTGAATTGTAAAACAGAAGCTCTTCCTATTATGTATTTGGGACTTCCTTTGGGAGGATACCCTAAATTCTCACATTTTTGGCAACCGGTGGTCGATAAGGTCCAGAAGAAGTTGGATAGATGGAAACGTTTCAATTTATCAAGAGGAGGTAGACTTACCCTATGTTCTTCCGTTCTCTCAAACCTTCCAACTTACTATATGTCGGTGTTCCTAATGCCCGAAAAGATAATTAAAGTCATAGAAAGAGCAATGAGAAACTTTTTCTGGGAAGGAAACAAGGGAAGTAATATGAACCACTTAGTCAAATGGTCAACGGTCTCAAAAGCTTATACCGAAGGAGGAATTGGTTTAACTCGGATAGCTATTAAAAACCTAGCTCTATTGGCTAAATGGGGATGGAAATTCTCTCAATCTCAATCCCCTCTATGGTGTTCTGTTGTTAGAAGCATCCACGGCATTGATCCTTACAAATGGCATACGGGTAGAAAGGAAGTTGGCAGCCTTAGAAGCCCTTGGATAAATATTTCTCGACAATGGAGAAAGATAGAGGTATTGTCAGTTTTCAAGGTTGGAAGGGGGGATAGAACAAGGTTATGGTTAGACCCTTGGTTAAACAATTTACCATTAAAATCGGTCTGCCCTAAGCTCTATAGATTATCCCCCCTCTCCCGACGCAACAGTGGCTGATACATGGGACCAAACAACTGCTTCTTGGTCACTAATCTTCAGAAGATCACTTAAGGATGAAGAAATTATTGAGTTTCAACGTCTCCTCGGGATCCTTGACACTTTTATACCTTCGGATCAGCCGGATAAACGTAGCTGGAGTTTGGATTCTTCCGGGTCTTATTCTGTTAGATCTCTTTCCATACACCTTGAATCTTCAACTCCCATGGAGGTTCAATCGGTAAAAAGACATTGGAAGTCAAAAAGTCCAAAGAGAGTCAACATTACTGTTTGGATTTTATTGAAAGGTAATTTAAATTGTGCTTCGGTTCTTCAAAAGAAACTTCCAGCTCACTACATCTCTCCACATGCTTGTCCTCTGTGTTTACAAGCTTATGAAGACCCTCAACACCTTTTCTTCAGTTGTAGGTATGCTGGAAATTGTTGGGGAAAATTACTGACATCTTTTAATCTAAGCTGGACATTTGACAGGATATGTTGCAATAATGTCTCACAGCTTCTGTTTGGCCCCAGTTTTACAAATCAGACCCTTATTTTGTGGGTAAACGCAGTCAAGACCATTCTTGCTGAATTGTGGTTTGAAAGAAATCAGAGGGTTTTTAATAATACAGCCTCACTATGGTCAGAAAGATATGAGCTTGCCAGGCTAAACTCCTCCTCTTGGTGTTCTTTAAGCAGTAAATTTTCGGACTACTCAGTTCAAATGATTGTGTTGAA
>JBBPDJ010000020.1:9971587-9998398 GCA_037974625.1 Cucumis cinereus
ACGTTTTTCAAAAACAGGTGGGGGAAATTTTTTAGACCCTTGGGGGGGGGTTTTCCCCCCCCCCCCCCCCCCCCCCCCCAAAAAAAAAAAAAAAAAAAAAAAAACCCTCTAACAGTCTTTGATGCTTTTTTAGGAATGGCTATAGTATAGTAATGACCACCAGTCTCTCATCAGATGTACCTGTTGGATACTTCTCCTGGGCCGAGTATGATATCATGGCTCCAGTGCAGGCAAAGAGTGAGAGAGCCCTAGCAGCTGCTTTCATTTCAAATTGTGGTGCTCGTAACTTCCGCCTGGAAGCTCTTGAGGCTCTTGAAAAGCTGAACGTCACAATAGATTCCTATGGTTCTTGTCACAGAAATCGTGATGGAAGCACAGGTGCATTTTAAAATTTTCCTGTGACCACATATTATATAATGTTTTATTCATCTCTTAAATCATTGGGTTTTTGTTTCCTTGTTTGTACTCCGCTTTTGGTTCTAAGTCACATATTTTCCAGATTCTGCTATGAGTAGTTCTCATCGTATTGTTTGTTAGCATTAAGAAAGAGGACATTTGTCATAATTTATTGGGTCTAGTTTGATTCTAGTGTTGTATTTGATGGTTTTTCCTTATCGGTCATTGTTGCTGACATGTGCTTCTGCTTATAATGATTAGTGTGCGCCTCTTAGTCTTTCTATCTCTTAAATCCTGAATTTGATTGACCTAGGAAGCATGAACCCACTCTACTTATCTACTTATTTGTGTGAGGCATGGATGCACTCTGTTGAAGTGGATGATATTCTATTTTTGATATATTTGAAACACGTGGAGGGTGCACATCGTGACACGTTCGAGTCAATAGGATGGATGTTTAGTAGAAAGAATTAAAAGACATGATAGTTTTTCAATTTAAACTAAAATCATTTACATCAAGTAACTGCAATACAAAATTCTCATCTAATAAAACCTAATCAGCCTCAATCCTCTCTTTGAGGATAAAGCTCTAATCCGTTCATCAAGAGGAAACTTGGAAGATTGTTTCGAGACCCCTGGGAAATGGAAACGTTTTGTGCCTTTTTACCTACTAATCGAAAAATGGAACAAGTTCAAGCATGGTAGGCCAGAATTTGTTAGAGGTTTTGGTGGGTAGATCTCTATAAAAAATCACTCACTATATTACTAGAAAAAGGATATCTTTGCTGCAACTGGAAATTATTTTGGTGGCCTTGAAAATATTTCTTTAGACATTTTGAATATGACCAATGTGCTGGAAGCTAAAATCAAAGTAAGACAGAATCTTAGTGGTTTTTTACCGGCAACTATTGAATTGAAGGATGAAGTTCATGGCAATTTTTTTCCTAATTTTGGTGACATTAAAGCTATTGAAGAGCCTGCAGCCATTCAGAACGCTCTTTTTATCACGGATTTTACAAATCTGATTGACTTAGCAAGAATAGACCAAGCTTTAAAGGATGAATGAGTAGATTTGAAGGTTTTGAAATCGGAATGGGCATTTCTTAATTTGTCACAATCAAAGCCAGATTTTGCAAGGAATCCCCTCAAAGATAGTCAAGTCCTCAAGTCAGTTCAAGCTTGCCTGGCTGGTGATCCATCTCTCATCCTGTCGGAATTCTTCTCCCGCTGCATTAAATTTGAAAGGGAAAGATTTTTCGGCCGTGCCCAATGGAAAATCAAGAACCACCCACATGCTTAATAAGAAATTAATTTCGGCTGATACACCACTGAAAGAAGGCGAAATGGCAACCAATTACTCCCCAGACGTTCCAAATTCTCCAAAGAAACGACCGTTGTCTCATGCTCAAACAGAGCAGATAGTTTCTTCCTCAACTGCTGCTTCAGTGCGCACCAAATTTCCACCTGGTAAAGTTCCATCCACCACCTCATCTACAGCTACAGCATCTCTTTCCTCTGTATCTCTCTCTTCCTCGGCAAGATCGAAGTCTAGAGTAAAAAATAAAAACACGTCAAAATCAAGAAAATTCCACGAAACATTTTGTTAGAAGTAAGAGATTGAAGGAGGTGACAAGATTAAGATCTTTAAAGACCAAGTTATTTTCAGAACATAACCTTGATTTGTTGGAGGAAAAATGTGCCATGCCCATTCTTCATCCCTCTCAAACAGGTCAAAATCTCAATTTTCCACTTTTCCTCAATTTACACATTGTTTTTTCCTTCCCTAACTCTAAGTTTGAATTCTTGAGAGGTACTCCAAACCACAATTTGACTCCCCCACCCAAAACAACAGATGACAAAGATGTTAACTCTTCTTTTAGTGTGAGCAGCAAGGAAGACGATCAACTAGAAAGGTCAGATGATAAAGAGACTCAACACTTGAAGGAACTCCTAGACATTGATCTCAATGCTCTGTTTCAAATTGAGGAGGATTTGTTTATTGAAAGACATTCTTCAGAACCACCATCAGAGGATCAACGTTGTGATATTCCAGCACACTTGAAATCTATTCTTGGCAAATGCAAATTGGTCTTGGTCTGAGTGCGGCAAGAAGCAAATTTTTAGTTACCTTTGCTGTGGAACAATGAAAATTATATCATGGAATACGAGGGAATTGAAGAATGTAACAAGAGATTGTCTTTAAAGAGATTCTTGGAAATTCACAACCTTGGAAGTAGTACTTATCCAAGAATCTAAGAAGAAGAATTTGATGTACTTTCCATAAAATCACTTTGGAGTTCAAAGGACATTGGATGGGCATTTGTCGAATTGATTGGAACTTCAGGAGGAATGCTAATTATGTGGGACACAAGCAAATTAACGGTCACTGAAACACTAAAAGGCAGATACTCTTTGACTGTAAAATGCACCACTCTCTGTAGAAAAACTTGCTGGTTAACCAATGTGTATGGCTCAAACGATTATAGAGAAAGGAAATTTGTATGGCTTGAGCTTCTCATTCTCTCATAATTTTGTTCGGAAGCTTGGTGTATTGGAGGGGATTTCAACATCACAAGATGCACATGAGAGATTCCATTTTGGAAGAACAACCAAAGGTATGGGGCTGTTTAATAAGTTTATTGATAAAGCTAAGCTGCTGGAAGTTCCTCTTTGTAATGGCAGGTACACTTGGTCTCGAGAAGGGGCTACCATTGCAAGATCATTATTGGACAGATTTTTCATAAACAATGCATGGCATGATGAATTCGAAAACACAAGAGCCAATAGGCAAGCTTGCCTATTTTCTGGCACTTTCCCATTTCACTCGAGGCTGGCTCCTTCAGGTGGGGACCCTTTCCCTTCAAATTTTGCAATAGCTGGTTACTTGACAAAGATTGCAGTTTAGTCATTGAAAGAGCATGGAACAGTAGTAGCTCAGAAGGTTGGGCAGGTTTTGTCCTTAATTCTAAACTGAGGATGTTTAAAAATGCAGTAAGAGCTAGGCTAGTTGACTTCTAGAAAACTAAGAAAAGAAGGGAAGAAGACCTGATTAAAGAAATAGAAAGTTTGGATGCTTTGGTCGATTTAATAAGTCTCTCAGATTCTGAATTAGCTTCCAAATCTTCACTGAAGGCAGAATTGATGTCCTAATATAGATTTGAGGAGATTAATTTAATTCAGAAAAGCAAGTTGAACTGGATGCGGTTGGGGGGCCAAAAAACAAGTTTTTTCCACAAATTCCTTGCAGCTAAGAAAAGGAAGAATCTGGTTGCAGAGCTGGTTAATGAATTCGGGGTGCCTACCAATTCTTTTGGAAAAATTGAAAATCTGATTCTGGAATTTTATACTAAACTCTTATCTAAAAGTCTGGGCCTGAGATATATCCCCATAAATTTTGTTTGGCTTTGTATAACTACTACCCAGAATTTAATGCTTACAGCAAGGTTTTCGGAGTTTGAAATAAAAGCTGCTGTCAAGTCACTTGGAAAATGCAAAGCCCCTGGACTAGATATGGTTTTACCACTGAATTCCTTATTAAATGTTGGAATTTAGTTAAGCCAAACTTCCTCTCTATTTTTGAGGAATTTCATCGAAACGGTAGATTAAACGCTTGTGTGCAGGAGAATTTCATTTGCTTGATCCAGAAAAAAGAAAATGTGGTGGCTGTCAAAGACTTCAGGCCAATTAGTCTCACAACCTTGACTTACACGGTTATTGCCAATGTGCTGGCCGAGAGACTTAAAAAGGTAATGCCTTGTATCATTGCTCCTTCACAAAGCGCATTTATAAAAGGAAGGAAAATATTAGATCCCATCCTTGTTGCTAATAAAGTTGTTGAGGACTATCGGGCCAAGAAGAAGAAAGGATGGATCCATAAGCTTGATATGGAAAAAGCCTTTGACCGAGTTGAATGGGACTTCCTTAAGAAAATTTTGAAAAGCAAAAAGTTTGATCACAAGTGGATTGATTGGATAATTGGTTGCCGAGAGGTACTCTGTTCTTATCAATGGTAGGCCGAGAGGAAGGGTGGTGGCCTCAAGGGGAATTAGGCAAGGCGATCCCTTCTCACCATTCCTTTTTCTACTGGTAAGTGAAGTACTTGGTGCTCTAGTTGAAAATCTGCACCAAAATGGTCTCTAGGAAGGATTTGTTGTGGGCAAGAACAATACTCATGTGCCTATTCTTCAGTTCGCGGACGACTCTCCTTTTTTGCAACTATGACAGCATCATGATGGACAATTTGAGGCAGACAATAGAGCTTTTTGAATGGTGTTCCGGCCAAAAAGTGAATTGGGATAAGTCGACTTTGTGTGGGGTCAACATAGATGAAAGTGAGTTGTTGTCCATGGCGGCCATATTTAAGTGTAAGGTAGAACATCTCCCCATAACCTACCTCGGTTTACCTAAACAAATTTGGTAACCGGTGATTGATATAATCCATGCAAAGATAGATAAATGGAAAAGATATAACCTATCAAGAGGGGGAAGAGCTACCTTATGTAAGTTCGTTCTTTCTAACCTCCCCACCTATTACATGTCGACATTTCTAATGCCCGAAGGAGTCATTTCAAAACTTGAAAGAATTCTTAGGAATTTCTTTTGGGAGGGGCATGAAGGTAGTAAAATTAATCATTTCGTTAGATGGGAAACGGTCAACGGAACTTTGGTCGATGGTGGTCTCGGTTTAGGAGGGTTCAAAGCCAAAAATGGGCCCTTTTAGCTAAATGGGGCCAGTGATACTTTGTGGAAGAAGACTCTTTATGGTGTAAAGTGATAAGAAGCATTCATGGCAAAAATACATTTAATTGGCACACTGCAGGTAAGATGGAAAATGTTTGAGGAGTCCTTGGGTTAGCATTTCCAGATCGTGGTTGAAAAATGCGTTAGCAACCTTTAGATTGGGAAATGGAAGAAGGATAGCCTTTTGGTTAGACTCATGGTGAGTGAGACACCTTTTAATTCTGCCTACCCAAGGCTGTTTAGCATTGCCATACTTCCCAATGGCTCGGTTGCCGATCATTTGGACTTTTCATTGGCCTCATGGTCAATCATTTTCCGCCGTTTGCTAAAGGATGAGGAAATTATAGAATTCCAGTCACTTCTCTGTAAAATTGCAGATAAAAGCCTTTCTGAAGATCATGACCGTTGGTTTTGGTCTTTAAATGGCAGCAGGAAGTTTACAGTAAAGTCCCTTACTCGTCACTTATCCCCATCCTCCCCTTTGGACAAATCACTCTATAAAGCCATTTGGAAGTCTAGCTTCCCGGGAAGGGTGAATATCCTCATTTGGATCATGATGGCGGGAAATTTGAATGTATCCTCAGTTATGCAACATAAACTGCCTAACAGCTGTCTCTCCCCCTCCATTTGTCCATTGTGTTCACAGAATAAAGAAGACTCCTAGCACTTATTCATCTTCTGTAAGTATTCGGCCAAGTGTGGGGAAAAACTGTTTGAAGAGTTTAATCTGTCTTGGGTTTTTGGAGCAAATTTTAGAGAAAATGCAAGGATTTTGTTAAGAGGTTTCAGCTTGAATAAAGAAGCTTCACTACTTTGGAACAATGTGGTGAAAGCGATCTTGGCAGACATTTGATTTGAAAGGAACCAAAGAGTCTTTCATGACAAATCAATGGGCTGCTTTGATTGCTTTGATATAGCACATAGAAATAACCTTCTTCTGGTGCACCCTCTCAAATCTTTTCGGAAGCTACAACATTCAAGCCTCAACCTAAATTGGAGAGCTTTTATTTTTCCAACCTGTTTTTGTTGCTACTATTCTGTTTTTACTTCTCTTTTTTTCTTCGGTTTACTTTTCATTGTACTAACTCTTTATTAGTCATGAACTAGTTTTGTTTTCCTTCTTGCTTTTGTTCTTCTGGATATAATGAGGTCGCGAAGGGGGTGTCAACCTAGTTGAGATGTTCGAGTGTGACTGCTTATCCCTAGTATTTTTTTCCGGTTCTTGTATAACCCTCTTGTACTTTGAGTTCGTCCCTCTTTTTGACTATTAATAAAGAGATCCGTTTCCGTTTAAATAAAAAAAAACCTAATTGGCTGGGTGTGAAAGGTAGGAGATGTTTGAGTTGAAATATTTTGTCAAAAGCCTTTTATACTTTTATTTATTTGTTATTTTTATTATGATTTAAGAAACAATTTTATTGACAGATGAAATTAAGGAGTAAGACTCCAAACCTATTGGTGAATTACAATAATGATATCCAATTGGAAAATAAAAAAGACATGCTATAATAAAAAGAAAGGGTGTTTTTGTTTTACCTAAAAAGAAAGCAGGTAATAGAATTGTTCCATTAGACACTCAAAAAAGGAGTAAGTATCCCTTAAAAGATGACCATCTCTTTCACCCCAAAGCAATCATAAAACAGCACGAACGATAGCCAGGCCTAAAACTTTAGTACCACCAAAAACCAACCAAAACAGGAGTGAGGATATTGAAAACGTTATTAGGGAATGTTAATGACCTGTCAAAAGCCTCCTAAATAATTAGCCGAACATGGGATGGAAAGCAGCAATGTAAAAAGCCTTTTATTCCTCTCCAAAGGGAGTTTGTATCTTTTAAACTTTTATTCCTTTCTCATTACAAAAATAAATTAAAAACAAATGATCGAGATATTCCCCACTGGAAACCATCATAGGTTGACTTAGTGGTAAAAAGGAGACATAGTGTCAATAAATGGCTAGGAGGTCAAGAGTTCAATCCATGGTGGCCACCTCCTTAGAAATTAATTTTCTACGAGTTTCCTTGACACTCAAATGTTGTAAGGTTAGGTGGGTTGTCCGGTGAGATTAGTTTTAGGTGCGTGTAAGCTAGCCTGGACACTCGTGGATATTCATCACTTGATTCACACATGAGTTTCTTACTTGATTGGTTATTTGGCATATTTTGTTGCGAAATTTATTCCCTTAAGAGAATATAATATACCTTACAATATTTTGGTCAACTCATAAATTAAAAGAATTGCGGGGTAGATATCCAAATAAACTTGCAGGGATCAGAAATTTAGATTTTACCAGTTTTATTGCAGTTGAAAGTTTTGTAATACACATTTCTAATTTGCTCTCTGCAGTGAACAAATTGGAGGCTCTAAAGCGCTACAAGTTCAGCTTGGCTTTTGAGAATTCCAACGAGGAAGATTATGTGACAGAAAAATTTTTCCAATCTCTAGTTGCTGGTAAGAAAATTGGATCTTTTCTCTGACTCCTGGATATATCCTTTCTTCCCTCATATGCTTCATTCAATGATGAGGTCTTCCATGATCATATCTCTTTTATATACTTCCATATTAATTGAATTATAGTTTGCAAGGACGAAGAGTTGGTTGAAAGTTATTCGCTTATGTTTTCAATTTTTATGTCTCAAGTTGTCTTATGGGTACTGGATAAAGAATTACTCCACTTATCGTTCAATGCTCCAAAATCCAGTCCTTGTATTGAAAGTCAGTCCTTGTATTGAAAGTTGCGGCCTTTGTTTTTCTTGTCGTTGTTGTAGGAGCTGTTCCAGTGGTTATTGGAGCTCCAAACATTCAAGATTTTGCTCCATCACCTGCTTCACTTTTGCATATCAGGGAACTTTCAGATGTTGAGTCAGTTGCCAACTCTATGAAATACCTTGCAGCAAATCCTGAGGCATTCAACAATTCTCTGAGGTGAAATTAAATCCGTCTTGAGAAGTGAGACATTTCGGGTCTGTTTCTGATGTTCCATCTCAACTATGTGCATTTGGTCTTTCCCATTTTAGGTGGAAATATGAGGGCCCATCTGATTCTTTCAAAGCGCTATTGGATATGGCAGCAGTTCATTCAACATGTCGCCTTTGTATTCACGTGGCAACCGGTATTCATGAGACCGAAGAAAAGGGTTTAGCATTCAAAAATCGACCATGTCAATGCACCAGAGGTTCTGAGACCGTTTATCACTTGTATGTTAGAGAAAGAGGAAGGTTTAATTCTGAGTCCATTTTCTTAAGGTAATCCATATACACTTTTCAAGATTACTGTATCACGTGACTTGTCTATTTTTTTCTTCAACAAAATGCTAGGTGGGTTCAGATTGCCTGTTTGGAATGATTTTCCTAGTGGTTAAAAAAGAAAGTCTTTACGAACAAACCTTTAAAACTGAGAAGTGTCTTACGTGCAAAGGATTTATTCCCTAGATTGTAATCTTTGAGTTCTAACAAATATGAATTACTGGATTTAAAACTATGGTTTCGTGTAATCTATGTTTCAAAGCGTAATAAAGTACAATAGTCTTCTCGGACTTAAACGTAAGCTGCAAATAAAGTGTGATCTTCTTTTCTGTGAGGTGCACGATATATGAAAATAGTACTTAAAGAAGAGAGCATAGTTGAAGCGGAAATATGAAAAAGAAGATCCTAACCATAAGAATTTTTGCCTTGAGGCATGGTAAATTTGATTTTTTAGTTAATGACAAAGGAAATTCCTAATTATTGCTATTTTCTAAAAACAATGAAAAAGTCCCATGGCCAAGGCTTTAAGTAGACTGCCTCTCAAATGTAGGTTTGACTTTTCAACTCTAAATTATACGAACATAACCAGTCCAAGTAGTCTTCTGCCCCCTTCTCAGAATAGAATGTCTAAGACCTTAGTTTGCAGGTCGAGTAATCTGACGGTTGAAGGGCTGGCCTCAGCAGTGATTTCGAAGTTCAATTCTCTGAAGCACGAACCAATATGGAAGCAGGAGAGGCCTAAAAGCTTAAAAGGAGGGGATGAATTAAGGTTGTACAAAATATACCCAGTTGGGTTGACCCAAAGGCAAGCTTTATATACCTTCAGATTTAAAGGGGACTCTGATTTCAGAAGATACGTGGAAGATAACCCTTGTGCTAAATTTGAAGCCATTTTTGTATAGTTTGAAGGTTCTTTCATTTCTTGTTTTACTCGATTAGGCTACACGAACAAACCCTTTGTAAATGTTCTGTTGAGATAATGGCCAACGCCCACTTTAGTTTAAAGAGGAAATTCAACGTTCTATGATATTTTCACAGGAGAGCATAATACTAAATTATCATTTGTTTGGGGTCCAAGATCATTTCAATTTTCTTTTCCTCTCTTTGTAGATTTGTCACTTTCCTTTCAGGTCGAGCCAGATGTCAACTGGAAGTGCTAGATTAGGAATTTAATTTCTTAATTTTGGTGATGGTTTATTTAGTTCCTCTTTTTGTAGATTTGTCTCTTTCCTTTCAGGTCTTGCCAGATGTCAAGTGGAAGTGCAAGATTAGGAATTTAACTTCCTAATTTCAATGATGGTTTATTTAATCTTAAAAGTTTTTTTTTTTTTAATTATTTTTTATTTTATTTTTAAAATTAAAAAATTACTTGCATTTCGACTTGTGATTGTATTTTATACTAAATGAAGATCGTGGATAAACAAAATATGATTTTGCTTTAATAGAATAGATGAAATGGAGGTTTATGATAATAAGTTGGATACACTAAGGTTGAAGGTTATAAAAGATTTATTATTTGTAGTTGAATGAATAAGGATATCAATTGTCATTTTGAAGGTTGATAGTTCAATCCTTATTTTTCTAATTAAGAAAAATATAACTTATCGTAGATGAGTAAATAAAGTCTACTTAAAAATTTTTATACGTTTCCATTTACGTCAGTCTGTTTGATTAGCATTAGGTGCAGCCTTTTAAGAATTTTGGTTTGGCATTAACCATAAATGTGAATGAAATATGTTTCAAACTCTTTTTAACTTTTTTTTTTTCCTTTTAGGTGTAGCCATGTAAAGAATGAAACAAATCATGCTTACAAAACCAATACTTTTCCAGTGTCAAACTTGTGTCAAACATGGCTCATACAGTTCTAAAGTCTAAAATAAGTGGTCTGAGGCAGAATAAATATTGGGAGGAGACTGTGGTGAACCAGTTTCAAGTAAAAAGCTTCTACTACAATATGACCTAGATGTGCTTGATGAAGAAGCAAGATACCTTCCATCTCCACTGTGGTTCACATCACTTTTATGCATTTTTCTCTTGCTCATGCTCTGTCTCCCTTCAGTCCCTCCATATTCTTCATCATCCACAGCCTCTATGAGCCCTTGATGCATCGGATCCGAACTCTCGTACAATAGTCGAAGCACCTGTTTAATCGAAGGCCTTGCCCTGCCTTCTCCCTCGGTGCACCATCTCACAATTGACACGACCGTGTGAAGTTGGTCCAAGTTAAAACAACCCTTGATACTTGGATCTACTAGTTCAGATATCCTTGAATCTGAAATCATGTACCCTAGGGACCATTCAACCAAATTCTTCCCATCTTGTATCGCGCGTCTGCCTGTAACTATTTCCAGAAGTAGTACGCCGTAGCTGTATATATCACTTTTCTCAGTAAGTTCTTGTGTGATGACATACTCAGGATCCATATAACCTGAAAATTAATTAGCAATGAGATATTACTAGCTTATGAAATGGCAATATCCATACACAAGTTGAACAATTCCTTGTCTTCCAAACCTGGTGTTCCTCGGATATCTGTATTTACAGGTTCGAAGAAAACAGAACCGCCCTTTGAAGCATGTGCAAGGCCAAAATCGGCAACCTGGAATATAAGATAGAATTATAATAAGTTATTATAATAAGTTATAGCATTTGGATCTGCTGATTGTAACCAAAATTTATCTTCAGTTCAGTTGTAAATCTATGTCTGTATTACTAATACAAATCTGTCGTATGGCACCCCGCCCTCGGGCCAAACAAAAGAAAAGAGCAATATTTGTGATTACAGACGAATTTGCTCAGTTACCTTAGCTACAAAGTTCTCATCCAGTAAAATGTTGCTGGACTTAATGTCTCTATGGCATAGTGGAGGATCACAATAATAGTGAAGATACTCCTGCATAGGAGAAGTTGAGGTGAATGGAAGAGTTTATTAGTTTAGTAGCTTTGATGAGAATAAGAATATCGGCACGCTACCAGAGCATTGGCGACATCGATGGCAATTTGGATTCTTGTCGGCCAACTTAGAGGGGTCCTGCTAGGAGCTGCACGAACGTGAGAGCGAATTCATTGATACAAAATGCAAAGGAGGATGATAAAAAGAAGCTCAATCATTTGACCTAGACACTTGAAAGGGTTTCTAAATACTTTTAGATTCTTCCGTTTCTTTCCAACCATATGGTGGTTCAAATGAAATTACATCAGCAATTTTCTTTCCATTCTAAAAGGATGCGACCACGGAGCTTATGAGTAACAATAGGTTCTAAACAAATTTTGTTGAAAGATCGTCTGAAGATTGTTTTCATAAATAATTTCCAGAAACTGCATTTCAGTTAATCTTGTTTAAAATACTTTAGAATGAAACATCATTCATATTTTGAGAAGTACAAGGGGGAAAAAGGAAAGAACAACAGCGTCCTATAAAGAAACTGACATACCATGAAGATGGTCCTTCAAGCTTCCATTAGCCATATACTCGTACACAAGAAACCTGACGAGGAAAAAAAGAAAAAAAAGCGTAGCATTTCATGTTGCCGTCACACGATGTTAAATGCCTCCGCAAAAGTATTAACGTTTAGTGAACTACCGTTCATGCTTTTCAACACAAAAGCCTCTTAAAGCAACAAGATGTCGGTGATGTAATCTCGCAAGCAGCTCGATTTCTCTGCCAAATTCATCTTCGCCCTGCTCGGAGACTTTGTTCATCCTCTTCACAGCTACTACTACATCATCACTGAAGTGAGCTTTATAAACAGTTCCATATCCTCCTTGACCAATTGTTGTACTAAAACTATCTGTTGCCTTCTTGATCTCCTTATAGCTGAACTTCTTAAACATGGAAGGTCCTGCATGAGATGCCGGAGACAACAGAGGGCATAAGACACAAAAGAAAGAGACAACTGAAAGATGACTTGAACATGTATGTTCCTAAGGCTAAACAAAGAACTCGAAAAAATGACAGGAGTACAGATAATTCACCCAACCTTCCTGATACTTTTTGATGGGACGAGAGGGGAAAGATTTTGAAGAGTTGGCATCCATCTTATCAGAATCCTTTAGCTCTCGGCTTTTCCTTCGAATCAACACAATCAAGACAACCAGCATCATTACAGAAGCGACAGTCACCGCGATGCCAATACCCGCCACTAATGTCAGATGGTAGGAATGATGTTGGTGACTTTTAGCACCAGCAACACCAACCGTCAGTGACCCCGGGCTTTCAGCAGCTGATGGACTTGGGGAAATTTCTGGGGTAGTCAAAGATGGGGGTGGAGCTGAAAACAGCATGAAAATTTAAATCACATTGTACTCTTAAGTTGGAGAAGATGAATTTGGGAAAAAATAAAAACAAATCACTACCTAAGATTAAGGAAACTTGTATCTGACCATCAAATCATGAGCAGAAAAATAATGCCCTCTTCTGTGTGCACCATCCCCTCACCCAATATCCTCTTTTATCAGTAAAGTATAATAGCCTATATAGGGAGCGTGGATGGTGATCTAAGGTTTAAAACTAGAGTTTAGTCTAGTCTAGTCTGTTTGTGTAAGCAAATACCCACCTTCATAGGTTGCTAAAAATTTATTCTTAAATAAACTTTACAACTGACATAGAATACCTACGTAATGGCGTGTTAGGTACCCAAACACAAGAAAACACTAAAGACAACTGTATTGCAGTATCAACGAAGAAGTTACAATATCAATAGCCTTTCGAGAGGGCTATGTCTCTCCCATGACCAATCCACCAAAGAGTAACTTGCGGAAATGATCTTTCCACCTAAGATGCCCAACCTCTTTATTTATAACCAATTCACCACTAACTAGTTACCAGTACGTCTTTACTAGTATCCTACTAATTTTCTCCAAAATATCCCTCTAGTTTGTACCCTCACATGATGTTAACAATATTCTGCGAAACTAGAGACAGATGGCATTGAGCAACATACATTATGCAAATGATAGCTATTGAACTTAAAGTGTGTGCAGTAGTAAAAATCAAAAGGAAATACTAGCCTTACAAGAAAAGAACCAAGCCTGTCTGGCTCTTACAAAAGAGAAACTATACAAATTTCGTATTTGCTTTTTTATATATTTATACCTGGGGGCTTGTTAAGGCCTTGAACTCCAAAGAAGCAGGTTGCAAGATCAATAACTGAAGCAGGATCAAGTTGGCTAGCAAGTGCAACAAATGTAGCGTCACGACAAGTATTTAACGTTATATTATCTTCTCTTCCAATCAGATAGCGGAGATAAAAAATGCCAGCATTAATACACTTCCTACAAGTACTCTCCTCTGATATTGGCAACTTGCAATTTTCACTGACATTTGTAAATTTCGGAGATTCCAGCATCTGTGTGACGGTCTGTCGGCCTCTACATGCATAGTTCACTGGAATTTTAGTTCCAACCCCACAGAAAACCATGGCATTTCTAGGAACTCCATACAGTCCCATGGTTTGAAGTATAAATTGCAAGCAAATGTCAGATAAGTCTGAAGAAACTCCCAATTCACCTGTTGCATTTGCAAGCTGAGCAACAGAAACTGCAACAAATGCATTGATATGGCGGCAGCACTTCCCTCTTTCATTGGGGTTAGAGCAAATAGAGGCAACTAAAGTAAAGTTTGATCCACTCAAGTCCAAGGGACAATCTGTGAATTTTTTAGAACAAGAAGAAATTAAAAGCTAACCATTGAAATATAATGTCTACTCCTGCAAAATCAACCTGAAACCTTTCTCATCTTAATCCAAAAACAACAAAACAACCAAAACCAAGCTCAGCCAAACAAGACCTAGGCCCACGAAAGCAACCTCCAAGCTCCAACAAATAGAGGGTAAAAACAATCCCAGAAGTCAATACAGATTCAAATTTCAAATTGACCTTCTTCCAAAACAAAGACCCATTTAACCCTGGATCATTCTACCGACCTTTTTCCATCGCTATTCACTCTGTTCTAAATGAGACTAGAAACCCATTTCAACAAAAACCATGTTTTCTCAAAAGAACTGTTACTAGATCAGAGAAATCAACTCAAGAAAACAAATCACAGTGAAAAACGAAGATCAAAAGAGAGAGAGAAACAGAGATACAGTGACTGACCCGCCATTGTGTCAGGAAGCTGAAGTTGAAGAAATAGAAGAAACCCCATTAGAAACAAAGCTCTACTCAGTGCGGTGGCGGCCATGATCGAGACAAAGACCCTTTAAAAGTTCCCGCCGCCGGAGGTAGCAAAAAAGCCGGTGGCGCTAAGAAGCGGCGACCGTTTTACCACATTTTAAGAAGCATAAAAAAGGGAGTGTGAGGAATCGAGAAATGGTTCAAGCGCGTGACAAAGAGTGTTTCAAATCTGTTTCTCCCATGGAATACAGTAGGACCCAAAAACCCATGGCAGTGCCACTGACAATTATAAAAAACGGTAAAAGAAAAAAAAAATTATAATTTGGGTATTGGAAGAAGAAGATTACAGAAGCAATGTTGACTAAAAAAGAGACTCGAGAATCATTGTTTCTTTGTTACACATTGCAACTTGTGGGATTTATTTTTAGCTTTAAAAGCTCCAACTTTTAAGAACAAATGACGTCAAAAATCGCTAACCAAACGATCTTCACAGTACATTTATTAGAAAAACATGATGTTGTTGACAAAATACGACTTATTTCTCATTAATTTATGACATTCTAAATAGAAATACAGACATTATTTGCTTCAATGTTCAATTATTGTAACTTTGTACTTCATCAATGGCTTTAATAATCGCCATTAATGGTCTGCAACTGTAGTTTAAAATCCAGGTTTGGGTTGCTAAAACAAAAGAAAATGTCAATTTCACAAAACAGAGGGCACATTATCATAAGGAAAATCTGAAATTCTTGAATCTTAGATGAAGAATCTCATAAAAAAGCCAACTCTTACTTTTCCTCAAAGGTTTCATTCCATAATCAAGTCCACCATTATTGAAAATTATGTCAAATTATTCATTTATAACTTCATTTTGAAGTTAAAAACTCAAAACATAATTGACAAACAGACTGCAACACATACAAATGGGTCAAAAACAGTTTGATAGTAAAATAAAACAGAGTGCAAAGACCAAAATACACCTCTTTCTGTTATTTGTAATTATAAAAGCAGACGGATAGAGAGAGATTATCAAAATTCTCTCTTTTTCCCTATCTCTCTCTCTGGTTCTCTCTGTAGCATTATATTATACCAGAGAGAAAAAAAGACCCATATCAGAAAAATCTATTTTTAATTCTCTCTCTCTCTCTCTCCAGCATCATAGTTGTAGTTCTATAGGAGAGAGGAAAAGACCACTTTTTCAAAAGAAAGAATAAAAAAGACCCATATAAACAAAGCCCCTTTATTTCACTCTCTTTCAGAAGCATTATAGTATATAAGTCTATGAGAAAAAAAGACTTTCAACCAAAAGTACTTTTTCTCCCTTCTCTCTATGTGTATTTAGTATTATACATAGTAAAGCAGAGTGAAAAAGACCTGTGTAAGTAAAACCCCCTTTTTCTCACAGGAAAGGGCTTATATAAAGAAAATGCTAAATTGCAAAAAATAATCCTTACCATTGTCCTTCCATGTTTCAACTTTTTAAAAACGACTTAAAACTACCATTGAAATGTATCTTAGAATTTTAAAGCAAAATTAAAGTCCCAATTATCCTTTCGAATCACCTAACTCGTTGTAAGTAAAATTTTCATCTAGCATTCTAATGGTTATGTACTTGAGAGTCGATAATAGTAAACTCTATTGAAATTTGTACTTTCATTGGATGACTTATCTTCTTATTTTTTCTTATTTTTTATGTTTATCGAAAAACTCGTCATCTTTACTTTTCACATTTATCAATTGATTCCATTTTCTCTTCTTAATTTCACGTTTAAAGATTTTAATTAAAGATAATTTTGAAACATAGGAAGTTGGAGAGTGGTGAATGAAAATAATTTTAAAACAAATGAGAAAGTTGTTGATTTTTATTTTATTTTTTTAAAAATAATAATAATAATTAGAAACCATTTTTCACTTCTTACTCTCTTGGTTTATTATAAAACCCCCTTTTTCCCAGTCTCTGTTTTGAACAGATATTGCATTGTTGTAGTTCTTGGAATGAACTTTGTTACATCAGAAATATAAACTGTAAAAAATGGAAAAAATTTAATAATAATAATAAAGGTATAACCAAACCATCGATGTCCTTGGAAGTGACACAACGAGCATGTGAAATTAGATGGAAAGAAACAGAGTATTGAGTGGCGCCCACTGCTTTTGCTTTTGTGCTCTGTGTTTTTTTGTGTTTCGATACAGCCAAACATATTCTCTCTCTCTCTCTCTCTCTCTTCAAATTTTTGTGTGTAAACAGACTGTCTTTTAGTTTTACGAACATCAAATAATGTTTTTTCTTAATGTATACTCTGTCCAAGTGTTTCATGTCTTCTTTCTCTTTGTTATTATACTATCTCAACCATAAAGTTTAATCACTTTGTTTAACTTTCTTAAACAAACATCACGGATTCGAACTTACCAATTTCTAACATTTTTGTCAAAAACACTTTTTTTAAATACCCATCACGGATTTATACAAAGATTAGTGTATATTTGCTTACATCATTTCCCCTGAAATTACTAAAATCACCCTCATTCTTTCTTTCTCTCCCACCACTTCTTCTTCTGTTGCTTGGTTCGTTGTCTTGATTGCAATTATTTTTCTTTTAAAAAAAATCTCTCGATCTGCAACTTCTTCCATCTTAGGCCTTCTTCTTCTTTTTCTGAACTTCTCCTTCTACTTTCGACTTCTTCAACTTCTCTGTCTTCTTATGTGAATTCGTGAATTAGAGTGAGATTGAGAAGAGAGAGCAAGGCCCGGAGTGAGACGAAGAATCTGAAGGGGAGCGTGAAACAGATTTGAAGAGGAAAAAATTGAGAAAGTGAAATAAAGGAGCGAGAAGTAAGAGGAAGAAACGAGTTCCACATACCGTATTCAGTCCATAGAGCATGTTTGTGGGTTAAAATCGATATTTCACAGCATGCTTGCATCAGCACAAGGCCAATTTCATCTGATTTCAAATAGTGGGCCAAATTTTATTTGTGTCCCTAAAATTGAGTTATCGCATACAGAATTCTTTAAGGTGCACCCATTTGTGTGTAGGATGATTATTAGTTTATTAGTTTGGCATATGATAAACTTGTTTTTTTAGAAAATATATTTTTTAAATATATTTTTTCTTTGTTATTGAAGAGAATATATGGAGATGAGTGCAAATGCACTTAAGTATTACTCCACCATATATGTCACGTCTGTATGTTTATGTTGCCAAATATTTTATTTAAAGAAAAACGTCAAGTGTATTTTAGATTCCAATCATTGTTTTGCATCTCAATTTTACAACGCATAGTTGCGATATTTGGCAAAGCATTAGTCAAGAACCTTGTCCTAAGATTGGTTACAATAGTTGTAAATCCTAGCTTTGTTATCTCTTTATTTTAGTACATTTATTGAAACTTATTTGATAATGTTATTATATTACTTCATAGGAAGAATTAGCTAAGTTTTAAAGGGAAAAAATAGCTATGTGTGATGGCCGAGACGTGTAGAAAAGAGTCTAAGTGTGGAGGAATTATAAGGCTAAGTATGCGACCAAAGTGTCTTAAACATGAGGTAGGCGACCTAAGCAAAGTATGGTCAATGGCCTTGAAGTGTAGTGGTCGGTGGCAGAAAGGAAAAAGATGGAATTTTTGGCTAAGTGTTGAGAAGGCGAGCTAAATATGTTAGGCAACCAAGTGAATGCTATGGCAAGCCAATATAACCTCTAGGGCAGCCAAAATGTTGGAGGGGATTTGGAGGCTAAGTGTCCTCTAGGAGCCAAATGAGAGTGTGCTAGGTGACAAGACTAGGATACTCAAGTATAAGTGTAGACAAGCAAAGAATCCTAGGCGGCCAACTTGAGAAAGGCATGCAGCCTGCTTACACAACAAGTGCCACCCTAGGCGGCATCAAGGAAGGAAAGCTAGGTGTTGAGAAGGCTAGGCGGCAAGGATTTATGTCGAGGGCAATGCAACATGATTTGAAAAGGCTTAGGCGAGTAAGATTTGAGAGGCTAGGAGTAGAAGGTGAATTGGTAGGCTTGAGGGGCCATTGGTTAGTCGGTTTAGTGACTTACAAGTGGCCAATCAAGGTTTAACATCAACAATTAGTTAAGTAGGAGCTGTCATTAAGTTTTCATGTAGGGAGGTCTATTTAAGGCCAACTTCAGACAAAGAGAGCTCTCAATTCTCTAGTGCGTTTTGAGTTATTCTAGTCTTGATTGAAAGCTTAAAGAGTGTAGTTTATTAGTGAGGCTGCCGGAAGAAAAGATTTGAGGAAGGAGATGAATTGTTGAAGTAAACTCAAGAAGGTCAATTTTCAAAGGATTCCAAGATAGTCTTCAAAGATCAGAGGTTAGGCGAAGCATTACTTGGAGAGACATTTTGAGGCAAGTCACTTAAGGAGTCAAGAAACAAGTTTGTAGAAGGAAGTTTTTCGGTTTGATGAATGGATGTTAAGTTATGAATTTTTGAAGTGGAATATAGAATTTGAACTTAAACAGGCAACTACAAGGTTCTAGGCAAGCAAGCACGTCCTTAATTAGGCGCCAGGACACTAGGCGAGAAGATTGTGCAAGGGACATTGCTCGCATGGGTGAGTGTCATTCTTGAGTGCCATGTGCAGCACAAGGCAAGCCCAGCGCAAGGCCACACCACTAGGCTTGGGCGGAGAGGGCCCTGCGTCTAGGTTGCGCGTGCGTCAAGGGGTGAACGTGGAGGCTTGCACCCACCAAGGGCTACGTGGCAAGGCTTGTGCATGCAGGAAAGCACGTGACAAGGAATGTACGACCACGGTTGACATGCAACGTGGCTAATGCATCCTAGCAGTTCACAAGGTCAGTGCGTGTGACCGCCTAGCTATGCGCCATCCCATGTCCTTGTTCCAAAATGAACCATTTTTTATATTTTTGAGATTTTTAAGCTAAATTTGGAATTTTTAAGGATCAAGGGGATTAGTTTGGAACTTAATTCTCTTATTTCAGGCCAAGAAAAGATTGGACAAGTCTATAGAACCGATGGATCTAGCTTAAACCCATGAGTGAGAATGAATTTAAATTTCTGATTAAAGAATGAATTTCAAACAATCTATTTAAAATAAGCTTTGAACTATTTGAGCATAATTTATTATCAACATGTTTTGCTGATTACACTAAGTTACTAAAGCATAAGATTTACGAAGTATTTCAAAACATGAAATTTAGCTGCAGTATTTAAGCATGAGGTTTAGTATCTGAACTTGAGATTTAGCAAGTATTTAAACAAAGCATGATTTAGAATAAGTATGAGCTTATGTGAATTTCTTTAAAAGCATGAGATTTATTTGAGCTATTTGTTTAAGTAAAGTTTTATAAGCTTGTTTATATCCGCTCTATATCGAGACATCCAGAGATCAGTTTAAACCCTTTGGAGATAGTTACTGTGTGCACATAGAGAGATTGCCACTGTTGTGATGATATTTTCACTTTAGTATGGGTCGTTGTAAGTATTGATTAAATTGTACTACGACGTGTTTAGTTCTAGATAGATTACGGTTATTGGTATCGATTAAATCTACCACAACCTAGTTAGCTACAAAAGGATTATTGTTGTCGATGTTGAGTTTACTTCATGAGAACCTAGCCAGATGGGTATTAGAGAAAAAAGAAAGCTTTACTTTTTATTGCTTTGCCATGACTTCTTAAGAATTTGATTCATAAGCATATTTTATTAAAATAATCACTCTCTGAACTATTAGCTCATTCTTTCCAAAATGTTTTCTACTTTAGTAGAGATCGTGATTCTCGAGCCTGACCTGTAGTTGTTAGTCTACCTTATAGTTTTTAGGGTTCTTCCATTACATGTGTATTTAGACCATGCATTCAGATTTGTGGTTATGTTTTGTGAGGATGTTGGTGATGTATATGTCTTTACGTTGTTGGTTTCAATTTTTGAGAAATGTCTGTCTTGTACAGTTACTCTAGATATGTTAATGTAAAGTATTCTGCATGTTTTCTCAATTTTGTCAAAATTAAGAGTTAGTAGTATAGTAAGTTGTCAGTAAGTGTCGTAAGAGTAGAGTGATGCTTGCCAGATTCACACCTTCTATTGAGCTAATAGAAGAGGGTCTAGGAGAGGTGTGACAATAGTCTTCCTCCCGCTATGACATAAGTTTTTTTTATGATTATCTCTAAGTGAAAACTTCATTTTTTACAATTTTTTTGGGTTGGTCTCGACCTTCTCACTCTCTCTCTCTTGTTGTCAAACTTTTCTTATCCTGACTTTTGTTGCCTCGTGATTTTTATTTTTAAACTTTTATCTAGATGTTGGTTTTTGCAATGAGTTAAGCTAATAAGCCCCTGACAATCTGTTTTCCTTAAGAAGAGTTGGTTCAAGCTCAAACTCAAATCAATAGAGTTAAAAGGTCTTTTATATTAAACCAAGACTAAAATAGAATCATCTCAAACCAATTACACTCCTATTCAAGCTAATCTTGAAAAAGTCGAAACTATTAACTCTTTTTTTTTTTTTTTAATAATGTGACTTACTTGAAAGAGAAGTATAAGAAGTCTCTCTCGTTTATCAAACTTTGGGAGTTTGTTATGGAGTATGGAGTCTAATGGTGCATTTAGAGGGGTCCTCGTCAAGATTTGGTTGTGGGTCTCCAATTCCTATTTGAAATGGTAAGTCTTTTGCTTCTGGTTCTGAGAGCTCTAAGGAGAATGACCTTAGAGATGATGTTTGTGTTGAGAATCTCACATTGAAAAAACCTAGGGGAACTCAAACTCTTTATAAGATAGATGAACTACTTCTTTCAGTTCCAATTGATTTTGAAATGAAATTATATTCTATAGCATATGGTATCAAAGCCCATAAAATCCAAACGGATATTCGGTCCAATAAAATGAAATTGAAAACTGATCAAGATTGGTGACCTAAAAGAGGCACCATCTTGAGGGGACATGTTGAGAATCCCACATTGAAAAAATCTAGGGGACTCAAACTCTTTATAAGATAAATAAGCTACTTCTTTCATTGCTAATTGGTTTTGAGATGAAACTTCATTACTATCAAATAGCTTCAAGCTTTTTCCATTTTGTCATTATGCATTTCCTTTTATACCCTTTTAATATTTGCATGGAAAATCTTCTTCGAGAAGAATCATTCTTCTATCTTGGGTATTGGTGTTTTCGTCTATGGAGGCCTATCTATCTATCTTTATTTCAGTGCATTTTTTTTTGTTTCTATGAGTTCACTTTTGGGTTTTCATCAATGTTTTCTTTCTTTTTTTTTTTTTTTTAAAAATAAATTTGTGAGGGAAGCATATCTCTTAATCTCCTATTATTAACAACAATGCACTTAGTAGAAGAAAAGAATATACAATATTTTATTCAAATATCTATTAATCAAGACATTCTTAGGCTCAAGGGTCTACCCTGACCTTCCTATTTTTGAAAAAGGCAAATTCACTCTAACTTGAACTTATAACTAAAACTTAAAATTGACCAGACACTTAAACTTCTAAACATATGGGGTCATCCTTGCCTCTCCTCATCTCTTGTGATTAATTTACCCCGTTTAATGTGATGAAATAACATTCCCATGAAGTCTTCTGCTCTCCTTAGATGATCTCCATTCCTTTTGGGGTGAGAAAATTAATAGCCCGATGATATGATGATTCAATAACTTTCAATTTTTATAAAGTAAGTCTTCCTAAGATTCCATTACATGTAATGAGACAATTTACCTCTAAGAAATAATACAGTACAACAATGATAGTGTTTGCTCCCTCCCCAAAAGTGACAAGGAGGTTTATGCTTCCTTTAAGATTGATCTTTTCTCTTCAAAATCTAACCAAGGTGTTGATTTGCTTCTCACTTAGCTTGTCTATCCATAATTCCATATGGTCAAAATTTGTGAGAGTTATAATATCGATCGTCGACCTTTCTCCATCTATCAGAACTCTATGCACCAATAAATTTGGTTGGTGGAGCTGTCGAACCTCATCCTCCGCATATGTAATTTTTTAGGTTATGAGTTTTCCATATACCTAAGAAAACATCTTAAATCATTTTGGTTCATGTCTAGCTTCTCCCACCATGGATTTTCTTTTCCTAATTGACTTCCCTTCTATGGTTTTGACTTCTCCTGAGATTGGATTATGATCTTCATGTAAGGGATTCCCTTTAGTTTGCCTCATCTCTTATTCTTATGCTTTTTCTACCTTCTTCTTCTACATGGTTCGATGTAGTCCTTTAGGAAAGTGTTTCTAATTAGCGCCTGAATCTCATCCTTTAATTGAATGCACTCCCATGTCAAACATCTAATCATGAAACAAACAATATTTTTCTTTATCTCTTATGTGTGGCTCGAACTTAATATTTACAAGTTTTTTCAAATAAGTTCATGTGTCTTATCTCTGTAAGGATCTCCTTCACTTCCATTGTAGATGGAGTTAATCTCTCAAATTTATATGTTGGCCTACCTCAATATGATTCTTGAAAATTTGGCTTTTGCCTTTTTTATATCTCACTTTCTCATTATCATGATCTTGGTGATCATCTATTTTTGTGACTTATTACTACTTTTATACTCATATATTTCTAGGTCCTTGTTATAAGTTCGAAATTGAGTCCCGCAGTAGAAACGAGTAATCACTTTTGCTTTCATTTTGTCTTAGAAGTTTACAGAATAACAGAAAAAAACAAAAACAATACATATAGGATGCAACTGTGTAGGTTAAACATGATATTTTTATAAGGATTAAAAAAATAATACCTTTGACAAACACTTTTCTTAAATCTTTTCCAATACTTTTCCTTTTTCAAATTCTTGAAAGCCTTTCAGGCACGAGGATGCTTTTGAAACATTTTCCCGATTATGTGAGAGCCTTCTTCTTGAAACATAGAGAGGAGAAAACTTGAAGAGTTTTTTGTTCTTTGTTAAAATTGGGAGACAATTTTTTCTTTAGTGTTCATTCACCTCTCATCTCAGGACTACTCGATGCACATTATATGTTTATTCGATGCATGCTGCTTATTTACTCGCTAACTCGATCTACAAGTCAATAAAGAAATAGATGTTTGACTACTGGATGCACGTTACAAGCCATACACGTTCCTCGCTATACTTGATGCTCGTTATCTTGGAGTCTGTTGCTATGAGTTGACGTTAAGCTGTAATTTTGGGAAAATTCTTGACAATGAGTACAATCTAGTCTTATCAAACTAATGAAAAATCATTTTTCATAATAAACCACACCTTTTCATTATCAAACACTTTAAAAAAATTATATTTTTTCTCCTAAAAAATTCCAACAAAAAAGAAAACAAAACTCATAGCATATCACACTCGATATCCTTTGAAGACAACGTTTTGTAGGAAGTGGTTCAACTCAATCACGTAAGATGAACTCAAACTCTAGTTTGGAATACTTGCCAGGTTATACAATGATCAATTTATGTATGGTTTGGTCAAATATATTAGAACGAGTGTGTTTTGCATTCAGAGCTCAGTAGGGGTTACATGGTAAGCACATAGTCCTTGTGTTTTGCATGTCATGTAAGCTAAGAGTTGTAGATATAATTGAGCAACAAAATACATGCGTCGAGCATCTTCAAATGTGTAGCGTGCATCATGTAGCGTGCAACGTATGCGTGCATCGAGTAGTGTTTAACGTGTATTTTACAAAATGGTCCAATGTTTGTATGATAGAATATTTTAGCTGATTTATTATGTTTGTATTTTAGGATGGAAAAGAGGCATATATTCATTCAATTTGGCGATACATGGAATGAGAAGAAACAATGCTACAATCAAGGTCGCACGAAGGGTGTCCAAGTGGTAACTACAATCACATATGATGCATTGAAAGAACTGATGTACAAAATGACTAAGTGCAGTGTATCAGAATACAATTTAGTTATTTGGGTTAAATACCAGTTGGATGTCAAGGCTTCTATTGTATTAGTAGAGGATGATGATGATGTCCAATTCTTGCTTGATGAATATACTCACAGTAGAACTTTGATATATGCAAGTGTTGAGAAGATCCAACAAGAAAGGATATGGTCATTTACTGAAGATATTAATGATCCCAAAAATTTTTCAACAGTCTTTCTAGAGAACGACATGGAAAACACATGACGATATTATTGATGATAATGGTACCGGTATTGAGACAGTATCATGTACTCTTAATGCCATAAACCCTCATGATGTCCTAAACCCTTCTGATGTTCTTGGTGCAAGCAATGAGGTTAATCCAACAAGAGAAAAACACACATTTTAGAATATACAAAGCTTTTTCAGTAGTGGACAGTTTGAAGAATAATCTGCTGGTTTAGGCCATACTAGTCAGCCTGAATTCAATACTCTTAATGTTCCTTTGAGTAGTGGTTGTAGATTAGTAGACTTGGTAATCCAACCATCCGCTGGATCAAACATGAACACAAACGTTCATAAGGGACATATGTTCTTTAGCAAAAACGAAGTTAAGATGAGACTGTCATTGTTGGGTATTAAGAAAACTTCGAGATGCAGGTCTGAAAATCTAACAAAAATCTGTACAGTGTGTGATGTATACATCCTTCTTGTAAATAGGTTGTTCGGATAATTAGAACGAAAGAGTGTGACATATTCATGATAACCAAGTGTACGACTGTGCAGATGTGTTTAATTGAGGTTTTGAATCACGATCACAAGCAAACAAATGCATTTGTTATTGGGCATTAAATTAAAGACAAATTTGGAGTTGGTCGTGATGATTTGCCCGCGTCATATTATAGACGACATGCAACAACAATTTGAAGTTAATATCAGTTATGACAAGGACATGACGAGCTAAGAAAATTGCCTTTGCGTTTGCAAGGAAGACTTCCGAGGACAATGAATACTTCAAGTATGTGTTTATGGCATTGAGTTTGAGCTTGCAAGAATTTAGTTCTTGTTGTCTCGTTATTATTATGGATGATACTCATTTGAAAGGGTAAATACGGAAAAACCATGTTGGTCAGTGTGGTTATGGATGGTGACAACAATTTGTATCAATTGGCATACGTCGTAGTTGATAGCGAGAACAACGATTCTTGGACGTGGTTCATGTCTCATTTGAAATCTGTAATTGGTGAATGTCATGATCTAATTTTGTTTGAGATCAACACTAGTCCATTTCGAATTCCATTGAGGTCGTATTCCCACGACATATTATGTTATTTGTACTTACCATTTAAATAGAAACGTGAAAATGTACTTCAAGGATGACATACTTAAAAAAATTTTCCACCACGCATTAAAGACATTTCGAGAATCTAAATTCAAGAGACATTGAGAGCACATAGTCAATTACAATAATGGTTTGCTCGCATAGTATTTGAAGGGTGTCAATGTTGAACGTTGGACAAGGGGTTATCAATGTGCAAGACGCAATGACAACATGACCAGTAATAGAGTCAAGTATTTTAACTCCATTAACAGTGAAGTTAGAAAAATGTCCATCACAACACTGTTGGAACACATTATAAGTCTCCTACAAGAGTGGTTCTATGAACGGTGAAACTCATAATCAACTAGTACATCGACTCACTCAAAGTATGCTGAGCATTTGATAACAATCGAGTTTGAGTTAGTGAGGCGGTATCAAGCGTTACAAATTAACTGTTACAGATTCCAAGTTAAAGATGGCGAGTTAAGTGAAATTGTTGATCTCAACACCAAAGAATGTTTGTGTATAATTTTATTGTTTAGAGCTATCGTGTTCACATGCTATTGCTGTAGCTAGGAAACACAATATCAACTGATTCACCCTCTACAATAAACTGTATGGCATTGAATTATTAATCGTTTCATACGTGAAAGATAAACCACGTTGGTAATTTTTCCGAATGATAAAATACTTCCACTAAAAAGGCTTGTTCAAGTTGGTAGGAGAATGATGAACCGTATACCAACAGCCAGAGAGCTCTCATATGCTAAGAAGTGTGGACGTTGTGGCCAATCGGTTTACAATAGAAAACGATACAACGAATCGCTGAACACTACTGTGCCTTGTAATGTTAAAAGACCTACACAACCATCGTCGTCATCTATAACATAGAACTAGATAGTTGTATATATATATATATTCATTCTTTAGTTAATGCCTTGTATACATTCATTTTTAAATTTAAATTGTACAAACAATTCTGGGTGTATATATATATATATATATGTAACTCAATTTTTTCCTCTCTTAATCGACACTCGATGCACATTACATGATGCACGTTACTCGATGCATGTTATATGATGCACGTGTTGGATTTTATGTCCTAAAACTCGTAGATAGTAAATGTAAATCGTTGACCGTTATTAATAAATAGTTATTATTT
>JBBPDJ010000020.1:10013355-10023649 GCA_037974625.1 Cucumis cinereus
TAAATTAAATATGGAAGAATATGTAAATTAAATATGGAAGAATATGTAAATTAAATATGGAAGAATTTTTAAATATGAAATAAAAAGAATATATAAATTAAATAAGAAAGAAAAATAATATATAAATTAATTAGGGAAGAAAGAGAATTTATGGATTAAATAATGAAGAAATATGAATTAATTTAAGGTTAAAGATTTTTTTTATTTAATTATGAAACGACTCCAGTCATCCAATCAACCAGTCCACGCTCCACGTGGGACGTGACTGGACAAAAGGGGTACAAGACTTCCATCATTTCAATAGTTTGGTCAACTACCTTTCTTTTGTTTTTTTTTTCAACCCTACCCCATTTTTGTCATTATTTTCAAAATATTATATATTCTTGAAATTAACACCAATAACTATTTAATTTTTAATTTTAAAAAATTAAATATAAACACTATTTATCTCCAAATTTATTGTTTTGTTATCCATTTTTTCAAAATTCAAACTAGATTATGAAAACTAAAAAACAAAAGGTTTTCAAAAATTTGTTCCTTAACTGGTCAAGGAGTTCAACTTGTTTTTTAATATTGATGAAAACTATCCTCCGAAAAAATTGGGTAAAATGGATTTAATTTTAAAAAATAAAAAATCAAATAATTATCAAATAAGGAAGGGTAAAAAATAGAAGATTTGACAGAATATTTGAAAAATCAAATATAATTAATTTTTGTGTTTCACAGTTGTTTTTTAGTATGAAATAGTTTTTTTTTTATTATTACTTTTGAAAAAACCTTGTATCCTTCATATTTTTTTTAAGAAAAATATATGTTTATTAAAAGAAAGAAATAAGTGAGAGCGAGACGTGAGAGTTGAGTGTAGTAAATATCCGTACGACTCTGCGCGCCTTACAGTTATGAACTCTGCCTTTCGTTTCTTCAAAGACTTTCCAGCTTCCCCTCACTCTCTCCATTTCTTCTTCCCATTTTCCTTCTCTAATACCCCACCTATTTTCCCATCTAAATTCCCCGCAAATTTCCCGCTCTGAAATCGCTTCTTTCTCCTTTTCCACTCAATGGCCCTTCCTCATTTCTTCCACCCACTCCTTCTCTTCCACATTCTCTTTCTCTTCCATTCTTCTTCAGCTCTTAAGGTTCTTTTTCCCATTCATTCCATTACCCACTTCGTTTTTCCTTCTCTATTTAATGGCTTTCTCTGTTTCTTCTTCAGGAGGGTCGAACTTGTATTGTTAACAGAAACTGCGACTCCGGTTTGCATTGCGAAACCTGCTTCGCCGATGGCAATGTCCGCCCTCGCTGTACTCGAATCCAACCGATCAGTCCGATTTCAAAGGTTATAATGTAAAATCACTCTGTTTATTTCTGTTTTTTTTTTCGGGTTTGTAGGCTCTTTTTCATTTTGGGAGTGTTGGGTCTTTTTTTTTTTTGGAGCAGGTTAAGGATCTTCCGTTTAATCATTACACATGGTTGACAACCCACAATTCTTTCGCGAAATTAGGGGCGAAATCGGCTACTGGGTCTTTGATTCTTGCTCCCACGAACCAAGAGGACTCCATTACTAGCCAGCTTAATGTACGTTATTACCTTACTGCCTTTCCTTTTCTGTTCCGTTATTGTTGTTTTTTTCTCCTGTTTGGGTTGTGGAATATTCGAGAGAAGAGTAAAGTAGAATTTGCAAAAGGAAATTTAAGAATTGTGAAACGTTTATTGGGCGGTATAGCGGTGAGTCTTATCGCTTTAGTTGAAAATTGCACTAGTTTTGGATGTTCGGTTCACCTGCCCTTGATAGCGAACCTCTCTTATAGTATTGCACATTGTCTATTACTGGCAAGACCAAAACTCCTTTTGTTTTTCACTACTTGAACCCTAATTTGCTTCCATTTGGACACTTTTTTTTTCCCAAGATGGAATTAAGATTAGAGTGAAATGTATGCTAAAAATGGTAAACATATTGAAATAGGTAATTGGCATTTGATGGGCTCTTTACCTCTATACTTTGCTAAGTTTGGACTGTTCCAATTCCACTATTTGAATGGAACAGTGTTTTTTTTTTAAGTTAACATTATTATTATTATTTTAGACAAGAATAGTAAACTTTGTTTGGATTGGATTGAGTCGGAATATGATAGTTAATGGGGTTTTGAGTTGATGTCTTTTCCAAAATTGGTCAGGATTCACTGATCCAGCTAAAAATATTATTATTATTTTCTTAAAAAAAGACTATACTTTTTCTTTTTCTTTCTTAATCTATAAAATTCCAACTATGACACCCAAATTCCTTCGTACACATGAGTTTAATCATGACCAACTTCGACTTTAGTATTTTACGAGTTTTCTTAACATTTAAATGTTGTAGGGTCGAACGAGTTGGTTTTTTAGGTTAGTTGAGTTGTGTGTAAGCTGACCCAAACACTCTTAAAATTAAAAAAATAATAATTATAAAATAAAATTTCTTAAGAACTCTGTGGGCCTTATTTTGAGATTTTTAAAACTGCAACTAAATTATTAGTTTATGTACTTCAAATAATATATAAAAAAAAAAAACTACTGACTACTATTTTTAATTCAACGTGTCGAAATAGGTAAAATAGATAGAAGATTATTATTGAAGAACTGTCTAAAATAGAATTTAGAAAATGATCCAAATGACTTAAACCAGCAAATTCCTGTCTAAAGACCTCAACTCATATGGTTGAACTGAATTGTTCCTATATTTTGTATTATTTGAACTAGAGAGATTTGGCTTAATAATTTAACTGAATCTGAAACATTTATTTAACCCAACTAAAATCAGCCCAGAAGCTGTGGTGGATCCAAAGTGTAGGAGAAGGACAATTCCCCCTCTTATTTGTCTTGTATATATTCACACATACAAACTTTACAAGTTAATGTTTTCCTCTATGCCTCCTTTTAATATTTAGAATTAAAAATTATATGCATAAAAAAATTTGTAATGCGATCCTGCCCCGCCTGTGAACAGTTCTATTTGTAATGCGTGCCCTTTTTTTAGGTTTCTTTATTTTAAATGGAAGAAACATGAAAATCTTTGTTTGACAGGCCAACCCTGCCGATATCTTGACCTAAAAATTTTAGGAAGATTTATTTCCACTACTCATATTATAAATAATGCTTAGGCGTGTGTTTTCTGGTTTATTCCTCTATTGTTTTATTATTTTTGGTGCAAGCGTGACTCAGTCACTTGAATATTCCACTCTTTTTTTTTGTCTTATCCATTTTCAAATAAGATATGGCCTCTCTCTCTCTCTCTTTCACATGTGCTTGTGAATATTTTGGTCCTAGTATGTAAGAGGTTCTCTCTCTCATGTGCTGGTGAACTTTTTGGTCCTAGTTATCTGTTTTAATTGGGAGGAAAGGTAGGTCGCTTGACAACTACTTAAACCACATTGTTCAAACAATGATGCTCTGTTGACTCTTGCAAAAGGCAGTTGAGGTTCATGTTGCCATCAAGAATAAGCGACCCTGAAAGAATGTTAAATCTTTAAGCAAAAGCTAATTAAAAGTAGTTAACTTTTTAGGATTGGCTTCATAACCTTTTTTGTTCGTAGTTCTCATCCTTTTAAACCTTTCTTCTTCCTCTTTTATTTTTACTTTTATTATTATTATTAGTATTCCGCCTTTTCTAGTCTCGTTAAAATTTGAAAATGAAATCTAGAACGTAGTAGTAAACAATCTTATTTTACAAAGCAGAATAAAGGAGAAATTATTGTCTTGCAGGGTCTTACTTTTGGAATATCTTGATGACCTCTTTAATGGGAAGGAACCCTCAGTCAATTTTAAGACCCCGAAAAAGAAAGTCATATATTTGTGCGATTCTTAGTTTTAGAGCAAATCATAATAATATTAACAGTTTAGTATAGTTTAATAACTTTCTCTTCAAATGAAGTGTCTTGATGAAAGTTGTTTGGATTAGATTTGATGGCTCTGATCTGATCAAAGTAACTAGTATGTGTCTCTACCTTTTGAACAATATTTACATGAACAAACATATTCGTTACAATTCTGATTATTGTTTTTTCACTACATATTGATTATTAATAAGCCTGTGTTCTACACTTTGTGATGTTCAATTTTCATTTTGCAGAATGGTATCAGAGGGTTCATGCTTGATATGTATGACTTTGAAAACGATATATGGTTATGTCACTCTTTCGGAGGCCAATGCTACAACTACACAGCTTTTGTAAGTATGCATATTGAAGACTGTTATTTGGTGTTCTGAATTTTTGCTTGAT
The DNA here is from genome assembly GCA_037974625.1 of Cucumis cinereus. Taxonomy (NCBI): domain Eukaryota; kingdom Viridiplantae; phylum Streptophyta; class Magnoliopsida; order Cucurbitales; family Cucurbitaceae; genus Cucumis; species Cucumis cinereus. The sequence continues at coordinate 10,017,612 of JBBPDJ010000020.1, forward strand.
ATGCCTTTATTTTCTTGTTTATGTTATTTTGAACAAGTTCATGCAAAAACTTTAAATGACCAGCAACCTGCCATTAATGTTCTCAAAGAGTTCCAAGCATTTCTTGAAGCAAACCCTTCCGAAATTGTCACCATCATCATCGAAGACTATGTCACGTCACCCAAAGGCCTAACTAATGTGTTTGGTGCCGCTGGTCTGAGAAAATTCTGGTTCCCAGTATGGAGAATGCCCAAGAATGGTGGTAATTGGCCCACAGTTAGCGACATGATCCAGAAAAACCAACGTTTGCTCATTTTTACTTCAAAAGCAGCAAAAGAAGCCTCGGAAGGAATTGCATACGTTTGGAGATACATGGTAGAAAACCAATGTAAGTTCATTTCATACTGAGTAGACTGAATAAAACTTGGAGAGTCCAATAGCTTTTTTTATTGGTTCAATCGTTTTACAGATGGGGGTGGAGGAATGAAAGCAGGTTCATGCCCGAACCGAGGAGAATCACAGCCGATGAACACGACTTCAAGGTCGCTTGTAATTGTAAATTTCTTCAGAAGTGCTGCGAATTTCCCTGAAGCTTGCAAGGACAACTCAGCTCCATTACTCAACATGGTGAACACCTGCTATAATGCAGCAGGAAATAGATGGCCTAACTTCATTGCTGTTGACTTCTACAAGGTAATTAACTACAAAGCCAAACCATTAAATCAGTTCCTTCAAATTCGTCTGAAATTAATGATTGATGTATATACTAAACTTAGTTCAATATGGTATGAAAATATTTCAGAGAAGTGACGGGGGAGGAGCTGCCGAAGCCGTCGATGTAACCAACGGTCACTCTGTTTGTGGATGTCCAAACATTTCAAGTTGCAAGGTTAGTGATTACTACTATTCTACGATCAAAAGGAAACTTCTTGCAATCTCAATGTTTGGAATTGACAAATAAAGAAAACAAAAAACGTAAAAAAATAGAAAATTGACAAAAAAAATGGTCTGCATAATCATTTTTCTAGCATTGGAAGCTGTCAAAAAGTTTGGTTTTGATGAACTATGATCGATCATGCAGGAAAACATGAGATATGGGGCCTGTGAGTTACCGGAGGCAATTGATGCAAAAACAACATCGTCAGCAGTAGCAGCAGCAGATGTGCATAGCAGCTCTGCCCAATCAAAATGCAAATCATCTCAATTGTTTGCTTTGACTGATACATTACTTGCTGTTGCTGCAGTCTTTCTCTTGTCACTCCGGGAATTTCATTTTTAGGATAGTTCATCAGTATCCTCTCAAGTAATTTAAAGGTCGTTTCTTTTCCTTCCTAAATGATAAATCATATGTATGTTAAAAAGAACTTGGAAAAAAGTTCGAAAATATTTAAAAGCTTTTGAATGAAAAAATTTATTGATCATGTTCAAAATGACTTTCGAATATGTTTTTTAGGACATATTTAGAATGATTTTGAAATGACTAAAATTACTTTGTTGGGTTGAAAATAAATATATCTTGAATAATTTTGAGTCATTTTAAATGCAATTTTACACAATTGAAATTAGTTTTAGATCATTAAAAGTACATTTTGGAGTGATTTTAAAAATGATAATAGTGACATTAATAATTTTAAAATCATTCTCAAATATATTTTTGATTATTTAAAAGTTAATTTATTGTTTAATTTTATGTCCTTAAATTATTTTTATGCATGGTTTTGAATGATTAAATATATGTTTAAAAGTAATGTTGAACCTAACGAAAGTAACAATACAAAATTTGGAATGAATCAACTACAAGGTGATTCAAGTGGTTAATTTTGAAAATAAAAAAATTTCTGATTTGGATTTAAACCCACAATCAAACAGTAAAAAAAGTTGATTTAGGCTGAAATTATTGTATGAGCTATGTCTGTGTTGGGTATTCCAAAGTAACAATTGGATTCTATCCAATGAGATTTTGCATTTATGTAACTTTTATCATTGGGTTTGATTTTGAGGAATTGATAAAAGTTTTTTCTACCAAGGATGTGGGTGAAAAGAATGAAGTTAAAATAAAAAGTTTTAGTCACCAACCCATTGGGTCAAGAAACATCCTTTAATTAATTCTATACATTGTACATTATACATTTATACATTATTCATTATACAAGCTGAGGTGACAAAACAATATGTTTTTTCTCTTTTCATTAATTTTGCTAACCAATTCATTTTAAAAAAATGAAAAAAAAAAAAAAATTGATTTTCTTTTTCTATCTGTTTTTTTCCTCTCCCTCTCTTTCTTTCCTTCTTCCCCATCGTCGTAGCCACCCCCTTCGGCCTTTTCTATGCTTACATTTAGATCGCCACCCGCTTCCGCCCTCCTTATCTACACTCACCGCCCTCCTCTGTCGTGCTTTCCAATGCCAACAACCATATCCTCTCCTAGATTTTGAATTATCGGTGCCAGCCACCACGCCCGTAACCCTGGCGGCATCCACCACCTCTTTATGAACATTTGAAACGCCATTGCCGACCAACCCTTCTTCTTCAGGCAATTTTGGAATCCTAACAGATACATCTTTTCTCCCTCTGCAAATGTCTAGTGTTGGTAGCCACCCCCTCCCCCAGATCTGGAATGCCCAACATCCTTCCTTAGATCTAGAACTCCGGTGTCGTTGGCGGCGACCACTCTCTTTTCCCCAACACCTGCAATCACCATCCTCCACCTTCTCTTCAAAATCCACAATTTCCTCCTCTTTCCGAACATCTTGAATGTTGTCGGAAGATACATTCTCTTCCTTGTGAAGATCAGGAGTGTCACCAGCACCGAGAGAAATCTCCTTCGCATTAAGAACCGGAATGTTGTCGACAGACACCTCCTCCGCATTAAGAACCGAAATGTTGTCAACAGCCACCTGTTTCTCCTTGCTATGATCTGGAATTCCGTCAGCCACCAAAATGGCGACAACAACCTTCTCCTCCTCCTTACGAACGTCGGGAGGTGCCTTTTCTTCTTTCTCTCGATGGTTTGAGGCATCGACGAGCGTCCTTTCCCCACAGAGAAAAAACCTAGGCAACCATCCTGACCAACAAGCTCCCCCTTGAGTGGATCGGGAATGTTGTTCTCTTCCAGCAGCGACCAACCCTGTCTTCGGCAGATCTGAAACATCGACAACCACTTTCTCTTTCCTGCCTGGATTTGGAATGTCAGAATCCACATTATTCTTCCTCCTCCGCCCGCAGATTTGGAATGTTGGCCTACATCTAAAACAACTGCAGCACCCACTCCCTTCTTTCTGCAAATTTTGAACGTCGAGATTTGAAGAATCGTTCGAAGCCACCGCCTTCTTCTCTGATGCCTTTGGATTGTCGTCTACTCTTTTCCTCCCTCCGCAGATGTGAAATGCTTGTAAGCATCCCACTGAATCGCCTTCTTGTTTATTTACATTATCATTACCTACTTCTTCTTCTACCTTTGGAACATTAACGACCACCTCTTCCTTACCGACAACCACTTTCCTCCTCCTGCAAATCTGTAACGTTGACGAACATTTCCATCGTCCACAACAACAATCACTCTCCTCTTCCTTACGTCGATCTGGTGCAATGACGACTTCCTCTTCCTTCACCAAATCTGAACCACTTGAAGCCACTTCCTCCGTCCGCAGATTCGCGCTGTTGGTAACCGCTCCCTCCTCTTTTTGAAGATCCAAAATACCGACGACCCTACTTTTTCTTCTTCCGAAGATCTGAAACGTTCGCAAACACCTACAACCACACCCCTCCTTGACAGCCACCACGGCTGCCTCCTCCTCTGACGGATTCAAAACGTCGGCAACGACCTCTGCCTCTGTAGATTTAGCAACCACCTTTCTCTTCCTTAAAGAGATATGGAATTTAAGCGCACACTCCCGCCGCGTGGACTTGGAACTTTGCCAACAACAACAACCTGCCCCCCCTTGCGCATATATAGAATCATTCAGAGCTACAGCATGCACACGTTCCTCCTTAGGAACATCGGCGACAACCGCCACAACATCCTCCGAGGAACCTAGAAGGACGACATGGGGCCTTAGAACAGGGCGATTGACAGGATTAAGTAGCTTGGATTTGGGATTGGCATCGTTGCAAGAACCTGAATGACTAAATGAGGTAAGCCATTTGGTGAAAGTGGGCAATTCTTCCATCTGTAGGTTCCGCCGATGGCGAGGCTTTCTTGACCTCGCTTCTCCCTTTTGCTTATTAGTGGCCATGAGGAAGAGGAATGAGGAAGAGGAAGAAGACAAAGAAGAAGGAGATCGGGAGAGAAAGAAATGGTTGCCAATAAGAAATGGTTCTCCAAATTGGGAAGAGGGTTCCCACATTCTCACCTCTCCGCACCCAATAATTTCCCTTGAGAAAAATTGATTTTAGAGGAGAGAGAATATTTATATATTTTTTCTATTTTTGAAATACCACGTCACACACAATACCGAAATCTCCTTTTTTTTAGATCAATTACTATTTTTCTCGTTTGCCATTAATCTTATATCTATACACTTTTAGACCATCCTACTATGATTTAAAGTTGAGTAATTTGGAAAATAATGTTTTTTTTTTTAAAATACCATAAAAAATAGGGTAGTCATCAAAGAATGAACAATCTTTGTAACCTCACCATCTTTGTAATTATTATCACAATATATATTGAAAATTTAGACATATATTAATTTTATTTCATTAATTTAATGATTATAAAATGAAGATGTTTTTTTATTTTTATAAAAAATTGTGTGCCATAGAAAATAATTAACCCTAACAGTGGTACCAACACAAAACTTTGGTAAAGTTTCAAATTTCAGTGACATAAATTCAACTCAAATCAAACTCGAGGATCAAGATATTCTTTACTCTTTTTTTTTTTTAAAAAAAAAAAAGCTCAAGAATTTAGATTTGAATTAACACTTTGCTGTAATTTTTTTTAATAATAAGAAATTAAAGGAGAACTCTCCCCAAGAAGCAAATCAAAGTATTTCTTAAACATTGATATCTATTTTTATAAATAAATGAAATATAATTAATAATAATTATTATTATTATATTTTTAGGATTGAATTTGGTTTCTATTTGGTATACGAGTTTTTGAGAGTGATGTTTTCAGCTATTAAGTTTAAAAAATAATTGTAACTGGATTATAAGATTTCAGAAAGAGTGGCAGAGCCATATTGGGACAAGGGGGCATGTCAAATTATCCATTTTCGTGTTTCTATTACAAATTATTAAGGGAAAATTAACTCTAAACCCTAAACCCAATATATATTATAAAATCAGCAATCGTAACCACAGGTTTTGTGTGGATTGTTTGGCAATGGGTTACTTAGCAAGCACACCGCCCACGTTCAATTTCACTTGGTGCATCGGTCTTGAAATAAAAAAGAAAATTTTATTAAATTCTTAAATATGAAATATAATTCTTTTATTAAATTGAAAATATAATTTAAAAGAAATATAATCTATAAAGCCATGCAGCGCCCCAAGAGTACGTACCAACTTGGTCAAAATCGCCTAATAGTCGAAGAAACATACAATGTACCAATGCGTTTGACTTGTCGACGAACAAAAAATCTCCAATGAGTTGCATTATATATTCATGAGTATATCTTTGGATGCTGACAACGTCAACATCGGGTGCCAATTCTATGAATTGTTCTGCTACCCATGGAAGGCTGAATCTTTGACCTTTCATATCAGGTGGTAGAACTTCCAAGTAATCTTCACATACTTGTTTCTAATTATACATCAATGATCTTGTAACAGGCTCCCCGTCCACACTAGCCCTAATTGGATCGTAACGTCCTATAGAGTAATTGATATGAACCGGCCAAGCATCAAATTATTAATTAAGACTTTATTTAATAATTATGATGTATTTTAAATAATTTTCATTTTTTATCTTTTTCAATTTTCTCTTTTTCTCTTTTTATCTTTTTATCATTTTATCTTTTTTTAATAACTTTTTTTAAAAAGGATAATTTAGTCTTTTCCTATTGAATTAGGGTTTATTGGGAGGCTATTTAAGCCTTGCCTTTAGGTTGTTT